>CAJHZI010000643.1:0-325000 GCA_905160935.1 Enchytraeus crypticus | reverse complement strand
CCTTTGAATCACGATTTAGCTAGGGTATTAGTATATTCATCTTCTCTTGAATCGCAGTTTAACTACGGTCGGGATAAGAGTGGACCTTCTTACTAATCTCTGTCTCATACCATATCATCAGTCAATCTCTCTTTCTTAATCTCTTAATTGAGGAATACTTTTACCAATTTCTGGAACCAAGGTATTCAGCAGCAGAATGACCTTTCTGACGTTTGTTTGGACCTTATTTCTTCATCTCCTTTTACGACTCGCGCCGTCTACGGTTAGTCTAATCCTTAGCAACTCGAGCACAACACGGGTAGCTTTAAATTGCTACAAAATTAATTATAAATTAATTGAACAGTAATAATTGTGGCTCATAAGACGGATGATGATTTTCATTCCCTGTATCTCAGTCATCAGTAGGCCTAAAGTCGATTAAAAATTAATTGCGCCTAGAAACTTCAATGTGATGATTATTGATAATACTAAGCTCGACTTCCTAAGCGAAATAGTTATTTTCTCTGTCCTTCATCTATAATTGTTTGAATTACACTTTACTTTACAAAAGCAAGAAGTTATTTTCTGTTGTTCTGCAAGAGATTTTTCATACTAGCTCGTATGAGTCTCGAATTTTTCTATTTCTTAATGCCCGAATAAATTAATAATGTATGTTGGCTTAAGCAAAAAGCTTATAAGCTCATACCGTATCTTATTATATACCTCTATTCTATTTCATATATGACATATGCTTAATCCGATTCTGCTACGAATGTCGTCGCAGATAAATTTCCCATTGTTGTGTTCGAAGACTATTAAAACTACAAATCCTTCGCTTATAAGCACTCAAATATTTTGCCTAGCGAGGCGTTTTAGTTAACCATATGTATGGGTGCATTTACTATCATTCAAAGTGTCAATCGTTGAAAAAGACGACAAGATTTTTCATTCAGTAACTTGCAGATGTTTAAGACGAGTGACAGCTTCTACAAACAGTTACACAAGCCGTCATAACTATGCGGTAATGGAATTAATACTGTGTGACGCACACACGACTCGTGAAGTGATGGGCAATATTTGAATGATTTGAAAATAGTACTTTTCTTCTATTTAAATATTAGTGACTGTGATTATTTGACTTAATCATAGATCCAGTTAAAGTTTATTTAGTGGTTATTTATGCATTTCTTTTATATCTAATTATTACTATTGTATAAAATCTTCTATGCCTTAAAATCCATATCCTCTTAGCCTCAAGGGTTTTAATTTTAGCTACAACTGTTCTGGTGACGTTGCGGAAATCATTCATTAACCTACTTAGTTTCACATTGCAGCATAGATCCTAAATCTGAGAACAAAATTTAACAGAAAATGTGACTGTAGTCATGTAGACTATGCACATTCTCATTGCAGACTATTTTAAATTTCACATTGTATTTGCTTTTGTTTACTCCTTCAACTATACATGGACGTGTGAACATTAACTTAACTTAACAACTTAACTTAACATAATTATACTGGTTAAGGAGGTCACAAAGACCTGTAACACCAGTATAGACCTGTAACACCAGTATGCAATAATGTATATATGATTTCCGAAAATTCGCAGTTCTATTTCTGATAGATTTCATATCATTGTGAATTTACAAAATATTAAATAAATATATTAGTATATTATCTGTATAATTGAGTAAACATAATTCTGTACACTGTAATAGTTTAGTGCATGAGTAGAGGATAGTTCAAATCAATAAATTTACTGTACGAAAACAAATATTAGTAGACATAGTATGCTGCTAAGCTTTATTATAACTCTAATTCACGTCCTTGTCATCATCCTTGTATGAGGAAACGGATGTTAAATCTTTAGTATTATTATTATTAGTAGTATTATTATTATTATCGTTATCATTATTATTTTCATTATTATTATTATTATTATTATTAATTATCTCTAACAACTTGGATTCTTAATCTTAATAATCTATTCCTATAAGAAGAGTTTCGCTCTAAATGTTTTATGATTTTCTATTAATCTCTAGTTACTATATGCTAAGTTGCTAGGCCTCACTACTTTATGTAGGTCTACAGTCCTATATTCTAGTTATCTTCTGTAATTTCATGTTAATTTTTCTTGATGTCGTAATTCTTTGCTGATTGATAATTTTACATCTCAATTTCAATGGTAATATGAAACATGGAACTGGAATAAAGGACGTTTATAAATGTACTCATTGATGCAATTGTTTGGTTATATGACAGGTAATATAGGATATATATTAACTAAATATTTAATAAAAATCTATATTAACTAAACGTTTTGATCACAGGACTGACTTTCGTTTAGAACCTTACTTCTCCTCCGCACATTTCTTTTGCAGATTGGTCTGGGTGAATTGATCTGTAGTGATGTGTGCTGACATCATCCATGGATGAGGAAACGGAAGTTAAACCTTTATTATTTATTATTATTTCCATTAAAAGTTGATATAGAAATCTAATTAAAACCAGATTAAAATGCCAAATGATTTAATAGAAAACTACATTTTAAAATTGTTTGCCCATCACTTGGCGCTATTTAGAGCAGAAAGCGGCAGTTCGTGTGATAATCTCTCACAGATAGTCATCATTGAAATAAAAAGATTTTCGAAGAGATTATAATAGTAATGTAAATCGTAGAGCTATCAAGTAGCTTAACCTAAATATTTTTAAGTTTTTATAGAATATATAATGCTTTACCCGTGTTGTGTCCGTGTTCTGAAGAATAGACGAAGCGTGGACAGCACGTGTCGTAAAGGGTGACAAAGCACTAGAATCACAACCACATCAGAGAGGGCATTCGGTTGGTGAGCGCCTAGATTCCAGAACTTGCTGCCAAATTTTCTAATCATAACCCTGTTGAGCCGGAATTCGGGGAGGATGATGATAATGATGATAGAACATATAAAGTTTCTATAGTTAATTTTAATTAGCCATTAGGTGATTATTAATTTTTGTGTAAATCTCATAAACTGTACAAAAGTAAATATTTAAATATTTACGAGTGAGAAACTAATTGGAATATTAATTTCAGTACAAGATAATTTCAACAATTAGCTTTATTAAAGTTGAATAGAATTTGTCTTACATCGCTAGGTCCCGTAGTCCCACATATGGCTATTTTGCATGACGACTGTTGTCGTCTGAATTGTAACTGTAAGTTTTTAGCTAAGCATTAATATACGAAATACTTGGAGTTGCTTCAATCTGATTTAACGATCAATTAAAATGAAAAATTAGAAAAATTATTACACAATTACAAATCGTATTATCGTGATAATTATAAAATATTACAAACAGGTGTCTATCTTCCACATTTATGGGATAACATTTTTCAAGTAACTGTTCCCACTCTAAGGAACCGATAACCAACACCCCTTTGAACGACTGGCAACGTTTATGGGTGATGCATATATGTCAGACCTACTAAATATCATATTAAAGAAAGTAACTGCAATTGACTAGCAGTAAATTTTGGAATGGATTAGCTTTTTAATGAGAATTTGTTCTTACATATTTTATCATTTTCTGCCAAAGTACATCATTACATGTAGATATACAGGATAAATTTCCATATTCAAGAACAGCAATATAAATTTTAGAAAAGTCCTTCAGACTATGGTGTCCCACCAAATCACTCATTATCTTCTCGTAGATGCTCATTGTAGAGTACATTCTATGAGAATTATACTGCGTTTGAAAAGAAACGCGAATCTCAAGTGCAATAATTGTCATTGAAGCTTATAGAAGGTGATGAGAGTTTTTGTAGGAAGGATGTCACTTATTCGCAATCGATATCAATGTCGACCTGATTACAGGATGCGAAAAACCATGGAATATATTTATATTTTTAAAACTATCTAGAGAATACATGTATATATATATATATATATATATATATATATATATATATATTTACATGTATATATATATATATATATATATATATATACATATATATATATATCAGCATGTATATGCATATCGACATGTACTTGTATTTAGGTCCTACACATATACATGTATATACCATACATGTATATGTGATATAATATCACAATAAATGGTACAAAATTGGAACAGGTAAGGAGTTTCAAATATTTGGGTCATACTATAACCGATGATGGGAAATGTGAGACGGAAATATGCAGTAGGATTGCACAAGCAAAAGCGGCCTTTGGTAGTAGAAAAGAACTATTAACAAAAAGTCTAAAGAAAGACACAAAGATAACGATAGTGAAAACTTTGGTTTGGACCTCGGTATTGTATGGATTTGAAACATGGACCTTAAGGAAGGAAGATATTAGGAAACTGGATGCATTGGAAATGTGGATTTGGAGAAGAATGGAGAGGATTAGCTCGACTCAAAAGGTTACAAATGAGGAAGTCCTGGAGAGAGTTGGCAGATAGACAGTTGATAAATGTATTAAGAAATAGGAAGAAGAGATGGATATGACACATTCTTAGGGTGGAAGGTCTATTAAAAGTGGCCATAGAAGGTAGAATGAAAGGAAAAAGAGGCAGGGGCAGGCTGAGATTAGGTATGTTAGATGATTCAAAGACCCACTCATTTGCGGAAAGGAAGAGGAAGGCGGAAGACGGAGAAGAGTGGAGGCGTTATGTACCATGGACCTGCCAGTAGGCAGTGCACTAAGAGAGAGGGATCATACATGTATATATATAATTATATATATATATATATATAATTTGTCTTACATACAATATATATATATGCAATATATATATGTACGTTTATGCATGTGAATATTTTAGCAAATATCTATAAATGAAAAAATGTAATCTGGAGATTTTATCAAGTGAATTAATAAAATTTATATAAATAAATTTAAATAGTAAGTTGTGATTACGCAACTGTTTTTCACTATTACTGGTTGATTGCCAACATTAGTTCTATTAGCCTATGTTTATTTGAAAATACTTTGTTGTATCAGAAAGATGTCGACAAGTCTTAATTTGGAATCTATAATTATCCTCAACAACAAATGGCTGTGAAAAAAAAATTTAGAATAAAGTAAAACAAATGCATGCATAAGACATATTTAATACACTCTGAATATCTGTATTTTTTCATAGATAATAATCTTTAACAAAGCATCAATCAGGCCTGGGAAAGGGCGTTATCATAAACAAAATGTCAACCAGTAAAAGAGGTTTCTTCTATGTTGATTGTTTCGTTATGACTCAGAGTCTCATAAATCATGATAAAGCTGACAGCTTCCGTTGTTACATACAATAAATCTTATGCTCAAGAAAAATATATTTCGAAATCGAAATTCGAAGAAATATATTTTCAGTGTAGGCTGTTCTGGGAATTGTTGTCGATTTCCAATATGGCCAATTTTAGCAGATTCCCATTTTTGTTTTTGTACACAAAAATGTTTGCGAATCAACATTCTGAGCACCCTCAACACATTCAACACTCTCAACGATCTCAACACATTCAACACTCTCAACACTCTCAACACTCTCAACACTCACAACACTCACAACACTCACAACACTCTCAACACTCTCAAAACTCTCAACACTCTCAACACTCTCAACACTCACAAAACTCACAACACTCTCAACACTCTCAACACTCACAAAACTCACAACACTCTCAACACTCTCAACACTTAACAATCTTAACACTCACACAATTATCTCAACAACCTCAACAACGAGTCAACATCGCGTGCAGTATTGATCTTTGTGTTCCTCTGCAGATCTCGAATCTTTGCATATACCAAAATTCTCCCTTGGTTCAAGGAAAGTCGGTAAAATAGGAATATATCGACAGATGGGATATTTTCTAAGATATCGTGTAAGAAATGGTATCTCATAACACTCTAATGAGCTTTGTATTCTGGAAGTCTCTGATATTGCTGGAATTTTAGCATACACTCCTTTATTTGTGTCGCCCTGAAGATCTGTTGTTGAAGTCCAGTTAGTAGTAGAACTATTATTATCAGAATTTGAGTGGCTGCTGATGGGCATTTCCAAACTACCCTGATCAACTTCAGTTTTAATCGGGGAGTCATCAATGTCAGAGAAGTTTGGCTCACTTGTGGCCACGGTCGCTGATCTGACAGTCGTCGTCTGTCTGTGTGAGGCAGGGACGTCCATAGTCGAGGATCTGGACTTCAAATGAGATCTCCACTCCAGCAAACCTCTCTCTTTCTCTGTGCCTGCGTTAAAATTAACGTTTCAAAGACCAATCTGAGAGAAAAATCATTAATTAATTAATTAATCCCTCGCTGATTAGAAACTCTACTGCCTTGTACTCTCTCTTTCTTTCTCTCTCTCTCTCTCTCCCTCTCTCTTTCTCTTTCCCCCTCCTCTCTCTGATCTCACGTTTGAAACGCGCTGTGATGCAGTAGTTGAATGTTGACACCTCTCTATTGAGGGATTCCAAGTTAGAGATATGGATTTTAAGCTTGCAGAGGGACGCATAAAAACTCGGAGGCCGAAGGATAGTCGAACTTAAAGCTCTATTTCCTATATCGATCCATCCGTGTCGACCCCATAAAATGTTACATATGGGTGGAATAGAATGAAACATTGAAACGAGCTAGCATTGAAACAGCTAGCATTGATTGCTTACTCTATCTCAGTTAATCCACATGTTAATGAGGTCCTAAATATAAATAATAATAAATCATAATAATTTTAATAAATAATAATAATAATAATCATAATAATAGAAATGATTAAAAATAGATATTATTATAATATCTTATTATAATAATATTTATAATATAAATCTTCAAAATTTAGCTTAACATAGTAATTACAAAGATATCTCTGCAACCGGAGATATTATTACTTGACTTATAGTGTACATTTTGACTAACCTTGGGTGGATAAGTTGTTAACAATCAGTTTTGAATAGGCCCATACATGTACTGTATGTCGTATTGCACAACCGATATCATATTTGAATTCATAATCTGACGTCATATCATTAATATTATCTATTATTTGTAATAATATTTACTAGCATTAGATCATTATAGGGGCCTACCTGGCATTGTATTATCTAGAATGAAACCAATGCAGCCTCCTACGAACATACTTGTACTTAGTAGTACACTGAGAATCTGATCGACCGTTGAGCTGCCTGAAATGAGCATATAAAACAATACAGAATATTTGTTTTACCGTCTTCAATTTTTGATTAGTCCTCTCTATAAAAAGACCTGCTTACGGTTGGTTTATTCTGTAGTGGCCATACGCAAAAATGTAAAGGTTCGTAATTTACATTTTACAATATCGCTCATAATACACTGTCTATAGACAAGTCCATGGTATGTAACTCTACACACTTCAATCCTCTGCCTTTCTCTTCATATTAACATATACATTGTATGTAAATCTGCAAATTTGTTTGTTGATCAGTATGGCTTTTCAAATTGTTACAACCGTTTCAGTTCCCTTGAATTTCAATACATCTTCTAAGCGACAGTACCGAAAGCAAAGCTCTGGCGTAACTGTTTGAGCTTTGGAATTTTGACTTTGACGGTTAGACTCATACACGTATCGATTGTTGTATTTTTAAATATTTGTATAATTTAATAATTAATTGTTAAATAAACCCAAAACCACGTAAATGATTGAGCTTTGGAATTCCGACTTTGCGGTTTTCACTCATGCACGTGGCTGGAGCCAGGAAAGATACTCGACTGTGGATAAGTATATACGGTATTCAAATCCTGGCCTCGTCCGTCACTGACATCCCTATCGATTGAGGAAACTGACGTTAAAATTAGCTTTACCAGCTTTTACTTGTAGATTGTTGTATTTGCAAGAATTTATATTATTTAGTTATTAATTGTTAGGCCTGTCAGTTAACGGGCTAGCTAGCATCGAAATAATTTTATGATGAATTTTCAAATAGAGTGGCAACGCTTCTGTCAAATTGCAAAATATCAAATACGAAATCAACATTAACTCGTTCAATATTAATGCACGTATTTAATTCCAGCCTGTCAATATGGCATCTCTTATGGATTTGTGATAGTTTCAATCCTCTGTTAGTCAGTTTTAAACTTCAAGAGTTAAATTACTAGAAATTTAAATTAGTTAACATACAACTGTCTAATAAATTCATATAACAATTAATAAATTAAATAATTTACATACAACTATGTTTTGTCGATATAAAACTACAAGAAGTCAATATAGTAATTGGCAATAATTGACAATATAATTATAATTTCTCCTATAATGACTATCAACTAATTTGCAATAAAATTTAATTTTCTAAATACCTAGATACTGATTAAAGTGCGCTAATAGTTCGAATTAGCTTCGCTATTTTCGTTCAAAAGGAATCGTTAAACCCCTTCAAAAATGATTTAATTAAAGATACTTTTAGACAAGATGTCATATTACTCGACGAATTGAATTACCTGTTTTAATTGAGTTGATGTTGTCACCAGCTTGTAGCCATTTGGGAAAAGCTAAACCGACTATAATTGAAATTCCAAATATGCAGAGGTTTCGAGAAGAGTTCAGATCCACATGTTGCAGGTTTGAGACTCCGACAGATACTGTGATGCCTATAATATGTACATGTATGTATTCAAATCTCAAATTGCAGAAAGAAATTTAGTTAATACAATAACGTGTAGGCTTATGTTGGAAATAAAGCATTGAGTTTTAACATTGCTTTGTGTGAAAACGTCAGTGCCTCCATAGCTAGCTAATACTGCACAGGCGATACTGTCTAAAAATTCAAAAATTGTGAACCTTTTTTAATCTTCAGATAATGGTCAAAGCTTAAAATCGTCTAATTTTCCGATGGTTTCTTGTAGCATCTAATAATATGAAAATCTAACGTAGAAAATTTCTAAGCTATTCTCTTAGATACTTAGGATAAAAAAGTATTTTACTCTAAGCATTCCTGCAAATTCATAGTCCTTTCTTAATATCGCTCAGATTTAGTCACTCACACTTATCGATAAAACATTGCAAGGTAATTTTAGGCTTATAGTGCATGTGTGTTACGTGCATCTGAATATGTAGTGTACATGTAGTTGTGCATATATTTAGTAACTTCTGCGCAACATAGTTTTGCTATTCAAGAGATACTCATTCTCTCATCAATAAACCGCAAGATATCAGGTCTATAGCACATATTCTTACTTAAAATTTGATTTCATGCTCTTCTTCAGCACAGTGTGAAAAATGTGACGTTACTACAAAAGCCAAGCCTTTTCTAACAATCAATGTAGACTTTGCCTTAGACAATATGATTTCTGAGCTGGTTTTTATATTGCTTACCTAATCATAATTTAGTTCATTTAGTTCTTCCTAATCGCTTTTCCTTAATCCTAATCTTACATTCCAGCCCGATACTAGGAATGTTAGATGATTTAAAGATCCACTCATGTTTGGACATGACATGGACCTGCCAGCAGTGCACTAAGAGGGAGGATCGCTTTTTATAACACTTGCAGTTTACTTTATATCTGTCCTCACTGACGGACATGAAATATAATCAGCATAGACTTACCGAACATGACTAGAAATACTCCTCCTATGACAGGATCTGGTATTGTGACAAACAATGCGCCGATCTTTTGTACTACTCCAAATAACATGAGAATTACAGCGGCAAACTGTACAACTCTTCTACTGGCAACCTATTCGTCGAAAATTGTTAAATGATAAATAGTGCATTTTAGCTTTAACTATATACATGTATATTATTCAATTGAGAGAAATGTCAGAGATCGAGTTATTGAATGCCACAGACACTAAACTATTCACACTGAGATTAAAGATTATGATCCTGCAAAAAATGTATTATTTCCATTTTATGCAGGAAAGCTATAGTCGATATATATATTAATGTAAGCAGTTTAACTATCCACAATGCACATTATCGTTTTCTGATTACATTATATGTTTAAATTCTCCTTGTTAGTAAGTCATAATTTAGAAACCTCCCCAAACTTCTAATAGGTAGGCGATGGGTCATATGGCATACCTTTGTACCTCATGTCTGCTTCAAATTGGTATTGGGACGAAGACAAAGAATAAGAGCAACACAAAGTTTACGAACCTTAGTGATACCAATGGCTCCAATGTTATCGCTGAATGTTGTTGAACCCGAGCCGGATCCCCAAATCCCAGACAATACACAACCTACTCCCTCTATGAATATACCTGTGTTGTATTCACAGTTCTGTAAATTTACTTACGGTTTAACATATATTTAAGTGTTCTTCGTGACCGTTAGGAATTTGTACTTAAACTCAAGTAGAATACTTTACAGCAACTTTGCTGGGCAAGTAAAAAACTTTACAGTAGCTCTATTGGTGGAACATTCCGATCTTATCGAGGAATGGACTCTAATTAATGTGGCTACTACTGGTATAAGACATTTAAAGATCTGTACTTAAGGTGGGAAGTGAAAGCCTTTTTAGGCATGTATTCTGACCTAGCCCCACCCAAATGTCTTTACTATATGAGGAATCCAGCCTGGGCTGTTGATCACGTTTAACTTCTTCATTCTCAGTGGGCACGTCTACTCCCTTCGCTCTTCTAATAACTCAGTTAAGATAACTTTACAAAATAACAAACTATAACTTTACGTTATAACAAAAGTTTTGTTCGTATTGTACAAACAAAAGTTTTGTTCATTACTTTTAAAAATCATATTTGAATTATATAGCATATTCACTCAATTTAAAAAAAAATTGGTGGTGAATTAGTTCGATTAATTGCATGTACATTCTAATAAATATCTGCTCATGAGTTAGTGTTCGAGCCCTAAGTCCATGCGTAGTATCAGTGAGTGTTTCGGATAAAATATTAGCGCACGCTAGAAATGTATTTGAAAGTAAACATAAGATACTGAATAGAATAAACCATGCTTGTACAACGAGCCACTATTCACAATTACGCGTACATGCTATAAATTAATTAAGCTATAGGAAACGTGGCTTCTCCATTTATCTTAAATCATCATCATCCTCCCTTGAATACTTGAATACATAGATACAGCGATACAGGTCTAATGACAGACTTATAAACTTAGCATAGAGTTATATAGAGAGGAATCAATCAATTTCATTTCTTTTTAATTTCCCAATGCAGGTGTACATTTACCTTATACCTTCTATGACAAGTAACAGATATTCGTACCTCTATTTACAGCGTGCATTGGGGGAGGCGGCGCCCCCGATATTCTAGCGCAAGAGTAGTAATCTCCAAGAGACTCTATTGCCCCCGCTATGACCCCAGCAAGCATTCCAAACACAGCTCCCACACTGAAAGTGGGAATACCCCACTGAACTGTAAACATTAAGAATAGTAACGACAAGCATTTCAAGAACCAGCATGCCATCAGAAGAACAGCTTAAATAAGTTGTTATAAACAAGCAATGGTTTTATATGTACAGCTTTGTAAACCATTGAAGCCTTGACATCGTATCATTTTGATTTAGCATCGTAGCACTTATCCATGAAACAAATTTAACAGACTTCAGATTTCAGCAAAACTTAATTCAATGAGTCACTCAAAAAATTTAACATTTCATATTTACTAGATATTTTATAAAAAGTTCAAGTTAAACACTCGTTTTACCAAAAATCAGTAGGCCTATTTAAGTTACGCTGAAGAGTAGATAAATTGAAATATTTGTGATATTGTTTCATATGACATAATAAATTAAGATAAGATTTCTTCCACTTCAAGCTTCATCCACAACAAATCGTAACAAAATCAACAGTCAAGTGATATCTAAACGATAGTTATAAGAGTGAGACATACGTTGAGAAAGACGATCCATTTAAGATAATTACTATTAAAAAGCCAGTAAATTGACGATATATCTCACACGGATAGGGAAAGCGGAACCACGCAGCTTCTTTCAGGACACTGATCTTCACATCAGTCCTCGCCTGGTAGCTCCAGTGCGCTGGGTCGTTAGGTATGGCATTCGTGACGGTGAGTATGGCGCAGAGAGCCCAGGATATGAGAATACCTAGGATAACCTACATTTAGCATAGATCATTGTTGAATTTTAAATTATAGAAATCAATTAATAAGATACTGAATAAATCTATTTGTGATTGAGGCACATCATTCATGTTACATTCATTTGCTAGAAAGGTGTACTTTAAAACCTTCATGATGATATCGAGTGCTTGATGCTCTTTGATTTATTTATAGCGAGGCCCCCAGGAAGGACGACATTTATTCTATTAAGATTATAGGACGGCTGGATTAACATCGATCAACCAATAACTCTTCAATTCCCTACGTGAAGGCCTAATTCAATTTCAGATCGATTCAGAAAATAAAATTTAAACTTAATATTATAATTTAAGGTCAAGTAATTTTAGGGTTTTAAATATGAACCTTAAGGAAGGAAGATATCAGGAAACTAGAAGGTTTGAAATGTGGATAAGGAAAAGAAAGGGGAGAAACCTACTTACTACTCTAATAATTACATGCAATAACTAAATATCCCACAATTATGCAGTACTTACATGCAATAACTTAATATCCAACAATTATGCAGTACTTACATGCAATAACTTAATATCCAACAATTATACAGTAAGTAATCTTCTTTTTCTTCAGTGCACTGCCAAGTGGCAGGTTCAATGTACATATTCATGCTCAAAGTCTGTTTTCTCGCTCCATAAGAGCACTCCTTAGATCAACAATATAATCCCTTCACAAAGTCTATGCCTTATCTATACCTTATGTATCCTATAGCTTTAGAAAAATATGGCTTCTGAGGTGGTTTCCCTTGCCTTCCTCAGTTAGGTGGATTAATTACCATTTAATCCTGGGGAAAATAATTCATGGGTAGGTGGATCCCCTCTTGCCATCCTCACCGCCTGCCTTTAGTCGCCTCTTACGTACACGCGGCAGATTGTTTGCGGTTGCCCTATTCTGCTGTGGTCCAACCACACCCGAGCACAACACGGGGTAATTTAGACTTATATCACAATATAATTTAATCACAATATAATTTAGGCATATATCACACGTAGGAGTTTACTAACTCTGAGTACTGGAACGGAAATTAAAATATTATTTGATAAAAGAAAAGCTTCATAAATACAGTACATAATTAGATGTATATTAGTATTGGCAAAAAATGGCAATGTGAGAGAAATAACCCAGCAAATAAAAAATAGCATTAATGAATATAAATAATAATTGGAAATAATAATAATTTCAATATTACATTTGAATAATAAATTTAAATTAAATACAAAAATATGACAGTGCCACTTGTGAACCCTTATTTCCGCTCCTGTGCTCATACTGCTGTTATTAAGAATAAGATTGCTGTATATGCGTATGATAAATGAAATACAGGAATAATCTGACAAAGAAATCTACTAACACATATTTCTCCACTTAACATCTCTCACCGGATCTTCTTGCCATTCAAATTTGCCTTAGAACGTGCGCGTACTTGTTAAATTAAATTATGAAGTTCAAATGCAATCAAAACCGTCTTTCTAACGTTAGATAGCTTACCGGGAATAAAGTGAATATGGGATATTCAGTTTTCACGCACTTTCGATTCTCATTAAATGAGCAAAGCGGTATTTTGACTTTCTTGAGATACTGTGAGAAAATAATTATAAGAGTGGACGTCCTGTCAATCAAACAAACAAACAATCAATCAGTAAATCAATCAATGAATCAGTAATCAATAATCTTACAAATATATCAACTTATTAATACTGAATTGTTTTGAATTAGTTTGTTACACCCTATCACTTCAAAATACATATTCTCATTCTGCCTCTAATTGTAGTTATCTTTTTCTTTAACGTCTAATTTAATAGTGTACTCCTTAAAACATACTTTATTGGGATCTTCTTCATATTTCTCATCGCATTAGTAACCTATGAGTGTTCACCATTCACACAATAACTCAATTTTTAAGAGTTACTAAGACTTTTTAACATCTCTTTTACTAGTGCAAGCCTATATACACATTTATCCTTGATATATTCTACCTCTGATCATTAGTGATAATGTGAACTGTCTAAGCTAAAACTCGCTTACGTCCAAAACCCTAGTGAACAAATATAACATATATGCCTTACTCTTGCCTGACTGTATTTTGATAACCGGACCGGCACCGCTTAGGATCTTTTTCTTTCTCTTCAGCACATGTTCTATCAGATCATTTGGGGGTAAATCGATTTGTAGTGACAAGTGAAGGGGATATCACTAACATCATTCATGAATAAGGAATCGAACGTTAAACTTTTATTATTACTATTGTTATTGTAATTATAGTTATTATAAATATAAAGTACTGTAAATTTATAAATTATTAAGTAAAATACATATATCTATAACTCCGCTAAACTTCAAAACGGCCATTCTTGTCACACTTACATAAGAATCCTCTAAGCGCAAAATTTTAATAATAATTGCACATAAATATGAGAAGCGACTACAACAATTTGATTTTTCAGTGCACCCATTCGAAATTTTAACCTCTATAGTTTACATATATACTACTTTGCCTTTCGAAATAGTAGTAAATTGCCCCTATTAATTTATTTTTAATAACAATAATAATATCATCCATTGAAACTAATGGTACTTTTATACATTTTAATCTTATACTAAACAATGCCATAAACACACTTGCTTTGGCAGATATTCGACAGGCATATTTACAGAATTAACTTACATAATAGCGATGTACCAGTTCTTGGAAGCAAACTCCGCAGCAGATGTAAAGACAGACAGACCGACAAGTGTGATTGTTGGGGCAATAACTAGCGGACCGATATATCTCACAACTATACCGACCAACCCACTGGCGCCTAATACTACCTCAAACAATGAGGCCAAAATAATGGCTCCCTGAATCTGCAACATCAAGACAAAAATAGAAAATACTTCATTGCACATTTGTGTTGTTTTTATCACATTTTTTAAAGACTTTGAGTATGAATTGTACCTTGAACCTGCCATTTAGCAGTGCACTTAAGAAGAAGATATCACATTTTATAGCATTTTGTAGCTATCTTACAAATTCAGTGGTAATTAACTTCTACTTAGAAAGAGGTAGAAGTTCAAGGGCATATTTAACACAAGTTTATATCTAATAAGCAAGAGGTCAAAGATTTGTATAAATCAAAATATCTCTCCCTCTCGATCTATATCTCATTCCGATGTTCTTGGCAGATCAAAGGAAAATATTTCCACCAACAATACCTTCACGTTCTATAAGACCATTGTAGGTAATAAGACTTTGCACGTTGATGTGCAAAGTTGCAGGCAGATCTTATTACAGAGTCTTTGAATCTTTAGTGTACATTTGATAATATTTGTTATGAAATTGATTCTCATTATCTTCTTTATTTTCACCTTAGTGGCCTTTTAGGAGACAAAAAAGGCAACTGACCTGAAAAGACCAAAACATACCCATGCATTTAGTGGCTAGTCTATTCCCTGTTGGCTCTGACACAAGAAGAATAAAATCAGGACAAGGCGCGGAACAGTATCCCTACGGTTTGGAAATCTGTCATACTGTAATTCGTAGGAGTGGCGGTGTGGCAGATAAGTAATACAGTTTATAGTATATAAATAATAACTAATATAACTAATAACGATTATAACTAATAACGATTATAACTAATAACGATTATAACTAATAACGATTATAACTAATAACGATTATAACTTCTACAATAAATATAGGCAATATTGGCAGTCTTTTAGAAGCTTGTTTCGATCTGATCTATTCATGACAGGATAGTATTATGATATTCATGACAGGATAGTATTATGATATTCTTAAGAAATCAAATGATATTAGAGCAGTAGCTCTTGTCTCAGGGATGAACTAAGTTTAGTATGTTATAATAATTCTGCAAAAAATATTTATTTGCAAATGTTAATCTTTTAGAGATCTCGACTTCAAACCTTACTCCACGCATGCGGATTAGTGTAAAATAATTAATCTGAAATATTCACGAGTATTTAAAACAAAATTCTTGGAATGATGACTTCCAAACTTACTTCGCGCATGCGAGGTTTCCAAATGTCAGCATCTTCTGTATTTGATGAAGATGACGATGTAGAGCTGCGGTCATACATTGTAGACGCTGAGGTATCATTAAATAGTTCATCTATCACAAGTATTATCAATTCGATGCAGATGCTGTGCAGTATATCTAGTTAACGAAATGTAATGAGAGGTCTACGAATAAAATAATATATATCTTTTAATTCTACAAAAACTCATCAATATTTGCATAGATCACCTTTTCAAAAACTTAAATGTCATTTAATTTGTATTATATCGTTGCTAAATTATACTTTGATAAATTTTGTATACTATATACTGTATATATAGGTATTTAATGCATACTGGATGCGATAGAAACATAAAATGTTTGAAGGTTTATTGTAATTTTAGGTAATTGTCTTGTAAATGCTAGAAATTTAAATTTAGAGGCTGGAACAAAAAGAATTCCTTAGGGAAATTTCAAAAGAAGGGTTTGCTTTCACTGAAAATCACGTTTAAGTAGGTTCCATATTGCCTTTATCAGTTTCTGCTTAAAGTCTCCTCTTGTGACATTTGCGAGTTTCGATTTGTCAATTCTGTAATGGCCCATACAAAACACAAAGAATACTTAATTTAAGCGGTGTTTGTTTATAGCCGAATAGTATGGTGTGTTATTCGTACCCGGGTTGACGACAACTGGACACTTCCACTCTGGTAGGTTGAGTATGGCGAACGTTGGTACAGTATACGCAAAAGACGAACCTTGTATCAACGGCAGTCTATAATATAATTATAGTATAAGCTTGATACTAATATATTATATCAGCCTAGCATTTGCAATGTCTTGAATTGCAGTACAATATCATACCTGTACTTTTATATCCTTGCGGTAAATGATTGATGTGATATAAATGTTTGATGCATTTATGTTCATTAATTTGTTTGCATGTTGTGTCCGAATGATGTGATTTCATTTATTTGATTGTTGGTTCTAATAAACTCATAGTACTATTATTTTCGCCGACGAAAGAGTCAATTTGCAGTTGCACAACGGTAGCCATTATTGATTTTTCAGTAACCCCGGAGAATAACTTCACTTTTCAAACTTTCCGGGGCATTGAACTCGTTTCAATTGATCACAAGACAAGTGAGATAATTCATCTAATTTACATTAGACCACCTAATGAATACATGAGCTGTCCATTTGAGTATAGTTTAGTGATTTATTTACTTGGTTAGGCATTTATTGTAATTCCGTTTGTGTCCCGGTTCCCCGTGTTGCGTCCGGGTCCCCGTATTATATCCTGGTTGTTTGAAGAATAGACCAACCCACTGCACGAGACGTAGAAGGCGACTGCGATCCAAACCAACGTCAGAAAGGGCATTCGGATGGTAAGCGCCTAGGCTCCAGAAATTGCACAAAATTTTATTAAACGAATTGAAGAGATTAAACATGGATGGGATTGATTGATGATATGGTTGGAGATATAGTACGAGATAAAGAAGAGTGGAGAAGGTCTATTGTTATCCCGACAGTAGTTAATCTGGGATTAAAGGGAAGATGGTGGTGATGACGACCGTTATAAACACTAAAGTGTACTTCATTATAAATTTTTCTATATCTATAGTATTATATTTTATTGTTATCGTTAAATTTGTTAAACTGAGGTTCAGTAGCACATATAGTGAAACTTATAGCCAATAGAGTAATGTTAGCAATGAGGCATAACCCAGATTCAACTATGCTCAATTAAATTACTTGATAAATAAAATTGAATGGAATTGGGGACCGGCGCTGCTGGAGCCAAAAGCAGTGGATTCAGGGTAATGTCACCCATGAGGCAATCAGCAACGTTTAACTATTAAAAGTTTAGTTAAGTGAAAGCACATTGATGGCGGGATCATTATTATTATTATTATTATTATTATATAAATTAAATTAATTATAAATTAAATATTATATTCCATATAACGGAAATACATTACAATACATTACATTATATATATTAATCATTAAGGTATTTAACAATTAATTGAGGAGCATACCTGGTGCCTAGCGTGCTCTGGAGCAAGCTTACCAGACCGGCGAGAAAAAAAATTGAGCCGAGAATCTTGCTGACGACATAGTTGTCGTATATACACATAGCTGGAGCGATTATCAGAGCCACTGAGAGGTTGGCTCCGAAACATGTCATAAAGTTCTAGAATTAATCAGCAATCAATAAATCACTCGTCCAATAAATCGATTGTCATGCAATCAATCATAAATGTATAACTTTTTAGCGATCGAAATAAATAAACAGGCCTAAGACAAGTTATATGTTAAATAATGAAACAGAAAGATCGATAAAATTAATTTGTGTAACAAACATATTGTATCTTTAGACAAGTCAGCAACACCTAACTACTTTTTACTTGAACACAATTAATAAATGAGTGATGCAATATGTTTAACTTTTCTATAAATCGGACCTCTATATAAATATTATGCCTAACCTAAAATATCAAAGCCCCATCCGTATAGCATATTTGCACAACGTCAGAAATACTTAGAATGCAGGATAAATATAGCAGGTATTTAATTTTAATAACATATAGATTTATTTTAAGAACATGAATTCGCGGAGTATGCTACAGTAAATATGTAAATTATAAATTCAATAGGCGAAGTGGTGTTATTTCGATCGCATACATATAAATCAAATTTAAGATATTTTATGAGAAAATCTGTACAAATGCCTAACATTGAACTGTTAGCTTGGTGTCTAATGTTTACAGGGAAGAGGAAATTCTGGAAAGGTAATTTTTGTCTTTGATGTCGATGGTTTATCTGACTTGTCTTCATCTATTGAGCCTATTGTAAAAGGCAAACTTTTAGTTTAATTCATCGCAATGAACATTATGATCAACCTCTGTAGGATTACAAACTGTAGATGAGTTTGTAAGATGAAAGGAATATTAATTTTTAAATGAGCTGCTGGTAAGGGAAGAAAAAAGCATAAACGCAGTTTAAGAAGAGAAGCGATGTATTTAATTTATAATACACGCATATGGCAAGTATTAATCATTAGAACGTTATATTGGTAGATATTTTGAGTGAAGCCAATGTTGGGATATTCATGTTAGAGGTATGATAGGCTAAAGCTAAGTTTAGGGCAGTTTCTTGCCACAAAGCATGCCAGTGACAGAGAAAGCACGAGATTTAAACCTTTCATCTAGAGAGCCTCCCGTCACTGATATCGCTTTCAAGAGATGAAACTGACGTAAACATTGGCTTTACAGCTTTTAAAGATCCGCAGTCGGATTACCCTACATGATACTGGCTCAACTCAAATATCACATATTATATACAGTATGTATTACTTAATTAATACTTATCATAATCATCGTCATTTTCCCTTCAATAATAGTTTAGCAGTTGACGGGATAAGAATAATCCTAAACTTTTCCATTTGTTTTAGAAATTAATTACTACTATTAATACTAATAGTAATATTATTATTATTCACTATTTAATTATTACATATACTGGTCATAAAAATAAGAGAAAACGGAAGGCTAGACAGAGAAGAGTAGAGGCGTTCTATACTATGGACCTGCAAGTTGGCAATGCATTAAGAGATCTCTCTCTTAATGCACATAATACTTCCTCTATTTTTTAAAGGTTTAAATATTACAAAAAGGTTTCAAATAATATGCTTCTAAACTACGCTTATACCTGAACACCGAGCAGTATGCAGAGATACCACGGAGGCACTTCTTCCACTGTGTAGATCATGTCCGGCATCTCATGAGCGGCATCATGTTGACTATCACTCCGCGAATTCTCATCCCTACCCAATCCTTTTTCCGTCATATCATTCCTAGTATCAGCATGGATGACGTAATTTGAACTGCGGCCTTCCGCAGAATGTTCCCGTCTCATAATCGTTTCCATTCTGTTCTGAAATCATATATTGCCTGTAATAATATTGCGATTATGAAGAGTTGCTTATGTTAATTATGTTAGACTTACTTATGTTAATTATGTTAGACTTGCTTATGTTAATTATGTTAGACTTGCTTATGTTAATTATGTTAGACTTGCTTATGTTAATTATGTTAGACTTGCTTATGTTAATTATGTTAGACTTGCTTATGTTAATTATGTTAGACTTGCTTATGTTAATTATGTTAGACTTGCTTATGTTAATTATGCTAAAGTTACTTATGTTAATTATGTATATTATATAGAGTTGCTTATGTTAATTATGTTAATTAAGTAGAGTTGCTATATTAATAATACTGTAATTATGTAGAGTTGCCACATTCAAAACAAAATTCGAATCGAACTGATCTGAAACTTTAACTGTTAGTAATCCGAATAAAATTTCCACCAGACAGTAAAAGAACTACACCCGATCTTCAGTTGAAATACTAAAATCTGGTTCTCTTGTTTTTCTAAAACTGATAAAAATAAACTTTCGATGTGTAATATAATGGCAACTTTTCTCGACTTATATTAGACCTCTATCAAATATAAATATATCTACGAGAAAATCAAAGAAATTGAGCTATTTATTTCAATAATCGCTTCTTGTATGGCCTGCTACCACTATTCACTGTGAATTATCCCATAGCTTAGGCTCCTTTTAAACAGAAATCATCTTTAATTTATCATTTATGACATGTATACTTCTTCGATTGTTTCTATTTAAATAAAAGATTGGTGACATCTGCGCGAGCATCGCTTGCGCGACCGACATTTGCTGTTGACGTTTACTCACACAACAATTTTGCTGTTAACATTTACTCGCACGACAATTTTGCTGTTGACATTTACTCGCACGACAATTTTTGCTGTTGACATTTTCTCCCACGACAATTTTTGCTGTTGACATTTGCTCACATGACAATTTTGCTGTTGACATTTACTCGCACGACAATTTTGCTGTTGACATTTGCTCGCACGACGCTTTGTTCGGTTGAAACATTTGAGCAGGTAACGGCTAGGTCTACTACTTTAAGGTTATTTTTGATGAAATAAGCAGTCTTCTGCAGTAATTTCAGCTTCATGATTTGAATTTAATTTATTAAAAATAATAGTAACATAATTAAAAGCCCATTTTATAGCGAGAACCTATGCTTTGTTTACTCACATTTATAAAATTTGACAAACGAAATATCAAGCCATGATCCTAGGCTACTTTGGTTCTGGTTTAGAGGAAAATATAGCAAAGTAGCAATTAATTGACGTAACTGTTAACATACAGCGTTTCAATCTATTCTAGGGTACTCGATTCTTCAATTCTACAATTCTACATGTATACTACCATCTACACATACACACACGCACAAACATACACACACGCACAAACATACACACATACACACACACATACACACATATATATAGCCTATATATGTATATATAGCCTATGTATATATATATATATTATATAAGCACTTTCTCAAGGTATTCTATTAGGCTAGTGATAAACGAATAGCTCGCTTTCATTAATTAATAATTATTTCAACATTGTAACAGTTTAATTATACATCTTACAAAAATATGAATGAATAATAACAATTAACATGCATACAGCGATATTCTAAAGATAATATAATAATTATTTAAATAATGACGTTAAAGTTATAATAGAATCGATATCTTCATTTCATAAGTTCAGAATATACATATCGTAAAAACTGCAGTTACACATTACCATGTGTCACCATCTTTTAGAAATGTAGGCCAAATAGACGTAGGCGTTTTATTAAAACAGCCTTCTATCAAGCCATAATATAAGCAAGTCAAATAAAAAGTTTTCTCGTATTCTGAATATAAGATGACATAGCCTCAAAAATTGTTCGAGGATAATGCCGGAAACACGAATCCCTATAAAGAATATACGGGTTCCTGATAGCTCGCATAAAGGTGGTCCTGATAGCTATCATGAAGGTGTTCCTAGCAGCTATTGCAAAGCTGTTCCTAGCAGATATCGCAAAGCTGTTCCTAGCCACTATCGTAAAGGCTATTTTGATATTTAACTGAAAAATTACAATTACAAATTGCAAGTAGCTTGGCTTAATTACATACGTATAACCAAGAGAATTTGTCAAACCATCATCAAAGGCTCTACTTAATTGAAAGTTAATAACCGGATATTTATCAAACTTCAATGTCTACTATATTAAATTAAATTAAATTAATTTAAAATTTAATGAAATGAAATAAGTGATATTAAATAAATGAATAAAGAAATAAATTAAAATGAAATGAGTTAAAATGAAATGAATTAAAATGAAATGAATCAAAATGAAATGAATTAAAATGAAACGAATGAAATAAAATTATATTAAAAGAAATAAAATAAAGTAATACGGAAATTAAAATTTCCATTATAATGTTGAATAGATACTACTACTACCAATACTATTTATTATCTATTTGTTATCTATTTGTTAACAGAGGCCTACTTTTAAACATAACATAACATAACATAACATATACATAACCGCACACTGGGTCAGGAGGCACAGATGCTTGTTTAAGGCTCATTTCCTCCTTCCTCTCCCTGGTTAATAGTAATCTTTTACTTTCTGATGGCGCATCAATTGCAGCCGACGCGGATTTATGAATAACCTTCAAACAATCAGGGATTTTTCCTTCAAATCTGTCAAGACTCAGACTTCCAAGGTGGCCACCCACAAAGTACTAATCGAGGCCGATGTAGCGTAATTTCGATTATTGACGTGCAAATAAACCAAGTGCACTATATCCCACTGAAATACTATACTTATTATAATACTACTAATAATAAATTTACTAAAAATTGCAATTGAAGTAATCTTTATTTAAAATACCCCGCGGACAAAATGTCGTACCTGCGCAAGTGTCGTACCTGCGCAAGTGTTGTACCTAAGAAAGTGTCGTACCTAAGAAAGTGTTGTAACTATAAAAGTGTCGTAACTAAGCAAGTGTCGTATCTAATAAAGTGTCTTACCTAAGAAAGTGTTGTACCTATGCAAGTGTCGTACTTGATCAAGTGTTGTACCTAAGCAAGTGTCGTAATTAGACAAGTGGCGTACTTAAGCAAGTGTCCTAACTAAGCAAGTGTCATGCCTAAGCAAGTGGCGTACCTAAGAAAATGTCGTAACTAAGCAATTGACGTACCTAAGAAAGTGTCGTAACTAAATAAGTGTCGTACCTAAGCAAGTGTCCTACCTAAGCAAGTGTCGTACCTGAGCAAGTGTCGTACCTGAGCAAGTGTCGTACCTGAGTATGTGTCGTACCTGAGCAAATATAGTACCTGAGTATGTGTCGCGATCAACTGACTTGAGTGAAAATCAGGTCATACAGAAATATAAATAGGAGTGTAAGCTATATTTATTTTATGAGACTTTCTCTATTATTTACTTGATAAACAGGAAAACACATCATCTTGAGACGCGCAACTTAAACCTTTTGCGCTTAATGCATGGATGCAGTATTTACTTTAAAAGCTGGTAAAGCTAAGGTTAACGTTAGTTTCCTCACTCGAAAGCGATGTCAATGAATATTTAGAAATCTTAAAGTAGAAGACACCTCCATTCTGAGAAAAAATCATTTTACTACACTAAGAATTGGCAATATAAAGAACAACGATTTCTGTGAAACTCATATTGAATCATTTCGAATCCGTTAAATATTAATACAGGCTAAAATAGTTTTTAACTTCTATCTATTTAGAATATCATTAATAACACACATTATAGTGAAATGATCGACTATGTTGATATCTATCACTTTTAATACCACATGTTATATCCGTTAAGCAATTTAGTCCATTTTCCGTGTAGCCAGTCCAGTGAATGTCCGAGATTTTACTTTCAGATCAGCGCGGCTGGGATTCGATCCCACGAGAGTTCGATTCATCTCAGGGTCTGTCATTTAAAACTTTATGACTTTATATACACCCTTAACCATTGCGCTATTGAGACATGCATTATTTAATGTAAGCTACAAAAGCACTACATGATACATCCACAAAAAATTCACTAGCTTTTAAGTGGCAATTGTAGTATAACTACTATGCAGTTCGCTTTAATTAGGGATCACGTTAATTACGTTAATTATTCCCAATTGAGATCATTTGACTTAATTAGACTACTGTAAAATCTCACATTCAGATCAACTTAGTGTGCCCTGTTTATTGACTTATATTGAGGATATAAGTTGTCTCCCTATATTAGGAGACCACAGAATTTCTGTGAACAAATAATATTTCACAAATTCAGTTTCTTACAATTCTACGGTGATACGAGATATATTTTATGTAGACTAAACTTATAATTACATGTAAAACATGGCAGACACTGCAAGAGGTATCAATATAAACAAGCAGCCTTAACCTTCTGGCATTCCATAAGCTTGTTTATATTTTCATTAACTAGTTTCATTTTTAGAATTTATTTACCACAACTAACGGCGATAATAATTAATTATAAATCAAGCAGTCCAAATGCACATATGCACAAATATTTGTAGTAGTTCACTTTCATATAGGGGCCTACAAAACATCCTTTTGAGAAACATCAATAATTTGCACTTAAATTCATATTTGAATCTTTGCATAATTACTAAAGAATTAATAATTAAACTAACTATTCATTTATAAAGAATTTCATTTCGAACTATATCCAAATTTTACATTTAGCTTGGTATTTAGAATCTGTAAATTTTGAACAATACTTAATTGTAACTAGTAATAATATGCAATATTTATTGCAGCAATTTCTATTGGCTCGTTTAAATGATTATCAATTAAGATTTTACTACGAAAATTGCATCTGTTACATTCATATACATGTAAATAATTAAATGTTAGTGAATTACTAACATTAAAAATTTAAGATACCATTAGTATCGTGTGTGACAAACCTCTTATAAAAGATACTTTAATAGAAATAAATTAAATTTGTCATCTTTGGGAGATAAGTAGTAGCAGATATGCTGTACATTAGATGTGCACTAGCTTGCATATCTAAAACATTACTAAAGGTTTTTTTGATTACATCACACGAGCACTTGTATATTTTGCTACTAATTAATGATAGGGCCCTACTCTTAGTACCTTAACCTACATGTCGTTTCCATAACCCAATCATTTTCTACCCCATTAATTTCTAAATTCTTACATTTGATTTTCTATTTAGGCACTATCCTTATGCAATGACATTTCAATATACTAATAGGCAAGTCTAGATTACAAATTAATTTGTAGCGCATACTAAGCTTACGTTGTAAATTGGGAAGAGAAATATCAATCAATAACATTAGATCGCCCGCAGATATGAAACTGACAAGATATTTTCGCTCGAAAAAGCAGTCGAGGCTAACTTTTTCAAGGTTCTCTAATATGGATTCTAACTATGTGTTAATATGGGTCTCTAATATGGGTCTCTAAAATGGGTTCTAACTATGTGATTTTATGTGTTCTAATATGGGTCTCTAATATGGGTTCTAACTATGTGTTAATATGGGTTCTAATATGGGTCTCTAATGTGGGTTCTAACTATGCGTTAAGATGGGTTCTCACATGGGTCTCTAATGTGGGTCTAACTTGAATCAAGCGCACCGGGCGTGCAGATGGATAAAAATCTTTGTACAAGACCTCCAGCCAAACTCGTCGACTTTTGTGAATTTTCTTGACGAACCTTCTCGAGTGATAGGCGCGCCATTCCTTATTAATTATCGTCCCGCGCCGGACACACAACCGTTAAAAGTCTTTACCTAGTTCACCGGGCGAGCCACTCCAAACCCGTGACTAACTTTCCTGCTGGAATGGCACTATTTATCCTACCAGCAGCGTGTGTCGGGAACAGCGACAGTTAACAATGCTAGTTAGTACGCAGGTTTGGCTAGCGTAGAAAATTCCCTTTGAAGTTTCAACTGAATTAAAATGGTAAGGAGCCAAATAATTATTTTCTCGAGACTCTTAAAGAATTCATTTCTACACAATTCATATACATGTATATGCAATTGATTTAATTCTGTATTAATATGCAAAATTTGTCATAGGCCTACATATAGAAGAAACTACTGTCCCATTAATTATATTCAACTTTCGTCCTTTGTCTATTATTGTTACAATTGCATATATTTGGACTATATAATAATCTAGTTTATTAATTAACAATTATAGGCTTAAATTACATTTCAATATAACATTTACTTTTCATACTTTAGTTTGGCTATAGTTATTTTTACTGGCTGGATGGCTCAATGGATGATACGCTTGCTAAGAGTCGGAAGGCCACCAGTTCTAATCTCAACCGGAACGTTACGAACATTAAAATTGCGATACGTATTTAATCGTTAAACTTAGATCTGCAGCATTTTAATAGTCAAACGTTCCTCCTAATAAGTGCTAAACGCTTTTCGGTGCAGGCTATATTTTATCTTACGTTTCAATTATTATAGGCCTACTAATAGCTACTAAAGGCGCGAAATTTATTGCTTTATTAATTGTAATAATTTGATAGAAAATGCGGCTATTGATCTGATATGAGTTTAGATTCTATTTTACGCCGTGAAAGTTCGATCATTTGAACAGGTTGCTTGTAAAGATCAACGTCATAAATAATACTGCATTGAATTGTTCCAATTTGCTGGCCTGCATAGGCCTATATGTTACACACTACCAGTGGCACGAATTATTGCCTATACAGCATGATATATTTCTCTCTTCTCTCTCTCTCCCTCTCTCTCTCTCTCTCTCTCTGTCTGTCTAACACTCCATAAACATAACTCCCTGGATCAACTAGTTAAATCCCGTAATAGGGCCTTATATTCATGCATATATGTACATAAAGACATATAGGACTATATATATATATATATAACGAATGTGAATGTTGCCTAATAAATACAGGTATATGGTTCTGAAGTGGATTCCCGTAACCTTCATCAGTTTTAGATAATGGCCTTTACCGGATTTGATTGGCCTTAGTTGGCTTAGTCGCTTCTTACTACAAGTGTAGTTAAACATTGCTATATTCTTCAGCTTGAGAAGTATGAGGCCATCGGTTGAAATCTCAGCCAGTAAATCAACAGGCATTTATAAGTAGGCCTAAGATCTTAATTAATGAATTGCTGAGGACCTACATGTACTGTAGAGCTAATTAGCATTCATGGTATCATGTATAGCTAATGAAATGTATTTTGCTTTTTAAATCAGTATGTCAATATACCATGCATGATTGCTACGGGATGACCAATTTCTGATAATAAACGGATATGCATGTGTTGAAAACTTTTAAGGAGGTTAACAATCCACCGAAAGGTTAATATTTTATTCACTTCTTAATAGCAAAGTAGGCCTAGTACATTTAGCATTTAAAATTTAGGCCACTATTATCCATATTGTTATAAAGCAAAGTTTAACACTATTTCCGAATCACATGATTTATACTATAAATTAGCGCTAAATATATATATATATATATATATATGTGTGTGTACAGGGTGAGTAAAAAAATGATAACACCTGCAAAAAGTTTGAATATCGCAGGCTATTGTTAATATTTTCAAATAAAACTTTTAGTATTTACTAAAGGACTAATTTCCGATGGGCTGACCAATTTTCATCCATTTTGGTACATAGATTGGCTAGTTATGCAAGTTTCAGCAGAGCAACCACCCATTTTTACCTACAATGGCGTTTGCTACAACGGTTAGGGCAGATTGCACTGCATTGACGAGAAGGTAAAGGTGAACTCTCAGTATTACGTCAATACTTTGCTTCCGGAGCTGTTTGATAATTGCTATGCTCTTCTACCAAAAGGTTTCATCTTTCAGCAGAATGGTGCTCCGGCTCATGCATCTCGTCGTGCACAGGAATGGATCAACGAGAGAAACCCGGATTTCATCGAGAAGAATGAATTGTCTCTAAACTCACCCGATCATAATCCTCTGGATTACATTATCTGGGGAACCATGCTGCATCTCTAACAGAAACAACAGCCGAAGCCTAAAAGCCAGACAGAACTACTGGAGGAGCTTTACGCCATTTTTAGGTAAAAATGAGGGGTTTGCTCTGCTGAAACTTGCATAACTAGCCAATTTATGTACCAAAATGGATGAAAATTGGCCAGCCCATCAGAAATTAGTCCTTTAGTAGTTGGTAAAAGTTTGATTTGAAAATATTAACAATAGCCTGAGATATTCAAACTTTTTGCAGGTGTTATCTTTTTTTTACTCACCCTGTGTATATATATATATATATATATATATGTATATATATACATGTATATATAATATATATATATTGTATGTATTGTATTTATATTACAATATATATATATATATATATATATATATATATATATATATATATATATATATATTGTAATAATGTGGGAGGTCTTACCCTCGATTATTTTGCCATCGTGCCGATACGGAAGGATAGTAGCTCTTGTAGGCTTACTATATGAGCTTAACCCTAGGTATAGGAAAATGGGATCTACTTCTTACGTGGAAGCTAACTTAGGCCTATATCTATCTCCTAAGCCTACAGTAACACACACGACGTTTTCTATATTAACTTCTAATTCATAACATACATACACAGACATACAAATAATAATAATAAAGTCAAATATGTTATTGTTCACTTATATCTTAAACTTACAGTTAAATATTCAGTTTCTCTTCATAATAAAGTTACCCACTTACTTCAGTTACCTTACCAAAGCATACTTACTTCTTAAGAGAAGACTAAGACAGCAAAGAACGAAAGGAAGAAAGAGCAAGAATAAGAACGATCTAAAGACCACGAACTAAACGAACTAAAGAGAGAGAGAGAGAGAACAGGGCTGAGAAGAACCGACTAAGAATCTCGGAAGAGCAAAAGTAAGAAGAACCTAAACTAAAGTGCATCCTGTTTATATAGTATTCTACATACGCACAAAATTACAAGAAACTAAGCATACATGTAGACTACTAGAGAGATACAAGAAACGCTATTAATTCAAATTATTCAAAGGAAGTCTCAGGCAAAGGTTACGATTCGAAATCAACAATAACTCGAGTGTACAATAGAAAGAGTTCTACTTCAACGAAGGCTAATTAAATAGATAAAGGTCAAATAGTACAACAACATGGTCTGTGCCGAAAACGACGTAAGATACCAATCTACTACAATATATATATATATATATATATATATATATATATATATATATATATATATATAGGCCTATATATACTGTATAAATATGACATCACATCATTAATAGCTGAAAGGGTAGCTGGAAGGGTGTTAGAGGGTGATATATGGAGTTAGAGTAATAAGACAGGGGGTGGAGCTAAGATATAGGCAACAAACTTTAATTAAGTAATTTTAAAAGAAGAAGATAGGGAGTTGGAAAAGGAGGTTACTAAATACAAATACAAGTAGGGTGGGCTAAGTGAAAGGCAGCAAGTGGAGTGCTGTGTGATAGGAGAATACCTCTATAGACTGAAAGGTAAATTCTAAATTTAGTAGTTAGGCCAGCAGGCCTAATGATAGGCTATATGGTTCAGAGTGCTTGGAACAAAAAATTGAACAGGAGCAGATATTGCATGTGGCAGAGATGAGAAGGTTGCGTCTAATGTGCGGTAGAACAAGGAATAATAGAATGAAAAGTTAATATGTGGGGACTTTACGTGTTGAGAGCATTACGGATACATTGGTTTAATTGAGATTGACCATACCATGTTTATTATATATATATATATATATATATATATATATATATTATATATATAATGTATATATTATATATAAATATAATTATATATATATAAATACAGTATATACACATATGTCTATATATATATATATATACATTTATATATGTATATATACTGTATATAAACTATATATATATATATATATATATAATATAATATATCTATATATATATATTATATATATATATATATATAGGACTTACGAATGTGATATCAGTTTGCTTTATCAATTTTTCGAGATTGTTCCTGATAAAATTCTGCGCATAATCGTCAAATATTTGTTTAATTTGTGTTGTCCAAGTCAGCTTATACATCTTCTTGTTCTTCTGATTTGAACTTTTTAGAAGTTAGATTGTTGATTTGAGGGAGAAATATGAAGCTAAAAATCTAGTCTGATAGTCTGATAGTCTGAGGCTCGAAATCAAAACTAATTAAAACAAGCGTTTAAGCCAAGCTTCTAGCAATAAGGTATTAGGCCCTACGCACGTTTCTGAAAAGGTCGCATTCATGCATTATGACTGAAGTTAGATATTTCGATAAGTTTCATTGTTAGTTTTTAAAAAATACTCAAACGGTCCTTTTGAAGGCCAACAAAGTATACTCATTTAAATGTGCTTAATTGGTAACTGACAAATTTGGTAATGCCAAACAGGATTATTGCCCCAGAGAGTGTATAACTGCGCAAAAAAATATATAATATCTAGAAAAAGTGAGCTCGCATCTAAATTATAAAATATTCTCTTATAGAATTAAATAACGTAAACCCTTTTGTAATCATGCAATCGAAAGTTTTAAAAGCAAAATTACTCTAGTGGTCGGACACTGGCATATAAAAGCAGAAGAACGATATTACTAAAATGATCAAACGCTTTAAGCTTGAATACTTTTATATTAAGAAAGTAAGCTAAGTTGACATGGGTTAGGTCAATACAACTAAATAAAATAAGCTTTAGAACTCGTAAAAAACTGAATCAGTTATGTTGTCTTAATTAATTAAACTGTATGGCCATTCAAAACTGAGCATGATTAAAGTTAAAATTAATATTAAACCTGACTAATATTGACCAATTATTTAACTGAAAATATGTCATTCAAAATTAGAAAATATAAGTAGCACTTTTATGATATCTGGTATTTCTTAGGGTTAGGTTTGACGCCATAATCTAGAGTTGATCCAACGAAGACGGTGAAGCCTTTGAAAGTTAGGTCATTGTGTTTAGATTTAAACGATCTTAAAAGCTAACAAATTACTGCAATATATAACATCTGTTTCCACCAAGCAATTGAGCTGCATAGTATATCATACACAGTAACTTAAAGCTAAAGGAAAGATATAAATAGATATGTACTATGTTGTTGCGAGAGGTAAAGAACTGTGATTGAGACTATTGTAAAACAATAAAGGGCGGTGGAGTTTGCCTGCAGGATATCGTTGAATTATAACGTTGAGTTACTATTATGCACTCTGACGTTGATTTCAAATTATTGAATGCCACTAAGTAGGCCTATCTACTGTAAATTATAATACTATAAAATATAATACGAAATACACGGCAACATACTGTAAATTATAATATCGAATAGTAATAAACGAACTATCTACTGTAAATTCTCTCTCTCAGTGTTAGTGCACTGCCGCCTGCTGGCAGGTTCATGGCCATTAGAGCTTCTGCTGTAAATAATATCATTAATAGCAATTTCAAAGCTTGTGTATTAAGGCCACTGCCTCAGTTATTCAGCGTATTGATCTTCGACTTCTCAGCTGATACACACGGACAGTAAGAAAAGATTGTCATGTAGGCCTATTTAATGACATAATGCAGTATTGTAGGAATTGCAAATCTAATTAGTATAGCGTATGTACTTGAAAATGTTTGACATTACCAATAAATAAAAACCTTATATCCTAATCTTACTAGTTGAACCTTTTAAATCTTTCCAAAGGCTATACTTTGCATCCAAATGAGTCTATGCAGCGGATTAGGGTGAAGTTAGTTCTGTATTCCGTTGTTTGCACATTAGCCTTAACAAGAATACAACTAACATCCCTAATATCCACTACAATTGCGGAACGAGACTTAAAATCTGCATTGACTGATATTGCTGAAACATTAGCCTTATCAGCAATGATGCCCATATAAATTATTTCCTTAATCAAGACATATTGACAGTTACATGTACATCATCCGGCTGGAAAATGATGTGTATCAGAAGATTATCACAATTCCTACCTATAGTTTGCAGGCATGTCAGTTACTAAGAAATCATCTTCCACCTCACCTTCACCTTCTAACTTCTATTAATATCTTACACTTAATGCAGACCTAATATAAAATAAGCTAATTATATCGTTTAAGATTTATAACCTGGCAATTATAATAATACCTTGATAGAATCATTGGAATCATCAGGTTAGCAAATACTATTTTATGTAATTCGGCGATCAAATGCTATATTACATGTCAAGGAAATTCTTTAAATTACTCGTGTTGTGTCCGGATCACTGAAGAATAGACGATTTGCCAATTCTTCATGTAAACTGTACGTGTCAAAGCAATGACTGGGGAGGGCAACAGGAAATTACCTCAGAAGCCATATTATCCCTAAGCTATAAGCAGCATTAAGGTTTTGGCAAATCATAACCTTGGCGAAGTAATAAACTTGTTGATTTTTTGAGTACTACGTAGAATGCGCAATTGTATACTGCGACTAAGAATAAGAACATTTGACCTTTCATTTGGAAAGAAATAGAGAGAGAGAGAGAGAGAGAGAGAGAAAGGGAAATAGAAAGAGATTCGAAATTTTGAACTAGATTAGACGAAGCTACTGATTACATTAAAACTTCGCTGAAGAATAGGCCGAACTCCACTTTGTACAAGGCGTTAATGCTTCAAAATGATAAAAATACATCAGTGGAGGAATATTTAACTTGAAATTATGAGTCGATTTGTCAAGTCCATCAATAGTAACTGCCGAGAATCTAGAATTCTAGCAAGATCTAGTAGCCAGTACAATGTTTCGAATACATTTAGCATGAACCTACGGAATGCGGTTGAACATAAGGAAGACCGAATACGTGGAGTGCGATCCCCAAACAGCCGTAACTATAAATATTGACGGTAAGACCTCCAGAAAGTGACGCTCTTTAAGTATCTCGTCTCAGTTATCAGTAACGACGTGACTCTCTACCAGATGCCAGGTCCAAAATAATTGCAGCGTGATTGAAGTGGTGGCAGGTCACTGGCGTCCTCTGTGATCGTCGGATACCTATGCGACTTACATCCAAAGTCTATAAATCTGTCATTAGACCAGTCGCGCTATATGGATCAGGATGTTGGCCAGTAACCGTCAAGCACGAACAGACCCTCCACATTCATAGGAATGAGAATGCTGCGCTGGAGTCTGGGTTGACAAGACTTGATCAGGTCCAAACTTAGACATCTGTCGGCGAAAGTGAGCAGCGCCAATAGCGGAGAAAATGCGAGAGGAAAGGCTGCGCTAGTACGGCGGCCATGTCATAGTGACTACCATTTAGTTATCCATTCAGTGACATAGGACAGAAGTGACTACCATTTAGTTATCCATTTAGTGATTAACCTGCATCCACACGGTCGTGGTCAGAGAGGGAGACCCAAGAAGCGATGACTGGTTATAATAATCTAGCATATGCACATATTAAAGGTCAATTCAGAAGAAGTCCACGAACGCGACAAATAGAGGCAGGCATGTCGCTAAGCGGACCCTGCAGAAAAGCGGGATTAACGATAAGAAATAGAAGAAGACGTTTAGCAAGCACTTCGCATATTATCATTTCTTCAGAAGTGGATACGAGCTTTCCGACTCTCGGAGAGTTAGGTCACATGCAATTTGTTCAGCTTATTTATAATTATGTTTTTCGGACCGTTGGTAACCCTATAGAATAGTTATTGAAAACATCTTGCTTGGATATTTTTAATAGTGACGCCTTAATGAGAGTGGATAAATGCTATAACATAATGCAATAACGTTTATTTTTTATTTTCCATGATAACCTCTCATTTTGCTGATGTATCAAGTATCATATACTTCAATTCAGCAGAGTCTGTTATTTTTATTTCCATCAAATATTTAAAGATTTATGCGCCATTCAATGGTAGCTCTTTGTAAAGTTCCGTTTAAACAACTCAGTTCACTATTCATAAAACTGTAATATACATGTATATTTACTATGATTTACAGCATATGTACATTTTGCAAACTAGAAGGTTTATCAACTATTGATTACTAATGCGAAGAGATATTTAGAAATGGTCCATCGACCTAGCCTAATTACTTTATATCTGATTTTCTTAAATTTTTAAACTCCAAATTTAGTACACAACTTTGAGGTTATTTAATTGGGATTAGCAAATTGGTTCAATTAATAGAATTTTCCGTATACGTCTTTTTCATCTAATCTTCACATTTTCTTTCCGAACTTTTCACTTAAAATCTTCTACATAACCACTCACCCACCCTGTATACATAGCCTTTCTAGTTAGCCCTCCTCCTATCTACTTAGTCCGCTGACTATTTGCTTAGTCCCTTTGCATGCCTACTTAGTCTCTCTCTCTACTTAGTCCCTCTGTCTGCATATTTAGCACTTGCAGTCTCGTATTCTCTACTTCGTCGTGCCTGTTCCTTTAAAATTCCGAATCCTTACTTACTGAAAAATTCTCCCTTGATTCAAGGAAAGTCGGTAAGATGGGAATATATCGACAGATGGGATATTTTCTAAGATATCTTGTAAGAAATGGTATTTCATAACATTCTATCGCGCTGCGACGTGATTGTTTTTGATTCTGGACCGTCGCTAATGGAGTTCCAGTCGATGTCACTTTATGTAGGTCAATATTATTGGTAATTGGAGGTGGTTTTGTTGTAGTCCAATTAGCAGCTGAATCATTATAATCAGAATTTGGATTGCTGACAGTGGTCATTGCTGCGTTACCCTGATCAACTTCAGTTTTAACCGGGGAGTCATCAATATCTGTGAAGCTTGGCTCACTTGTGGCCACGGTCGCTGATCGGACAGTCGAAGTCTGTCTATGTGAGGCAGGGACGTCCATAGTAGAGGCTCTGCCCTTCAAATGAGATCTCCACTCCAACAAACCTCTCTCTTTCTCTGTGCCTGCGTTAATATGGGTACAATCTCACACGTATATATGCACGATAACTGAAAAGTAAAAAGTAAAGACACTGCTTTTCGAGTATATGTGTGTGATGTTTCATGGTCTTGTCGTTTCGAACGTTATATCTCTTTGCCTTATTTCATTGAGCATGATGTCACTTTCTATTGTGTACTTATTGTGTCACGTTTTGCAATGTAATTGTATCTGTGCGTGTTTTCTGCCAAGAATTGGTGAATAAAAGATTATATTGTAGTTATGTTACCATATTTTTGGTGAATGAAGATTTATATATAAATGTAAAATTATATAAATACATAAATTAATGACAAAGAAACAAGTAATTAGGTTGTAAAGTTGGAGCAGAGTATTATTATTTGAACCGTAACGACTATTATCGTAGCTAATTTATCAGCAATGAAGTCCACTAATGAAAATGTTAGTCACTCTAGCAGAAGTAGAATGAATAGATTTATACCTGGTATGGTGTTATCAAGAATAAACCCAATTGAGCCGCCTACGAACATACTAGTGCTCAGCAGTATGCTAAGAATCTGATCTAGCGCCAGGTTTCCTAAAACAGCGCGATAAATCATAGCGAACATCAGCAACACTGTTATTTTAAAGAATTTTCTCACTGTGAAAATATTTTCATAATTTCGTAAAACATCATTAAAATTTAATTAAGCTATCGTGGTCCTATGTAAAGCCAATAACACCTCAAAATGTACGTGCGAAATGCTTTTTGTAAACTCCTTCAACTCTACTTATGGTTAACTAGTTACCTTAATCACAAAAATACACAATGTACTACTACTGTTCGCTATTTGTCATATTTAATTATTAATATATATTAATAGATTAAAATTATATTATTAAATTAAAAAATACAATATACTTTTTGTTATTCAAAATGCATGCAACTATATGTTAGTATATTTCATGCCATACAGAATTGAAAATATTGAAAAAATATGTTAAACCGATCAGGAATAGTGATTCGACAAAAAAATCACTCTTATTCAGACATTTGACTTACCTGTCTTAATTAAGTCAATATTTTGATCTCTTGTTAACCATTGCGGAAATGCCAAACCAAAGAATATAGAGAATCCAAATATGCAGAGATTTCGAGAGGAATTCAAGTCCACATATTGAAGGTTTGAAACTCCGACCGCAGATATAATTCCTAAAGTTAACAAATTTTACACATACGATCGTAGAACAAACAAAATGCATTAAAAGAAACTTAAATAGAGTTCCTTCTAATTCCAGCACTAGCATTAAACGCTTCGTATATTAAATACCCGCGTCTACCATAAAGCACTCTATTGTCTAGAACTATCAAACAATTTATAGGCAATCTAAAACAGTCACACAGTTTATTATGTTCCCACAGTACATATCTAGTTACAAAGTGATTTAAAATAATATTTCTATTGACGCAATTTAGGCTGACTAAACATATGCAGATTAAAAGCATAATTGAATAATTAAATTAAACTAAATTTAACTGAATTACATCAATAACTAAAATGGTTAGACTAAAATCGTGGAAAATAAATACCAGAGTGTAGGTAGAGCAGATACTCTAAAAATATATGTCCAATAGCTATATTCGTCTATCCCTTCGATGACCCAAACTTGTCATTTACTTATTATTGGAAAGAAGAAGCAAACCCAAAATCATTATCGAAATATATGAGAAAATCATGAGTATTATTATTATTATTATATATATACATATGTTTGTTTTTAATTATATATTTATATATATATATATATATATATATATATATATATATACATGTATATATATATGCGTATTTCAAGCAAAGAACGACAAGCATATAACAGCGTAGACTTACCGAACATGACTAGAAATACTCCACCTATCACAGGGTCTGGTATTGTGACAAACAGTGCGCCGATCTTTTGCATTACTCCAAATATCATGAGAAATACAGCAGCAAACTGAACCACTCTTCTACTGGCAACCTATAGAATATAGTCCTAAAATTATTCATGCAGGCCTACATCTTATTTGACTGCAACACTAGAAATATTTTAAGCTAATAACATTCTTTCAAATGAAAATTAAATATTGAGACAGCGTAAAATTACGCACTATATCGGTTATTAAATAGGTCTATTGAGCAGGTTTATATGATACTGGTCTATCGATTAGGCCTATGTTATACAGGTCAATCGAGTGCATAGAATATTTTAATATTATAGAAGTCCGCGCAAAAGTAAATAATGAATATAAATGTACACGTTACATTAAGTATACAGTTTGGCAGAACCTATACCATAAAATACCTAAACTTAAATTATTTAGTTAACATATCAAGGATAAGTCATATACCTGAGAATGGATAATGAAGAGAAATACAAGAAAGTTTCAAAAGTCTGTAGTACGTAAGAGACATGAAGCCCCAAGTAGGAATTATTACTAAGAGGAACTAGAAGACACTGACCTTAGTGATACCGATAGCACCAATGTTCTCGCTATATGTTGTGGACCCAGAACCAGTTCCCCACATTCCAGCCAACACACAACCAACTCCTTCTATGAATATTCCTGTTGTTTAAATACGTACAAAAAGCACTTTGGCAATATACAACGTCGATTTGGCTTTTTACCTTTTATGTATCACAATATTTCACGAAAAATGTTCATACTATTGTATAAAAACTGTACGTACTTGTGGTCTCTACTTCTCCAATAGTGCGATACCGCATCACATAATTAATGGCAATGCAAATTTATTCGCTAAAAAGCTCTAGTACGTTTTCCAAACGATGAAATTGGTAAATGTTATACATGGAAAATTATTAAACATAATTTTTTAATAATAGATTATACGAGACAGTGTAAATTGTTTCCTTACACGCAGGATGAATTAATCATCCTTGGTGAGAGTCACCTAGTTATATTACAAGGCCTTCACAAGTTAATATTATGGTAAACCATCCTATCTTTCTTATCTTTTATCAATCTATCAACCCTCTCGTAGTCTTCGTTCATCTAGTGAAAACCTTCTCACTGCAACATACTTGAAATCTGCCATGAGCAGACGTTCCTTCATGTTTTCTGCTCCAACAATATGGAACTCTCTGCCACAAGATCTTCCATCTTGCAATTGTATTGGTACTTTCCTTGGCAGGATAAAACCCATCTCTCTCCGCCATAGGTCTAAATTTTGACGCGCTTGCTTTGGATCTTAGACTTCCACTGTTTTGATCTCGCTTTCTCTTGTGGTCTTTGTTTACTCAGTCGTCATCGTGTGGTGCTTTGGCGCCATTTGTGGGGAGTCTGTAAGAGACGTCCCTGACATTCCCTTATGGCGAGAAAGCGGACGTTAAATTCTTATTGATTGATTGATTGATTGCTTATGCAGTCCACTTCGACCGCTAGTAACAACAGAACGGTAACAACTTAGTTATATACGCATATTTTTATTCATAGTTATTTACCTCTATTTACAGCGTGCATTGGGGGCGGTGGCGCCCCAGATAATCTGGCGCAAGAGTAGTAATCTCCAATGGACTCTATTGCCCCCGCTATGACCCCCGCCAGCATTCCAAACACAGCCCCCACACTGAAAGTGGGAATACCCCACTGAACTGTAACATAATGACCACGAATAGAGACGTTTATTCTAAATAAAAAGAATTATTCATACAATCAAAAATTCAGAGTTACTCAATTGGTAAATTTCTCATGAGAATCAATAAATGAAAATTAATTGCTGTCAAATTATTTAGACGTGCATTACGAAAAATGACCGACATCATCCGGAACTAGAATTTCTCTATATATAGTATTCAATGTATCAGAAATTTACATGGCTCTATATATATAACGTTAGGTATCTTCGTCAATTTAAAATACTCTACTTGAAATATTATGTTAATTTCTCGGTTAAGATGATCAGAGTAAAATCTCAGAATTTCGCAAAACTGATTACAATGAAATTAGACAATAAACTGTCTTACGGTCCTTATAATTTGATATTAACAATGAAAGATTTAACCCTAGATCATAATCATATTAACTTAGGCTATATAGTAATGTTACAAATTTTAGTTAATTTCTTTGAAAGTTAACACTTTCTTCGGAGGGTAAGGTGACGCCCAGTCCCACAATTACCATCAATTTACATGCGAACATTTACAATAAGTTATCTTACTATATTAACTGTTATCTTAGATGTTTGACACATTGAAATAGGTTGTTTTAACCTCTACCGTAGCCCTAAGCCCTGTAAACATAAGAATTATATGTAGATAAATATAATGCACTCCCTAAATATAAAAATTTAAAAATATTGATTAAAACATATATTTCAGTAGAAATGTGTACATTTAATTTGCATAAATGTAAATGAAATTTATTTTATCTAAATTTCGATATATCTCACATGGATAGGGAAAGCGGAACCAAGCAGCTTCTTTCAGGACACTAATCTTCACATCAGTTCTCGCTTGATAGCTCCAGTGCGCTGGGTCGTTAGGTATGGCATTCGTGACGGTGAGTATAGCGCAGAGAGCCCAGGATATGAGAATACCTAGGATAACCTAGCATTTGCATTCATCAAGTAGCAGGTATATAATTGGTCCATAAATCTATCCATCATTCCTAGCATAATATTTCCATATGTAAAAATTCCGATTATTATATTGAAGGACAGAGCTTTAATCTACAGCGCCTTTGGTTGTGAAAGAGGAATATTCCCATAGCATTGCAGACTTAATTATTTATATGTTGAGCTGTATATATTATAATCATTCGGTCGCTTGCATTTTTGCTTCAAATGCGAATATTGGAATTTAATCCAATATTTTATATTAGTAACAAAAACAAAATTGAATATTACACAGTGACCTTATGGTAGAGTATAGACGAATGTTAAGTAGCACTCGTATCACTTTGAATCATGACCATAATGTGTTGCTATTGGTTATTCGCAGACTATCTCTAAGTTGGGAATACAAATTTAAAAACTCTTCTCCTTCGCTTTATACAGAGTTTGGCAAAATAGATGTCGTATCATTTTTTAATAAAATGTTTCAAATACTCCTTGTTTTAAAAATTTACAACCGTAATAAAATGAATTAACAAAAAGCATTAAACGTGTCGATAACGATTCGAGGACTGAGATTAAAAAATCTATTTCTTTAAGCAGATTCAATTCAAATCAAATATTCCTTAATTAACATAACTTGTTAAAGACTTGTAGAATCGATGAATACAAAGCAAGAAGAGACAAAACCAGGATGCTAGCCTTGGCAACTTGTCGTTGTATTGTAAATTATGGTCTGTAAAATGTTCAGCAGCGGAAGCGCATTTCCTCTATGTAGCATGTATTTTAAAATGATTGCGCTCAATGCAACTCGTGGGCCATAGAAAGTTCTACTCAATAGAACATGTTCAACTTCTAATTGTGAAAGGTTACAAAAGTTGGGTTATTCAATTACATTTAAGAGGAGCCAATTGCCCTTATAGTACACAGGTTGCTGATGGATAGACCAACCGCAGACTGCACGTGTGTAAAAGACGACAATGCACTAGGATAGAAACCGTTCTCAGAAAGGGCACTCAGTTGATGAGCGCCTGGGCTCCAGAAAATGCTACAAAATTTTATAAAGCAATTGGAAAAGTTTCGGTCAATTCACATCCAAATTCCGAACCCAAGCTAAACTGGGATTCAAGGGAAGATGGTGGCGATAATGATGTTTTAAGAGAAATCAACAACAATAGTAAGAACTTACCGGAAATAGAGTGAAAATGGGGTATCCAGTTTTCACGCACTTTCTATTTTCATCCAGAGAGCAGAGCGGTATATTAACTTTTCTTAGGTACTGGGAGAATATAATTATAAGCAGGGAAGTCCTTAAATCAATCAATCAATTAATTGTACTAATCAATCAATTATACTGACTTAATATATTTATTTAACTAGGCATAAAATTCATATAAATAATTTGTTAATTGAATAATTTAGTAAATCATGTACCATTTCTTAATCACTAATTATATTAAGCAGTCACCAGGTCAATCTTGATATAAAACCATTCATGACACCATGCTAATAATGCATTTTATAATGAAAAACTCTATTAAATATGTCCTAAATATGCATTTAAATTAAGGCTGAACTTAACCAATTTGTTGTAAATGACAATAAGGACAGTCTTAGCAAGTTCTAAGCATTACGCTAATGGTAATTGCTGGTATTTTTATTGAACTCGCTTGAACAGTATATACAAACGAAATATTAAAGCAAAGCTACTAAACAGCAATAACAATTCGATAAGAGTGCTGATTTGTCTATGACAACATCGAGCACTATGGAACCAAATCAAAACCGATGGGATTGTTTAGTCAATAGACGGTGCGAGCCGAAATGCCGGTAAAATGTCCAAGGAAGGGTACTAGCGGCATGGAGGTTTACTTGTTGGTCTCAGGTCATTGACATTAGAGAGAAGGAATTCTCGGTCTCTACTATCACTACTTGCAGTAAGTGAAGCGTGTAACCATTGCCATGGTAGTAGTGACAGATTTGTATGTTAGAGAAGCTATCTTGTATAAAATACGTTCTCACACTTTGAGCCAGATGACTTGAGGATTGGAGTAAAATGAGAGTATTATATGGCTTGCTTATATTATAGAGTAATATATACACCCTATTGAGGAAGGGATATGACGTAACTATTAGATTGTTCGCTTCGAATGCAAGTTGCCAGAGTTCAAACCCACGCCAGTCAACTCTTAAACCACTCCACGTGAGCAAAGGTTCAACGCGTATGACTCATGATTTGCTGAGCAGAAATATTTCACTTCACAAACATAAATACTGTCGACATAATAGTACCTACTAAGCGGCCAAATTTTACAACTAATTTAAATAATCTCGGTCCTACTCGTTTCAGCAGCAACTCGTTACAGCATGAACAGTCAAGTGAAGCCTAAACGAAGGTTGAACGAGTGCGAAACACGCCAAGGAGAAGAAGATACACTTTATTCAAATGATATCTTGCAACATCTTCACTACGGTGTCAACATTATCGAAAATATCGATATATTATATCGGTATATTATACTTTTGGAATCTATTTCGTATGTTTATAGATATTTAGATACCATACTATTAATATTAAGACATAGATATTACATGTAAAACATTGATATTACATATAAGACATTGATAATAAATGTAAGACATACAAGTATATAGTAGGACGAACTTATTACGATGAACAACGTAATGTAATTTTATGACGGTGCTATAAGGGTATTATGACGGTACTATGACCGCACTATGAGGGTAGTATGAAGGTACTATGACGGCACTATGACGGCAGTATGACGGCAGTATGATGGCACTATGACGGTAGTATGACGACACTATGACGATAGTATAATGGTATTGTGACGGCACTATGACGGCAGAATGACGGTATTATGACGGCACTATGACGGCAGAATGACGGTATTATGACTGCACTATGAGATATTATGATATTATGAGGGCAGTATGACGACAGTATGACGGCAGTATGAGGGTATTTTGAATACTTACATTAAAGCGATGTACCAGTTCTTGGCAGCAAACGTAGCAGCAGCTGGGAAGACAGACAGGCCGACAAGGGTGATTGTTGGGCCTATAACTAGCGGACCGATATATCGCACAACTATACCGACCAACCCACTGACGCCCAATACTATCTCAAACAACGATGAAAGAATAATGGCTCCCTGAATCTGCAATAATACCAATTTATCATTTATATGCATTTAATTGCAGTTGATTTAATCAACTACATGAAGATTTCTTTAAATCAGTAAAGTGAGGCACAGTATTGTTACAAGAAGAATAGCAGACGACAGGTTGAAGCTTGCAAACGAGCCAGATAAATATAATATTGTTAGTTTGAATCTAAAGCAAGTATAACGTAAAGGCACACTGACTCAGGAGTACAGATGCTTGTTTAAGGCCCTTTTCCTCCTCCCTCTCCATGATTATTAGCAATCGCTGCCTTTTGGTTGCGCATCAATTGCAGCCTGCACGTATTTAAGAATAAACTTCCATCATCCTGCGATTTTTCCTTCCTAAACTGTCTACACTTTCGCATATCGAATACTTATGGCGTCATTATAGCATTGACCGAGACAATACACGTAGCTTTAAAGGCTACTTCCAACTTAATTGGCCCCTCAGTTTATTGCCGGTATGGGTAAAAGGGCTTTCCGCACCAGCAATAAAATTATATGATGAACTGTATTATAACATAAGCAAGTGACTTCACCTTTATTTAATCAATCAGTTTACGAACTAAAAGTTTTGGATAGTTGACAGTAAACTTGAATTCTTTCGATAATTTTCGATTTTTCTTAACGCTCAGAAATTTGCAAAAGTTTACACTGCTTATGTTCCAAACTAGGAAGATGGAAATTAAGATATGCATCTTTTATTTTATTCATGATATTGTATTGATCTTTAATGAGATAGAATTAGATAAATTACTTAGCAATTATACAAATGGTAGTAAATCTCGCTAGTGTAATATACTCGAAATGATTTTCATAAAAAAACTAATATAATTGTTGTTACTACACACGTTATCATTATCGGCATATATTTTTCAACGAAGGAATTGTGTACAACAATGGATAATGCAATATAAAAATATAAAGTTCTGATTGAGAACATATTGCAAAATCTTACTTCGCGAATTCGAGACTTCCAAATGATATCGTCTTTAGTATGCGAAGATGATGACGATGAAGTACTAGTGTGATAAGGTTCAGAAATTAAGGAGTCATTGATGGACGAGAAGGAAGAATTTTCTTCATTGGGTTCTGCAGTGGTACAGTTATTATAATTAAGTCAAAATGAATACAATGCTAACATATCAAATAAAAGTAATAAATCATCTCAGAGTAATAACAATCCATTTTGGAATTGCATGTTATATCTTGTCATCTTAATAATAAGATATCCATGTATGTTTAATTATTGTGATGCAATTATTTATTACTATTCTTAATCCGGCCGAAAAGCTGACAACGTCAGATTCTACTAAAATATTTAGAAAGGCTACACATTTAATGTGGTTTTTAATGTATCAAAATATTTCAAAATTATATTTAGTCAATCATTTACTGTAAATTTAAAGTGTATTGATACACTGTAAAAGAGTTAGAGGATGTAAGGAGGCTTTTTATGACATGTAAAAGATGAATAGCCATTTGTTAAATGGCTATGAAGCTAAGTTTAACGTCTGTTTCAGTGTCCAAGGATTATTGTAAGAGACATTCTTTCTGGGATTCGAACCGATGGCTTCCTACTTCTCTTGTTATTCATTTGGTAATAAAGACAGTATACCCTGTGAATTGGATGTATGTTGTGTATATGTGTATTGAATTAGTGTTATGTTTGTATATAGCCTACAATACGTTTCTGTATTCAGCAAAGTATAACGGATGATTGCATGGCAGAAAGTTGAGGTAAGGTATGAAATTTAACATAAAACGATAAAGTTCCGAGAGTACCAAGATAAAAACATAGCATTAAGTATACACAATTTGAACATGAACAAGATCAAATGTCTGCCTCACAACACCGTGCAAAGTGCGAGACTGGAGAAGTACAATAAAACATGTTTATATACTAGAACTGTATTTATATAATTATATTTATATAATCTATAAATAGTAAAATGAACTCCAAGCAAAATATGCGAAAAAGTCAAAGAAGGTGAGGATTTGAAAGAACGCATAATCCTTGATGTGGACGACACTAATATACGCATAAGCAAGGTGGATATTATGCAAGGAGGATGTCAGAAATATTAAATCATTGAATATATTGATAATGATTATGTAGAATGATGAAAGCAATTAACGAACTAAGGTAGTTTTAAATAAAGAATGTCTTTATTAATACAAATAAGCGATTGATCTATGTCATAAGAAGTGAACATAAGTGTAAGATAGGATATCCATAAGATAGGGAGTTGAAAAGGTGATAGAAGGAGCTACGCAAGAGAAAAGGTTTAAATGGATGAAACGAGGAATACCATTTGATAGAATAACAAATTCAAATATACATGTAAATATGAAGAGGAAATCAGAGGAAATCTGAAGAATAGAGTTACATTAGTCGCAACTAAAAAGTTATAAGTCATAGATCAGCCATTAGGCATTAGACTTAGAAAGAGAGTTACATGTATTTAAATGTATATGCGTCTGAAATATCGGTGCATAAATGTTTTTACTCATACCCGAATTGGGCACAGAGGGACATTTCCACTCTGGAAGGTTGAGTATGGCAAATGTTGGTACAATAAACGCAAATGATGCACCTTGCACCACGGGTAACCTTAAATATTTAACAAATATCGTAACAAATAGTAATACAAAGTGGCTTGTTTATCTTGATCAATGTTCTTATATGAGTTTCAAGTAAATTAAGATATTTCTGACATTATTCTATTATTGTATGTTTTCGATTTGTTACCGCGATTACTCAATTGCTTTATTTTTGCCTGCTAGAGTAGGTTATTCAAAATTGTTTTAATGTCAGAAAGTGAACAATATATTTATCTAATAAATACCATGAAAATTTAGACGTTGCAATTGTTATTTGTTATTGAGCTATACATGTACTTTATACCAGTATGTAGGCCTAGCTGAAACATAAGCGATAATGTCATCTTAAGATTTTCAAATAAATTTATAAGATGTAAAGCAGGGAATTAGGTATCAGGCTACAACAACAAATTCAAATTCGCTTCAGAACATAAAATAATTAATTATGCAATATATGCTTAATTATATAACTTAATTATGTGTCATGCCATGTGATCATCCTGAGGCTGGTTCTAGCCAAAGATTTCTCTAGAGAAATCATTAACTTAATGATAGGCATGGGCCTCATTTTGATTACCTTTTAACATTAAATCATTAATTTCAATAATAGTGTTAATGAGTAGATGATGATAAACCTGGTGCCTAGCGTGCTCTGGAGCAAGCTTACCAGACCGGCGAGAAAAAATATGGAGCCGAGAATCTTACTGATGACATCGTTGTCGTATATACACATCGCTGGGGCGATGATTAGAGCCACTGAGAGGTTAGCTCCGAAACATGTCATACAGTTCTACAATTAATCATCAATAAATCATTCAATCCATCAGTCAATTTTAGCTTCCAGCCAATCAATCAATTAATCAATCAATCAATAATTAACTTTCGTAATGAATCAGACAATGAATCTCATGCATAAATCACTGCTAGGGGTTCCAGTTCAGGCTGCATATTTTATGCGAAGAGTTTGATTCAAAAATTGTTTAAAGCAATCAAAGTGTAATATTTGCATCTCTACGCTTGGTATTACTGGCATTTGCTAGTTGTATTGAAAGAAAAAAACCTTCATCGGTTGTAACAATAGAGATTATTCCCAAATCAAAACTTCACATTGAAATCTTCTGAAATAAAAACACAATAGTCAAGCTTTGCGGTTATATAACTGGATATATTCAGAAGACTCATATGTCCTTTATGCAATTACCACTAATAGGCAGAGCGGCCAATCAGTTACAACAGTAATATGACATTAGATGACAATGAATAATGGAAAGTATAATTCCTACTAAAAGCAAAGTAGCGCCATCCTTAAATTTCTTAAATTTGAGAATTCGAAGATTTGTTGTCCTCGAATACATACCTGAATACCGAGAAGTATGCAGAGATACCAGGGCGGAACTTCCTCCACTGTATATAACATTCCAGCCAGTCTATGGGTGTCAACTTCTCCATCGTCACTCCGCTCTTTTTCATTTCTACCCAACCGCATTTCACTGTTATCACAAGTAATTGCAACTTTGGAATGACCATTCACTTCAGTGGCTCGCTTACAGCTCTCACCATTCTCTTCTAATTCCATCCAGTCCTGTAGCTACAATGTATGCATGTATAACACGCAGCTACAATATTCATTTCTAAAAATATGCGAAGTTAAGAAATCTATAACTAGTATGAATTAATTAACAAGAATAACTAATTTAGCTATTCTATATAAGTATATCTTAACGAGCTTCTAACATTTGAAGTTAATTTTAAGTTAAAATTAACAAAACAAATAAATAAAACAAAGGAACATTAGGACCTACATTTATTAGATTGTAAGTGATATTAACTAGAATTGGAAAAGTCTACTAAAACAAACGAATGAGAAAATGTGCACACTAAATCAAAACGCAATTATAAATCATATTTAAACAGCTTATTAGTTTGTTCACTTTGCAAAAGAATCGAAATGCTAGCATAGTCTGGAGCCCGTATAGTTCTGCTACCGTAGAACTGAATGATGCAATCGAATTTACGTTTTTGAATCTTCTTTGAATATAATGAAACATTGTAGGATTTGAATCCAGAAAAGGAGACTTTTCTTAGCCCAAACCTAAACGTGATACTTGATGACAATGGTTATCCAATTCGACTCAAATACGACTGAGCCTATCCGTTAACTTAAGAAGTTATTGAACTTAATATCTACATTTGTTTCCATGAAGAAGTCTAGTCGAGCTGATCAGTTATAAAACATGTAAATCTATTGCATTTACTTTAAAATATATTGGAGTAATATAATTATGTGTACATTTCATTAAACCTTCCAGCTAACTGCTATTCCTTAGTAAGCAAGTATGAAAAGTAAATCATAAAGTTATACACTAAACGCCCGAATAATTCTTTTATGTTTCAATCCTGGAATATTTGAAAGACCATTAACTAATAATTACCTGCATATTTACATTCGCTCAGTTTTAGGCTTGATACAAGTAACTTTAACAAATATTCCCAACAAATCAGACTAAATCGCCACTAAATTTGAGTTGATAGTAGGCCTATTTGATTTTAAAACTAACTCTCACTTTTCATTTTAAATTATTCCTATTTTCCAGTGCAGGACTTAATGCGCATCGTACTTTTGCCTAAATGAATGTTCACTAACTATGACTAAATAATGTGTTAGAGACTTAGAGTTCAACTTTGAATTCGATAATAAACAGGGTCGGCCGAGTAATACGATAGAAATTCTTTCAGCAAAGCTTCGAACTGCGTAATCCGCACTACTTTTGATTTACACTTATAGTTTTAAATTTAAAATTAGAACGTTCTGAAATATGCTTATTGTCATATAATTAAAAGGCTTGTATAACATAGTGACTTCGTTGATATTTAGAAGTTCTAAAGGTCGAGAATCATCAGAGAATGTAGGCTTCCTGTGGCAAAAAAATAGCTTACTTTGCGAAATATCTATATCATTGTAATGATCTACACGTCTCTTAAATGAATTTGTTAGAGATTATGCAGACCCAAAACTCATTCATTCATTTTATAGTATGAAGATAATAATAACAACTATAATTCGATTGCTTAAGTTGAGGATAAGGCATAGTTATTTGTGATGAGATTAACTCTTTAATCAATGGTGTGCTCTTTATGGAGATTGAAAAGTAAAATGTCAGTAGGAATATGTACCATGGACCTGCAGCTTGGTAGAACACTAGAGAGAAAGAGAGATAGAGAGAGAAAAAAGTAGATAGAAGGTTAGTGACATTTACCAGTGACAACTAGTGCTACTACTGTGCTTCCATTTTTGATCCAAAGTATTAGATTTAATTCACTAATTCATAAAAAGGAAATTGTCGTCCTTTCAGAAACAAATTTGTGTCAATAATTCAAGAACTAAACAGCAACAGAAACCACACCGACAAGTTAAAGTTCAGGAGGGTTAGCCGGCTGTCAGACAGATATTATCCAGATAGGTAGAATTGAGATGATATTCTAACTTTAGTTTACATTTTATTCCATTTTCATTCTCTGTCTCCTTTAGTCTATCACTCTCTCTCTCTCTCTCTCTCTCTCTCTCTTGGTTTTGCTACCTTTTTCTTAATCAGACAGAATTCAAGACTGGAAAACAGGCAAAGGCACGAGATATGCAGTATGGAACTTTACGTATGACATATACAGACAGAAATCTTCTTGAATCATGAAAATGATTTTATATGCTTTTATAGTCTAATAATAAGCTCATTTTATTATAAGAGTATCAGAATGGGCAAATTAAGTACAGCGCTTGCTACTTATATTCCAAGTAAATTGAATTGTACAGAAAGCAATGGAAGTATAATTTATAGATCTCACATGCACGTTACATCTTTTATTTCGACTCTGAAGCCACATACAATCTGTCCGCTTATTCTCAACTTTTTAAGTCCAGAACTTAGGAAAATACTCCAAACATTCATTGACAACAGTATATCAACTAAACCATTGCCATGTTTTAGACTCAATGTCATGACGGCATTCGTATCCTATGTAAAGATCATCTGTCAGCATAAATTACTCTCATAATACAACACCAGAATGTTATACTTTATTACTTGAATTCACAATTTGCATTCTGCTACTGTGATATAAGGCCGTTTCTATGCACTAATCTATGGAGAATTTAGCGGCATCTTATATTGGTGTTTTTAGAACGAGCCGACAACTCTGCCCAATCAAACGGTTGCTGTCAGTCATCGTACAATCTCGAGAAAAAGTTGACAATAGATTTAACAGATCATTCGCTGTTATAGGCGGCTGTACGGTGGACACGGTCGTAATTAAATTTCTTTTCATCATTTCAATCATTTGTATTTGATATTCTAGCAGCCTGTCCGTCAAACTGACTTCAATTCAAGAGACTTTGAATAAATATCAAGATGATTAAGTAAGAGATTTTCTTTAGCGGAACTATTGTTAACAGTGTCGTTGCCTCCGAGACCACGGTCTTGATCTCGAACACTCGAGGCCACTTTTCAAAGTCTTGGTCTCCGTCTTGGTCTTGAGATTTGCGATCTAAGTCAACAACTTGTTGTTATTGTCTTGTCTAGATTTTTTAGCTTAAATATTTTATGGTTAAACAATGGAGTTTAACGAAGTTATTAGTCGAAGTAATCACATATTCTGGTCTTAGATAGGTGATTAAGGGCAGGACCAAGGCACAATGTTTGTCCTATAAAATAGAGATAACAACAATTAAAGCGCTAGTGTCGTCAATGACTACATCGAACACTATGAAATTATAGCCAAGCCTACGAGAAGAAAAGGAAAATGCTCAATAATTGAAGTAGTTTCAAAATCCAGAATAGAAAATACAATAAAATTAATGAAAAGGAGGCGTTACCCGTGATGTATAAGGGTTGCTCAAGAATAGAGCAGCTACGGATTGCACGTGTTGTAAAAGGCGACAAAGTACTAAAATCCAAATCAACATCAGAAACGGCAATCCATTGGTAAGGGCATTCGGTTGGTGAGCGCATAGGCTCCAGAAATTGCTGCAAAATTGTTTAAAGCTAATGAGAACAAGGTCTATTTGTATCCCGACCTAAGTTAAACTGGGACTTAAGACAAAATGCGGATGATGATGATTACTGAAATGGAGACATGTTGACCGCATCTCACGGACAAGAGATTAAATAGAGATATGGATAGGCTGAATGATAAACGCTTCTGAAACAATTAGTGGAAAATAAATGATAATGTTATAGAAAATGATTTAGTTCTAATAATAAAGAAGTATGACATTTAAATGCAGGAGCACTCTCTGGAGAAATCAAAATACTTTGGTTAAAATAATATTTCATAAACAATAAGCGTACTATTCCGGATAGTTTTCGAGCACAACGAGAAAATTTAACAACAATAATAATAGTTCATGGAGCTAAAAATTTACTATGGGGCCTACAACTTATGAACAAGTCAAAATGAAAAAGCTCTCATCGGCCAGTAGCAGTCTGAATGAGGTAGACAGTCTTGACAACATGCTATGCTCGGTTAGAGTAGACAAATTTCAAGTTATCTGCAAATACACATATTTTTTTATTTAAGCTTAATACCCTAATAAATGAAGACGAATTAACCAGACGTAAACTTTGTTTGGCTCAAACGACAACCGAGAAATACCCAGGAAGGCACGAAAGAAATGCTTTATAAGAACTATTCTTACCTAAGAAAAAAGCTTATTAAGGTTGTACTAAGCTAATGGCGGCGGAATGCTTTTGCTGATGGACGGCATCCTTGTTTAAGACAGTGACTGCAGACTATACTTTGGAATACGTGCAGTAGCATTCTTCTACCTGCTCTTTTTAAGACCACTAGAGAGCTTGACAGAAGAGTGACAAAGTAATATTTAGCGCAAACGTTTTATTCCGCAAAGTATTCACAACATAATAAATAAATATTATTTTGCCATCACTTAATCAGTTTAACGAAAGATGCCATTATTTATGTTATTGCTAAGAAGTTCCCATGATTAAACTTTAGGCAGAAAATTAACTTGTCTGAGAGCAAGCTGAAGTAATTGGATAGCGAGTGGATAGAATCGATATTTACCTCGTAATTACTTGAATTCAGTTCATCAAGCATGGCCGTAAACTCATCCGCCTCAGCTTTTACTTCTCTGAATGCTAGACAGAAATCTATGACGTCATCCAAATGTGCGTCCTGACGCTCTGACGTCATACCTTGAACTTACTAGAATTCACTGTTTTAGAAATAAAACCAAAAGCATCATATTGATATAAGTTTATATATCAGATACTTGAAAATTCCATAGAAGTTTATTACTTATTATTTCATTTAAATTGTCGCCGACCCCAGTTAAACTTGAATTCATGGGAAGATAACGATGATGTTTAAATTGTCCGATTTACACGTTATATTGCGGCGCATCCACTTTGAAAATACGGATAACAGTGCAAATCAGGATAAACACAGGGCACTCGACAGTTGTTAGGACCCAAAAAAACAAAAATTCAAGAATTTTAACAATATTATATAAATTGCTGAATTCACCTAGCAGATCTGCAAGAAATCAGGATATGAAAGTAATTTAATAGTATTTGACGCGGCGTTGTTTTAAAGGTTCTGTCAGAAACTGTTCATGATATGTCAATCTATTCCTAAGTTGCTAGTCGAGCATCAATTTAGTCATGCACCTGAAGTGGAATAAACTGAAATTGATAAAAAATGCCATATATAGGTTTAAACCTATTTCAATGTTTTAGTAATTAAATAATTAGTTTTAGAAGATACTAATTTACAGTTCGCTGCTTTGTTGTGCCAGGTAAAGTGTAAAAATTTGTTGTGCCAGGTAAAGTGTAAAAATTTGTTGTGCCAGGTAAAGTGTAAAAATTTGTTGTGCCAGGTAAAGTGTAAAAATTTGTTGTGCCAGGTAAAGTGTAAAAATTTGTTGTGCCAGGTAAAGTGTAAACATTTGTTGTGCCAGGTAAAGTGTAAAAATTTGATTAGGTTATAAATTTCTTCTCATCCCATTTCGTTCTTAAGATATGTTTAAAATTTCATATATCAACATTTAAAGTCACTCATACCAGTTAAGCTGTGCGTGTGAATACATGTATATATATATATATATATATATATATATATATATATATATATATATATATATATATATGGATTGAGCCAGAGCTTGCCCAGAAGCTTCCCCTTAACTTGTCCGACAAAGGATTAATAAGTTAAGGATTCATTCAAATATGGCGATTGAGGCGAAACTGAAATACTTTCGAGACTAGAAACGAACACTGAACTAAGGTTTAACCTTCATTGAATTCATGTTTTGATTCATAAATTTAGATTTTGCCGCTGACGGAATATTTAAATATCCGGCTCACTTTAGTGACAGATAAATTTATTCTATTGAAGCAATAATTTCGTAAACTATCGTAGTTAAGAAATTGCTAGCTTTATATATCCATGTAGAAACATGCTTGTGAAGTTTTAGTTATGTGTTCGTGGAACACATAACTAAAACTCCATAAGCATGTTTCTTCCATATCCGTGATCTTCGTCGAATACGTCCATATTTGTCACGTGAGACAGCTGCTACAATTGGTGCTGCTATTGTGCAATCGAAGTTGGACTACTGCAATTCCCTGTTGTTAAATCTCCCTGGCTGTGAGATTGATAGGTTGCAGTTTGTTCAGAATTCTCTTTCGCGAGCAATATTTTGTAGTTCCAAGTACTCACATGTTACGCCTATTTTGAAGTCTTTGCACTGGCTAAAGATTAAAGAGCGTATCATTTACAAAACAGCTTCGTTCACCTATAAGTCCATCACCATTCCTGGACAAACTTGTATGTCTCACTTGATTAAAGTGATGCAGCCTTCTATTACTCGGTCTTCTAAGTTAATTACTCTAGTGAGACCTAGCTTACCTTCACGCTCTAAGCTATCTAATCGTTCTTTCCAGCATGCTGCACCTCAGATCTGGAATTCTCTTCCATCCAATCTTCGTAAATCTTCATTTGAATCATATCAGCCTTTGCTTTCCTATGAGCAGTTCCATAAGCAGTTGAAGACCTATCTTTTCCAACTCTCTTTTCCATCCAGTGTCCATGAACAGCGACCTGCGCCTAAACCACCTTTTCTTTAACTCCCTTTTCTTTGGACTGAATTTCTGGATTTTGGAATTTGCACCGTTTTTGGACCTTCTTTTTTTGCTCGCCGGCTTGATTTTGTCTCAATAGTGCTCGATGTTGTCATTGATGACTGTAGCACTCTAATTGTTGTTATTATTATTAGAATAATTATTAGTTACTTATTGTACATATTACAGTAAATTATGAAATGGCATAATGACACAATATATACTAATTTACTCACTCACTCACTGACTGGCTCACTGACTTATTGACTGGCTCACTCACTGATTGACTGGCTCACTCACTGATTGACTGGCTCAGTGACTGATAGACTCATTCACTGACTGATTGAATGGCCTACAGACCTATTGACTGGATAAAATAACTGCCTAACTATTACTAGATAAGCATCTAAGAAATTCTTCAGTGTTAAACTATAACTGACTATTAGTGTGTTATCTGTATTGTAACTTAGACTACTATTCGGATTGTCTGACTTTAAAAAATTACAAAAGTTGACAAACTATTTATTTGTTTGACTTAATACTAGTTTATGCACTTGACTGACTTATTTGAGATATTTAGCTGCTGATTTTGCTGATGACATTGCATATGCCGTGTGATTTGACACCAGTGTTCGACATTGTGGTGTGAAGCTGTTTACATTTCGCAGTTGATTGTTGACCATGAAATTCCTTCAATAATAAGAATCGCTTTACAAATTCTGCTCCCGTATAGCATGGAATGGCACACGCACCTCAATAAAGCTTTACTTTGATTTGAAGCTGAAAGTTGTGTATTCTTGAATAATATGTACAACTATTACTTACCTACTATTGTTTTTGACTGTTATTGACTAATATTAGGCTGGAGCCAGTGGCGATGTCGGTAAGATATTCGATTGCGGATCAGTATGTGCGTGGTTGTAATCCTGGGCTCGCCCGTCACTGACATCGCTTTCGAGTGAGGAAACTGACGTTAACATTAGCTTTACTAACTATTACAACAAGTACCTGATGCTTGTTTATTTGATTTTATGTATGTATGTTTTATGTTTGTTCCTATCGTAGGTTTAATCTGTGCTGAGATGAAAAAATACGTGCACAAGATAGACAATAGAAGTAGAGATTTAAAAACGGAGATTAAGATATGCAAGTAAATGTTATAAAAAGTTAGATTTCTATTTTCTTCTGCATAACGGCAAGTCTATGTCATATAAATCTTCCAACCAATTCTGTCTTCAGCCTTCGTTTTCCTCCCTATATACGAATTTGTTATCAGATCATCCAACAACCCAAATCTTGGTTCGCCTTTAACTCTTTTCCCTCTAATATCGCTACATGCATTCATATATATATATATATATATATATATATATATATATAATATAAGTATATATATGTATATATATATATATGTATGTGTATATATATAATAATTATATATAAATATATATATATATATATATATATATTATATATATATTTATATATAATTATTATATATATATACACACACACATATATATATACATGTATATATACATGTATATTATATGTATATATGTATATTTATATTAGTAGTAATAATAATAATAATAATAATAATAATAATGGTAATAATAAATTATTTTATAAGATGTAAATTGGAATTTAAATAAAAATTAGCGATAGAAATAAAATTCTTTGCGATGAGAGGTTGAACCCGTCAATTTCACCCTTCTTCTTCTTCAGTGCGCTGCCAAGTGGCAGGTTCAAGGTACATACTCATACTCAAAGTCAGTTTTCTCGCTGCATAAGAGCACACCTTAGATCAACAAATTAATCCCTTCACAAAGTCTATGCCTTATCCATACCTTATGTAGTCTATTGCTTGTGAAAAGTATGGCCTATGAGGTGGTTTACCGTTGCCTTCCTCATTGCACTTTCAATAATAATACTAATAATATAATAATAATAATTATTATTAATAAAGGTTTGACGACTGTTTCCTCATACAGGTTGATGTCAGGGATGTAAACAGTCGCACGTCACTACAAATAGAATCATTCAAACGATTTGAAATAAAACAGGTTCTAAAGGGAAAGAAAGAAATTCCAAGTGGTGCCGCTCTGGTGATAAAAAACAGTCAGGCAAGATGAAATGTATCTATAACTGAAAGAGAGGTTTTTTCCGCTTTACTTCAGACATTGAAAATAGTAAAACATGAGCGAAGTTCAGGAAGCAGAGAGTTTCAAACCGAGGAGCTGAAGGATAATAGTAGCGTCTATTTAATGCGGTGAGTATATTTAGAGTGTTAAGAAGGTGTGCACTAGATGCTGGAGAGTTAACAGGAAATTTTTATATTTTCTTATTTTAATCACAAAATGACAATGAAGACTTATAAGCCATACAGCAATAAGGGTAAGCCAAGTAACATTCAGATGAATAATATTCATATAATAAGCATGATTAGAAAAATTCTAAAAGAAATGTGTGCCTTAGTACTGCAGTCCTAAGTACACTGTACCATTCAGTAGTGATTTAAGTTATATAAATGTACTAATACTACACACTTTTCATACACATACGCTAATCTTAAATCACGTTTATACTAGAGATGGGAATTTTATGAATTTCCAGAGTTCGGTTCGTTGAAAATGAAAGACGGTTCGGTTCGGGTTCGGTTAGCAGTTGACAATTTGAGAGTTCGGTTCGGTTCGATTTGTTGAAAATGAAAGTTCGGTTCGGGTTCGGTTAGAACAAGGGTTTGGGTTTGGTTTGGGTTCGGTTAGAACAAGGGTTCGGGTTCAGTTCGGGTTCGGCTTGCTTTCCACCTCACAAGAGTTCGATTTGAGTTCGGAATGATTTGATTTGGATAAAGTTTCAATTATTTAACATTACTTATATTAATCATGGTAATGATAAACATATTTTAATTTGGTTTATGGTAAATATGCTTAGAAAATACATGAATTACTAATGATTGCCACATTTTTCACCTGAGCAAAAATATGGCAATGAAAAAAGGAGAGAAGTGGTATTTATTCCTGTACATTTCAATATTTCATAAAAAGGATATTTAGCTGTATTACTGTATCTGAAAAATTCTACTTGATTATAACCAGCAAATAGAATGCTTCATCAATTTAAAAATAAATTTTGTCACTAAGCCTATATATTAGAAATGTTTATAATTAAGTGGAAATATCTTGGCAAAAATTGATCCAATATTTCAGAGACAAAGTGCAATTTATTAGCATAAAAATGTCAAATAAGGACGATTTGGTAAACAGGTGTACATCCACAGAAAAATTATCACAATATATACCGCTTGCTATCAACTGAACCAGCAGTAAGTTTCATAATTTACCTTAGGGTTTCAAATTTGAAACTACTACTCTATTTGAGTCCAGCTAATCCTTTCCATTCATTTCCATATCCACATTTGCAGGGCTTGTAGGTTTCTGGTATTTTCTTTCCTTGATGTACATGTTTCACATTCATATAATAGCGTAGTCCATTTCAAGGTGTTCGCTATCTTTATCTTAGTGTCTTTCTTGAGGCTTTTTGTTAATAGTTCTTTCCTATTATCGAAGACTTCTTTTGCTTGTGCAATCCTACTATATAGTTCAGTCTCACATATCCCATCATCTGTTATAGTATGACCTAAATATTCGAAACTCTATACCTGTTCCAATTTCGTAACATTTGTTATAATATTGACTTCACCTCTGTTCTGGGATGCTCTCATCACTTTTGTCTCTTTGACGTTTATCTTAATTCAATATTTCAACGCCGTATCATTCAGACTATCCATTATCTTCTGTAGATCAGTCTCGCTTCCCTCTACCATACCATTCCATTGTAACGCAACCATTCCTCTGTATCGCTATCAGTTATTAATTTAAAAATTTGTGTCGGAACCAGCCTTACCTTATATATGCTGTCAGATGCTGTAAGACATGTAAATACAAAAACTAATATATATATATATATAGGCCTATATGTGCGTTGTTCTTCTTAAATTTATGCAATGTCAACCATTCTTCATAATATCTTAATGAAAACTTTGAAAAATATCTGAAAAGAAAAGTGTTCTTTTCTCCTGGAGCTGGCGAAGGAGAAAGGAACTTCAAAAGATCGGCTCGGTTCGGTTTGGAAAAAGCCAGAGTTCGGGTTCGGGTTCGGTTCGGTCAAAATTCCAGATTTTATGGTTCGGTTCGATTCCCATCTCTAGTTTATACGAGCACATTGACATCAGATTTAGGTATTCGAGTCTCAGGCGTGATCTGACGGAACTCAATTCTAAGACTACAATTTACGCGCCTTAGACAGTAAATATTTTCACAGATATCACGCTGTCCTTTAAATATGTCAACCATGAAGACTTACTTGTTGACCTCTAGACCTGCCCAAGAAATTTAATTATAAATTAAATCGTGAAGTTTATTTTCATTTATTTTGTGTGTCTGCTATTTGATTTTACTTTTATTTGTACAGTCCATTCCATCGGTATGATAACTAGTCAAAATCTACCGTTGCTTTGCAATTAAATTAAACGTTATTTTTGTAAAATATATTTCTCAAACAATTCTAGATTATTGAAATGGTTTGAAGTAGGCCTAATTAGTATTTTACTTGTTTATGTACAGACATTTCATTGTGACATATTTTATCGATTATTAGAGAGCTGGATTTTATCAATTTAATTTAAACGTATTGTTCAATGCAAAAAATAATAAGTTTAGTAAAAGAGATTTTAGACTTTAAGATACCGCAGGCACTTTTCGTGAATGACTCTTTTAGAAAACACTGTTATAATTTCAGCTGTTAATATGCCGCGAAAATGTTGCGCACTAGATTTTTTATGAGTCTAGCACAAATTATTGTCACAATATTAGCAGAATTTTGCCCAAAGAATGTTAATAAAGCAGAGTTATAACAAGATTTCTTATATTCGAAGTTTACCAAGGATTACCAAGGATTACCAGTTATAATTAAATATTTAGTAGCAAATTGAATTTGCCATTTTGACATAAACAAGATTACATAAATCAAATGAAAGATATGATATGAGACTCACTCCGTATCTATATCGTTTCACAGATTTTTTGTCAAAATAATAATAATAATAGTAATAATAATAAAGGTTTAACGTCCGTTTCCTCATCCATGGATGATGTCAGGGACGTCCCCAACAGCACACATAACTACGGATCAGTTCACCCAGACAAATCTGCAAAAGAAATTTGCTGAGGAGAAATCAGGTTAGGACCTTACTTCTCCTCAGCACATTTCTTTTGCGATGAGGGACGATAGGGAAGAAGAATTTCAGATAAGTAAGAAGGCTTGAAAAATCGCAAGCCAGTCCGGTGATCAAAAAATGGTCAGGGTAGATTGATTATGTTAGATTGATTTTGTCTATGGTGGGAAAAGGTAAGTCTTAAGCTTGCTATAGAAAGTTGAAAGAGAAAAATAAGAGCGAAGATTAGCAGGTAAAGAGTTCCAGATTGTGGGTGCTGCATAAGAAAATGAACGTCTGCCCAATGACGTGAGAATATTTTGAACAGAGAGAAGAATGGCATAGGTGGAACGAAGTGCACCTGAGGGACGATAGGGCAGAAGAATTTTAGATAAGTAAGAAGGCTTGCCAAATCGCAAAGTTTTGAAAATTAATAGAGCTATTTTATATTTTTTGCGTTGATTAACAGGAAGCCAGTGAAGACTGCGAATTAGAGAAAGAGAGCAAAATTGAAGTCGAGAGGACTTTGCAAAAATCACGTGCAAGAGAATTTTGGATCAAATAATTGAGAGAAGAAGTAGGCAACCAAAATATGGCAAATTCAATTTATTTCAAAATTGTTTTGAAACGATAGAGTTACGAAGTGAGTCCCATATAATAGCTTTCATTTGTTTTATGTAATCTTCTCTCTCTCTCTCTCTTAGTTGCCAGCCTACTGGCAGGTACATTACATATAGCGCCTCCATTCATTTCATCTTTCTATTTTCGTCATTTCGGTTGAACCCGTAGCTTGTGGCCGGAGCTGGTGGCCAATAGGCTGAGCCGATGGCTACGGAGCTGAACCAGTGATTTGTTGGCTGTACCGATGGCTTTTTCTCTAAGCCGTTGGCTTGTGGATAAGTTACTCAACATCGAATCATAAGATGCTGGGTTCAAATTCAGTATTCCCCTGTCACTGACATGCGGTCGAGGACGAAACTGACATTAAATTCAACGTTCTAGGGGACACATGCATAACCAAACTTATGACAATGGAGCTGAGCTCAACTTTGCTGAATATCAATTGAAATTTATAATGTCGCTTACCTGCGCATGGATTCTTCAATCTCTATATTTGTCGGAACCTATCTCGGTGATCTACTTTGTACTACGATTCAAATCCACTGCGATCTAGAGCTAACAAAAATATATGCAACTTTGTTGAGGTGCCATTTGTAATCTAATACTTTCATTTTAGATAAGGGAGCATTGTTTGCACCCTTTCAGAGCTTTATAAAATACTTCTGTTTAAAGCCAATAACGCAATAACAATAAGCCAGTGTGTATGTATTTACATGTATAAATTACATATTGGTCGCACATTTTGCTATTCACTTTTTTCCATTTAACAATATTGACATTTTGCATGTTATTTACTTACTTGATAGCTTTGTAATTTTGTCTTTTGTACTTGTCTACCATTGAATTGGTGAAAATAAATAAATATAATAACAATATTATTTCCTCAACAAGTATCTTTATCTGGCAGTACTAGACTTCTAAATAGGGCTTATTTTCAATAAATAACTACTGCTATATCTTCATTAGTTTATGGCTATAGTGCAACAAAAGGGCTAACTGGAGAACCAATCGCCACCTTAGCACCAGAATCTACACTTAGTACCTGTCTACAGCACATCTGTAGCGATTTTAAATTGTAAATTGAAGTCGAGAGGAGGAGTTGGAAAATAAGGGGGAAGTGAGGTCAAATAACCCTTCAGTAGCTTTTACTACCAAACGCAGGTTTTAAACTGCTATAGGCAGCTTTTAACTTTTAAATGTATTTTAGTTTACCTTTATTATTTATTGTCACTTGTCAGTAGCATACATAATTAAAATCTAATTTTAGACTTCTTAAATTCTATAAACTATTTTCTAAGCCACACTGATATTAATCGAAAATGTCACGAATCTGTCAAAATAAATTATTTTTTAAAAATTTACTTCACTATAACATATAAATGAAATCGCTTTTAGCCCATTTGTGCCAGTATTAATGCTGCTCGTGAGTATCATTGTTTCATTCTTAAGAAATCTCATCCAGGATCGAGCTCATACAAATCATTTGCTTTATATAGAAGAAGAAAAAGCAAGAACAAAGAAAAATGAGCGCCGGAGGTGTTCGTATCAATTTTTAAACAGAAATTAAATATATTTGAAATTGCATTGAGTAGGCCTACTGTGAGAAGTAAATTTCCTTAGTTTTTTCTGTTCTAGTGAAAACTTGTCAATAATTCAAAGAAGAGTATGTTTGGGGCCTACCCTGGTGAATTTTACATTCATAATCAGATAAGACTCAAACTGCATTAGCAAAAATACACGTGGCTTGGTATTTTAAGAAATAAACAGGCAGTATACATGTATACATACACTATATATTTGTGAAGTCATTTTCTTTTGAACAGCATTGCAATGATAATAATCTAGATAACTTGGTATCATTTTAATATATACATCACGTTGATACTATAAAATGTAACAACAGAATCTTCAATCTTTATTTGTTCTTTCATTCGTAAGGTCTCTGATATTTATTATAATTGAAAATATGCCTAATTCAAGATATCAATTTCGCAGATTGATAAATTAATTCAAATTGTAATAACTATGCATTTAGAGCCAGTATGTAATCAGTTAAGGAGGAATTCTAATAGATCTAAGCCTCCTTAATTAATAAATACAATGAAGAAATATCCTGAAGGTCAAAAGTTCCATTTTTATTTTCAAAACTGTTTAATAAGGATGTAGTAAACTGCGATACATAAATATTAAACCTTAATAAAGCATTTAAAAGCAGATTTAATTCTCAGCAGCAGATTAGCAGTATTTCTTGGGACTGTCACAGTTTTCTATTGCACAGTCGTCTTGTAGATATGAGCTCCATTTCGTGTACTGCACTTCTATTTTTTATCTGAATTATATTTATTTAACAACAACAAAATTACAGTGCTATTATTATCAATGGAAACATTGAACATTATTGAACCAAATCAAACCAACTAGCAAAGAACAATGATCCAATATCGGTGCAAAGCCAGAATCCAGAAAATAAGCCCAAAGTTTTCGTCTACAAAATGCGACGTTTTCCTCTAATGGCTCACGGTATGAGTTGTAATAGAAATGTAGATTTTTCTCTTTAGCCAGAACTGCCGCAGAGTATAAAATCAAGAGAACAATTCAAATCACAATACCCTGATCAATGTCTCTTGAAATCGATTAGACTATCAAAAGGCATATCGATTGTCACGTGTGCTTATTACATTGTTCTGTGACTCAGAGAATGTGCTTACGATCTTCCATCAATAAACTACATTAAGTACCTTAAAGAACTCAAAATAACATAGACCAAAATAACTTTTTTAAAGAAAATATAATTTAAATTTTTATCTGACTGCCTTACTTAAGCTTTTCGTATTGTCATATTGGCTGCAAAGCTGAATCAGCATTCAGATCTAAGAGTAGCAATCCTTTGAGTATTTGTTTGTACTTAAGACTGAGGCAAAGATTACGCCTCTAACGAAATTTTTCAAGGCGTCTAAAGGAAAAATAATGGCACAAAACTTGCAGGGTTTCTACAGGGGGAAGTTTTACATCGTATCGTACCTGCAAGTTTTGTGAAAAATATTTACTAGTTAAAGGTTTCTGCTTTTATATTAAAATGTGTAATTTTAACTCGACTAAATGAGCAGTCAGTTACTAGTTTTGAGCATGTTCTACCTATCGTAATATATGCGACCAAACTTTAAATTTTTAAAAAGATTAGATGACACATCAAATATTTTATTTCAGTTTTATCCAAATTTAGCAAGAATGTTGAGCTTTCTCAGAATTAGTTTTCTATTGTATATTCATTAAACTGACTCGTCTGACACTGCTATTTAGCTTAATCGTTGTCTGAGGAAATACGACGTCAATGACATCATCCTTGTATGATGGACGCAATAGACGTTAAAAATGTATTATCATTATTATTAAATAATGGAGCAACCACAGTTCATTCAGCTTGGGTCTGATTAGGCAATGTGCTACTTCAGTTCATTTAGTAAGGGCTGGTTTCGATATCTTTCTTCCAATTGAATTTGTACTCAGGAAATATTGAAATGATATTGGCCTACTAAGTGATACAGGATACCAGCGCAGACTGTGGATACTCTAAATGCATTTTACTTAGGCCACCTATTCCTTGCTCTTATATATTTCTTCTATCTTACTATAAAAGCAAATAAATGAAAAAGGATCTTAACTGCTTAGATGCATAGTTGCCTTGGATAATGGACTTGCACTGCTTTGATCTCGCTTTCTCTTGTGGTCTCTGTGTACTCAGTCGTCATCGTGTGGTGCTTTGGAACCTGTTCGTGTAGATTCTGCAAGAGATGCCCTTGACATTGCCTTATGGCGAGGAACCGGACGTTATATTCTTATTGATTGATTGATTGATTGATAGTTGAACCTAAAGATTACCGTTTACGCCATCAACGTTAGGTCTGCTCTATGATTAGAGCAATCATAAATATTGGTTGCTTATTTCTCAATTCACACAGTTAATGGAGTACATTAGAATTGGACGGGTTGGTGGCAGTTTGTCCTACAAGCGTGACTTTTCAAATCAAACTGAAAGATCTATGCTCGGGATTTCCGAGCCATCGATAACTGTAGTACTGTTACGGTTTTAGAAATATAAATAGTATTTTAGTTTACTAAATATTAGAGTTAGTTATTTAAAAGTCAAGGATTGTCAATGATCATCAAGCAGTCAAGCTTTTATTGAACTCAAAACGGCTATACATTGACAAAATTGGAAATTCAGGAATTTACGGACCTACATAGAATTTGCAAGACTTGAAGAGCACATTGTATCGATTTGAAATTGTGTTATGGCAGTGATCAATACAAACTTTGATCGAGACAAATCAGTATGAATAGGCAACGATAACATACTCAATGCTTGTATACACAAACATGTTAATGTAAAGCATCGATCAATTTATCAATAACATTGCACTGAATTCGTCCCGGAGCAGAGATAAATGTTAACAAATGTCATATGCTATTAAAGTTAAAGAATCCACAGACGCTATGGACTCTTTATGGAATCCTGACCGTTTAACGGTCCATTAAAGTGTTTCGGACTTAAAATACATGAAACATTCAGAGTTTCAAGAGACGGTCAATTAACACAATGTTTGAAATTGAAATAAATAATTATCTTAATAGAAATAATTAATTATCTTCTAAAAAATATTTTAGTAAAATACTCTCTAAGTTGTTGACAGTCTTGGATACATATTGCTATCTTTTTACTGCAAACTCAGCAAGTGTCAAAGACTGTCATCAGTACCACAGATAGTATTTTACTAAATTATTTTTCACTGACAAAAAAGAAGAAATATAACAACTATGCGAGAAATGCTCTTTTTTAGCTTAATTAAAAATAATCTTTTTATTATTTTTAGTTCAAAAATTGTATTAATATTAAAAAATATAATAGAAATTTATCAGCAAAGCACTAAAATCTTCCTCTGAATTTTAAGACAACTTCATTTACTTCAATTAAATCAGTTACTACTGATTTATGATATTGCATCATCGAAAAATTACATATCAAAAAGGCTCAAATCTAATCGCGATAGCTCATGACATTGTGAAGTGATGCAATCGATAACCTGATGTAAGTAGACTGCATCACTTTAAACAAAAACCTGCTGACACATTTCGTTCAGGCTGGAAGTCAGTGAAGATATCTTGAAAACAACACGCTCTTTAGGGTTTAACAAATTCAGTTGGAAGTTTAGCCAAACAACACTTCTGATGCTGCAGTCTTGCGAATGAGTAACAGCGCTTTTAGTGCTGCACTCTGGTGAGTAAGGTTTACTCATTTATTTGCTGAAGTGTCGATGGCATAAAGATCTCAGGGATCGCATGATAATATAGTGGAATTCCTCGTGTAGAACATCCGCAGCCGGTATTGCAAATATTAATCGAATTCTTTGAATAAAGATCATTAAGGGTCAAACTCTGGAGGACCAAGATCTCCGAAAAAGCGATTAAATGAGATCAGGACCTGTCGATACTGAATAAGCTGTCCACTTCTTAGAATTTAATATCCGTAGAAAAGATAAATAATTTAAGGAATGGGGATATCAGAAACCTAGAAGCGATAAAAATGTAGATATAAAGAAGAACGGAAAATAGTAGTTGGATTTAAAAGTTACAAAAAATAAGTTTCGAAGAGATTTGTTACAGATTGACAGTTGATAAGTTATATAGTTATAATTGACAGTTATATATATATATATATATATATATATATATATATATATATATATATATATATATATATATATATATATATATTAAGAAACTGGAAGAGGAGCTGGATATGACACATTTCAATGAGAGTAATTTAGAAACAGATTTCAAAGAAGGTAGAATGGAAGAAAAGAGAAGCTGAGGCAGACCGAAATTATGAAAGTCAGCTGATTGAAAGATCCAGTCATAACTATTTGAACATGAAGTAGAAAACGAAAGTCAATGAAGAATGGAGGCTTTACATAACATAATGGATCTGCCTGTATGCAGTTTACTAAGAGATATATTATGGACAACCTGCAAACCTTTGATTTATTTATTAAACTCATTAACTTGTAATAAATAAAAAACTTAGCTAAGATAGGGTAATTAAGCTAGTAGATAAAATAATATTAAAATCTAAGCAAATAGTAAACGTATCATTGCAAATGAATCCAAGCGGCTTGAGCTTGCTTTATTAGAAGTTCCATAATTGCCATGCAGGATTGCTGGAAGATACTTTCAAAACAGATATGAAATAGTACAGCATTTAGTGTGAGACGTTACCTTTATTAAGTGTATAACTATAGTCTTACTCGTCTTACTAGGTCGAATACATCTTATATGTAAGAATGAGTATTTATCTTTACAAATAGATTTCTTGTTGGACTGCAATTTTAGCGAGAAAAATCTCGAACACTCGTAATAATAGCCTTCAGAATAATTATCCAATCAGTTTAATTAGCATATTAGTTTAGTTAGCCTGCCAGTTTAATAAGCCTATCAATTTAATTGGCTTATCAGTTAAAATTTCCTACTAATTTAGTAAAGCATGTAATATTAAAAGAGCGGAATAATAAATTCATCTTGGTGCCTTTATTACAAAAATGACAGCTAAAAGCAATATTACAAAACTTCGAAGTCTTCAAAAACTTTAAAAACAAAAATCTAAAAGTTTAGGCAGATTGAAATTATTGATGCTTCAATTTGATGTAGACCTCTCGCTATCTCTATAGTACTCCGCTAAGTGACGGTTGTTCCATTCTTCAGTGTCCCGGACACAACACTGGAAACTTGAAAGATATTAGGTAAAGACATTCTAAGACATAGACCTATCTTAGAACTGAGGCAATGTATCCGTAGCTCGCTGGCCGCTGATTCAGGGACTGTTATTCCTGGCGTAGTTTTATCAGCCTCAATCCATGTAGCACACGGGATTTAAACATTGATAAACTTCTAACGCCTTTACACTGCGATAGGATCGATTAACCGTTGAAGCGTATTACTTTCTTTTCTCGTAGCATACATGTATACTACAGTTATATTACAGGAGAGTTCCTCGGAACTCATAGAAAGTCATTCTGAGTAGTTGAATTCAAGTATACGTAATTTATAACTAACAGGCCTATATGTAAGTAGATAAAGAAATTAGTAATTAAATATTACAGTTAGACGAGTGACGTATGGCATTGCATAGTGTTATGCTGAGCCTAACTAGTATGGAAATAATTGAAGACATTAACCGACTATATATTGCTGTTTACGTTGAAATACTATGCTGGGGCTGAGCCGGAGGCCTATTGGCAAGTTGTTCGATAGTGCATCCTTAGGTGTAGAGTTCGAAACCAGTGCGCTCTCCGTCATTGACATGCTATTCGAGAAGGAATCTGACTTTGTACTTGGCCTTGGCCTTGATAATTCGCCAGCTTCTGAAAATATAATGAATATTTTGTTCGTGAATAAAGTTTTATTAAATGAAAGCTTTTTGGACTGATACTAATATTCCTAATTTAAACGGATGTGGATATTGATTGATTATTTTCTTGAAGTACTTGAAGTATTTCAAGAAGACCACAGATAGCTGTAGGCCTACGTATTGAGAGTTTAATTTAGACGTTATGAACAGTTAAAAATAAAACAAAAATTTACTCAAACAATTTCTGAAAGCGGAACTGCAATCTGTCCACAGCTTAATCGCAGTTCTTTAAACTTGAGCTTAGGAAAATATGATGGGGATTTGAAATTTACTAATTAGCTACCAACTATTGTTCTCAATATACATGCAGCCATACTCTGCGTGGCCGGGGCAAGAGCTCATGAAAATATCGTGGGTTGAATTAATTAAACTTCTCACTCCAAAAATCGGACTGAATTCCACTGATGATGATTATATGCATGAGCAAGTTTCCTTAATAAACTCTATACTCATGGGCGCCTGTCCCCCCTAGAGTAATGGCGCAAACTTGCTAAGCCGCTTTAGTTACCATGGAAAATAATTTCCACTCTCCTCCCATTTTGTAAAGGTTCGTACGCTTTTTCGCTTCCCCTCGACTTTTCCAATGATGCAAACTGCGTCATTGTTAAATTTAAATATTGGCAATTTTGTGGACGCCCATGACTCTATTTTTTTATAATTTGCATTCCATTGTAGTTTCTTTTCCTCTATATAATTTAGTCTTGGGTAGATTTCTCTACTAGGCAACTTGATTAATGCTCATGGCTGATAGTTCCATCAGCAATCAGGTACTGATGTTATAATACGTCGACTAACCCTCGTTTGAATTCAATATTTTGCAATCACCCTTAGCTAGCTTGTTTGACTATCTGACTAAAATAATTTATTATTCGTCTACTCTGACTACGAAATAAAATTTTTAACTTCTCCGTTGATTTCTATACTGAGTAATTTAACAAAGACGTAACATTTAAAAAGGAGAGTACCATAAATTCTTTCACTATTCGTCAGCCTCTCTCTCTCTCACTCTCTCGCTCTGTCTTTATTTCGCTCTCCTTTTCTTTTTCTTTTTACCAGTATTCTTTCTCTCTCTAATAGCTTTCACTATTTTACAAACTTTCTGTTCTATTTCTGTTTCAAGAGACACACACACACACACGCACACACACACACACACACATATATATATATATATATACTATATATATATATTATATATTCATATTTAGTCGTATATATATATACATGTATATATATATATATATATATATATATATATATATATATATATATATATATATATATATATGTACATGTATATATAGCTTTACTCATAAAATACTGTAATACAACTCTATCAGTCATGAGAATTTCATTGATGGAAATCAATCACCACAAGATATAAGGAAGTTTTATCGCAAATGGTAGCATATAAATTTAATAAACTTTTAAACATGCTTTTTTTTTTTTTTTTATTTGTTTTTCGCAGAAATCAGCTCTTATTAAGCATTTCCTAGTACTTAATGTATTTAATAATACTCAAGTTTTGAAATATAACGGTTAAAATGAATTTGTGTACAGAAATCTCTTCTATAGAGCATCAATAGGCAGAGAGGCAGAGAGGCAGAGATCTGTATAGCATATACAGGTGCATATTTCGAGCTGTCTGTGTTATTTTATTATCACTTCACTACACATCTGCTCCAGGTGCTCGTGATGATTCAGAGTTTAACTTGCCCCACAGCAGATTCGCCACGTCCAGATCCAGTTTACCTAAATCCTTCCGGTCTGTTAATCCCAATCATCCGACAGCTGCTGGTCAGTGCTATCCGTGATGGTTTGTAAATAGCTTTGACTATACAGGATCATGCTGTATCAGCCATTCCATGTTGCCAGTCCACTACATCCATCTGTCCATCACTTGTCTGTCTATGGTGCATCGATATAAAGTTCTTCCTAACTTTCGATTTTATGAGTTTTAAGTTAACCGATTGCAGTCCAACGCTTCTATCTTGGTATCATGTAATATCTAACCTGTTACCCGAATATCCTAATAAATAACTATTGAAACTTGATGGAAAGCTAATAAATAGAGAAAAAGCCGTTCTAACATCACTACTAAATAGTTGGCTAGTTCTTGATCTTGTTGCTTAAAAGCTTATTTATATTCATACACGGTTCTAAATTATAATCTTCTAATATTGTTCATATATAAAATCAATTTTGTACTAATATCATATATCGGCTTTTGGAATGCTATGATTACGAGGATTGATTACAATTTATGCATATCTTTTATCTTACTAATTATTTTATCTATCTTTAACTTCTATCTTACAGAAATTTAAATTTTACCAACCGCGTTAGTATTCGCATGTGGAAATCAAAACTGCCATAAACATTTTACATGCCTCTTCTGTTTTTAAATAAGCTGTAATTTATTGTAGCAGCAATTTTACCTAAAATATTATAGGAGATATCATTTCGAATAATAAAGAAACAAACAATTCTTAATTTTATTCTGTTCATACAAAGCAATCAAATTTAATAAAAGTAGTTTTCACCATCATCTTTACTTGTTTTTTCTATCGTATAATAATATACATGCATATCGTGCTAAACCAGTTGGAATTCTTAAGGCGTAAAATCCGGCATACAGTTCTTGCCTTTGCCTAACGTGAACAGGGTTTCAGCATATTCAATATGCAGATAACGTTTAATGAATACGGTTCAGTTGCACGTAATTTACCTTGAGTAGTATCTCTCTGTCTCTTAGTGCTCTGCCTAATAGCAGGTTTATTGTATATAACGCTTCCACTCATCTGTTATCTTCTGTTTTCCTCATCATGTCCATATACGAGTGGATCTTTAAGTCATCTTAATATTTCTTTTGATATACCATTATTCTTGGGGGATTCTGATTACGACGATGTGGGCCTCCCCATAAATTCCTCAGCTTCGACTAACATTTAATGGGCAGGGGCGTCATTCCATGAGAAAACAATCCTATTTACCTAAAACCAGATATCTATGAGTAATATCTATTGAATATTAATACACCGCAATGATGCTCTATAGATGATATAAACATGGATTGATAATTTCAGATAATTAGATCATTAACTTTCTAATTTTATATAAGTATGGGATTTGACATAACCACGGGCTGTAATAGCGTAAATAGCAAGCTCAGATACATGATTAACCTTCCTGGGTCATCCTCTAGTTGTTGACTGAGTTGGACTTTGAATCCAGTCCACTTGCTTCCGAAGCGCACATTCTAACCGTCTCGAATATCTTCTCACAATTAGTTATGTCACTTATTCAGCCTTCAAATCCTTGCTTTTTTAATCATTATTTCTGAATTTATAAGAATGAATCGTCTAACAGAACGCACAAATATACCAGCACACTGAGTTTAGATCAATACTTTATTTATATATAAGACCATATAACTTTCAACTTTCATCACGACTATTCGTTGTCTTCAAGCAGATAATATTATTTATTTATTTATTTTATTTTCAACTTTCACCATAAACTCCTAAACTCGTAACAAGTAGTTCAAAATCAAGGGTAGACCTTAGGCTCTTGGCACTTACAAGGACCCTTCGCAAATACATATAAATAAATAATTTAACTATAGCTAATAGTTTCATTTTGAGAACTTACTAGGAAACAGGTGCAATTACTTGAAGTCTAACAAGATGATCCATCAAAAACTGACGTAGGTCTACCGTCTAGTCGTCACGAGTCCCTTGTACTGTTCTGTTCTTGATTGATATGTGATGCTATTGAACAGCTTCGCTAACATCACACTTCCTAGACTGTTAAGTAGTTGCGGACTCAAAACCAACAGGATCTGTCTCTGAGAGGCATTGCATTGTGAGAACAAGAAACAAGATGCTAAACTGAAAGAAACTTAACTTGCTTTTAGAGATATCTTCTGAAGACTTGCGAAATTACAAATGCAACTTCACTGTCTGCAGATATACATATACATGTAGATATTTGAAAATGTTCACTTTTCATCCTGTAGTTTTTAAGTTTGTCGTCCTAATTTGTGGATCAATCCCTGTATCCTAATTGTCGTTCTCTAAGTATCTGTCTATATGTCTATCATTCCATCTATCCCAATTGTCGTTCTCTACGTAACTGCCTCTACATGTATGTCTATCATTCCATCTATCACAATTGTCGTTCTCTAAGTATCTGTCTATAAGTCTATCATTCCATCTATCGCAGTTATAGCGTAAGCACGTATCTGGGAGAATTGTTAAACGGTGGTTTTACTCGACGCTACTATTTTTCCTATAAAGCATGAACGTAGTATCTAAATTTCACTGCCTGTTTATTATGATAGTAGCTCGACGTATGCTGTGCAATTTACTTTTACGAAAACCGTCTGCTAGAGAAATCATAGACAATTTCAGTGTGCTGTATACGCATGTGATGCAGCATTATGTACAGTGTCATTCATATGGACTGTAATATATAGTATACTGTATATATATATACATAATATTATATATGTGTATATATACATGTATATATATATATATATATATATATATATATATATATTGAATACCACTTTAAGTAGGCTCGAGATTAGAAAATTTTGATATAATTTCTGTACCCTAGGAGCACTAGGTATATATATATACATATATGTACAAAATGTATATTATAAATATATAGGCCTAATATAGGCCGGCATGTATATATATATATATATATATATATATATATATATATATATATATATATATACTGCATGTGTACATCTGTATGTGTGCAGGAATGAATGAAACTGAACTTCACGTGTCGTAAGAGCCGATTGAGAATTAACTGAGGTAGGAAATGGAAACCACCTCAGAAGCAATATTCTTCTCACTCCATTTGAACTGCGTGTATTTTAAGATGTACATAAGGCACAGCCTTTGGCTACGTCTTATTCGTAATCTAAACGTGAGTAGTGAGAAGCTTCGTTTGTTCAGAATAAAGGTAAACTTTGCGTGCACCAGAACGTTGCCTTTGTGATTTGACAAGGCTGATTAGTGATACTTGCATTTTTAAGTTACACTAATGTAATATTGATTTTGTCTGCAATGCAGTGATTTAATCCAATCCTCAACTCGGTATTAGGTTTTCGACTGTCGATCTCAATTTTGCGAGCTTCAAATCCTGGTCTGCCCTGAAAGTGACAGTATTTCTAGAGCTATAGCTGCCGTTAACATATACGTAGACTTTAAAGAGTTTAAGAGAATTCTTGAATTCTTGGATTCTTGACGACATTTTTGAAGATTATAAAAAAGTCAGAATTCCAAAGCAATACACAGCTGATGTTACCCTACAATCTTAATATTATAGATTCTCTGAGAGTTTCTTGAACTTCTGTACGATCCACTTTATCTCAGGCACTCGGGCCTAATGGATTCAGCTGTAAACTTTATTTATCCAAAGCTCATCAGTGAATCGCCTCAAGTGTAATTTCATCGAGCTGACTAATTATATTAGAGCTCAAATGTATCCTATGCATTTCCTGTCTCCTAGTCAGGGTAATAGTAACACGGTATGTTTGTAGACCACTTTTTCCGTTGCAACAAAACTTTTGCATGAGTAATCTAAATTTCTGTTAAATTCAATTTGTGTAAAAATTAAAGATAACTTTCTGTCAAATTTATTGATATTGTAGAATTTGCGGGGTTTCAGCTAGCTTTAGATACGAACCATTAATCAAATTATTCATTAAAAATGTAAATAATGCTCATTTTTCACCTTCCAATACCATAACGACTTCGAGAGAAGTATATTAAACTCTGACAATTACTGACTTTTAGCAGATCGATCACGAAGTGTATTATGTAAGAAACTGTGATTTTGCGTCATGGCTGGTGCATGTGTCGAAGTAATCGAAACCAAACTTCTAAGCTAAAGAACTGTAACACAATACAACTTCTATCGGACTATTTCACTGTTCTCATGTACCGAAAAGTTAGAAGGTTTCTTCACTTGAAGTGTTCCATGATACCTCACGCACGCAACACTATGTAACGATTGAGTTGCTAAACGTCTACCATAGTTTATTATTATTATTAACAAATAAATAAAGTAAATCCGATAAAGCCGATGTTAACGTCAGTGTATCTCTCGAAGACGACATCAGTGACGGTAGAGCCCAGGATATGAACCCTACACATAGGCCTAATGATCCGCAGTCGAATGTCTTACCGACATCGCCACTGGCTCCAGACAAAAATTAGCATAACTAAAAAGTTAACAAAAAATATATTGATATAAAATAAGAATAAATCATTCTGAATTAGAAATGGCAAAATATATTTTGTTGGTTGTCCAAATATACTTGTTTGTATTGATAACTATGCAATTGCCTGGGCTGCAGAGGCTACAGTAGATATCTAGGCATAATTACTGAATGTATTAGGCGATTTTAGGTATCCTCTACTCATTTAAAATATAAATCCTTTGCCGCTTAAATGTATATTCAAAATAAGAATATACATTATATTCTAAGCTAGACAGGATTCCATATTTATATAAAAAACCTAAGGTTAACGTCAGTTTTCTCACTCGAAAGCGATGTCAGTGACGGGCGAGCTCAGGATTTGAACCTGCACCTACTGATCCGTGGTCGAGTATCTTACCGACTTCACCACTGGCTCCAGCCAATATGTTACAGTCGGTGCATTCGAATCAATCGCTGTAACAATCTATGATTGTTACAGCGATTTCGCTGTAACAATCATAGATTGTTACATGGTTTCGATAATCGCTGTAACAATCTATGATTGTTACAGCGATTATGCTCTGATTATGCTCAATATTGTATGCTCTGGAAGCGATAAATATGAATAAATGAGAAATTAATAGTCTGATATACATGTATATATCCGATAAAGTTTAATTCAAATAATTTTAGGTGTCTAAAATAAAATCTTCCGTTTTGTGCGATTATTTACAACATTCACAATATACATGATAAATATTTTTTGAGAAAAGTCTGCTTTGTCAAATATGAAGGTGTTAGATAGTAAATATTTACACAATTTAACTCATTGATGTGGTGTCTTTCATATATTTAGTTAGTTATTTATTCTTTACAGTTTTCTGTGCAATGTATTATCCACATTAGTTTGTCATTGGTGTCACAATATGATGCCTTTGAAATGTAGATTGACATATAAAGACCTATCGAGTGTCCTATCTATCTATGTCTATATAAAATAACTTATACACAAGTGGCTGGAGACACTGGTGAGGTTATGTGCGAGATTCAAATCCTGGGCTGGACCGTCACTGACATCGCTTTCGAGTAAGGAAACTGACGTTAACACTAGCTTTAACAGCTTTATTATTTAAGCTTGATATCGGCCTGCATGTACTTCTTTGATCCATTTTATTGTTTGGATTATTGTGTTCGTGTTCATAAATGAATGAGGTAAAACGTTCACACCGATTTTGTTTTCTCGTATATATGTCATCCAGTTCCTTGGAAAATAATATTCTCCTAACTTTATATATACGTATATACTGTATGTGTATATATAATTTATAAATATACATATAATTACATGTATATATATATATATATATATATATTTATATATATTTATATATATATACATGTAATTATATTACATATTATATTACATATTACATATATTATTTATATATATAAATATATATACAAATCTTTATATTTATGTATATATCTTTATCCATATAAATATATACATATATACATGTTTATATATATATATATATATATATATATTCGAATATTTTCTTTGAGCAAGTATTATGTCATGATTTGTTTGTTAGAATTGTTATTGTTTTTGTAATGGCGTTCAACCGTAAACATTTTTCAATGATTGGAGTGTAAGATAATGCTTGTGTAATTTTTTAAATCATTAAATAATTACTACCAGGCTGACAAATTGGAAAAATAATTGATGGGGGCTTAGTACTAAACGAAAAGAATACCATTTCATGCCAAGGCAGTATGGATGGACATGTATAACTTAGAAGTATGTCTTTTTGTTGCAAAAAGACATTTAAAAGCATGCACACAAATTTGCGAACACGCACAAGAGAAGCTTGAGTAGCCTTGAACTAAAGCTACCCGAACGTTTTTAACAAGAACGTCTAATGAACATGTAACAAGCTGAAGAGCGAGAGATCAGCTGCTTCAATATATTAACATAACTGCGCCAGTACGGAAAGCTCATCAACATTATATTGCATTTATAACTATGGAGCAAATTGAGCTGTGTTACAAGAAGTAGCATAGGAGAATCTATGAAAATATGTCTTACCCCTTTCTGAGAAATAAATCATTTAGAGAATCAGGGAATGCCATAAAATTGCAATGAAGAAATTCATTTAAATCTGAGGAGGTTGTAAATAATTCTAAACCTGTGGTAGGATCATGATCGCTTGATTGTCTAAATATTGAATTGATTTAATTAATTAATTAATTAATTAATTAACTATTTTATTATTTATTGCTTCGGTTCTTCAACAACTTGCCTGACTCGCTTTATTGCATTATTTCTATATTATCAATTCTGACATTTGCTCTCTCCCTGGATCGCATTCCTGGATTTCTCTCTCTCTCTCTCTCTCTATCTGTTTGTCTGTCTGTCTGTCAGTCTGACTGTCTGTCTGTCTGTGCCTCTCTCCCACTCTCACTCTGACGCTTTATAGCTATTCCTCTCCCTCCTAGAACCTTATTCAATCTCAATCTACATGTATATCACTTATTCTCTGAGCACAATTTCCCTGCTGTTCTGTTTTCCATTCCTCTATCACTCAGACATAGTTTACACTAAGCTTATAAATTATATCTTTCTGGCCTCTAATCATTTACGTATTCTTCATTGCTATCTCTCTATTCACCGACCTGACTATTCACATCTATACAATATAAATTTTCTACATTAATGTTTTATATATTTCACCGTTCCGTGCGTTTCTTCTGTGCATTGAAAAGTTAATAGAATCATAAGTTCAACAAAAAAGTTTAAACTAGGTGACTATTTTGATTTTCTTATAATTATATCATAACTGTATCATTCATTATCATATCATAATTATAGAATTCTTATAATTATAGAAACAATCAAAATAGGCATCAAAAACTCTGTTTCCAAAGTGATGAATAATGCAGAAAATGCCTGAAATGGAAAGTTATAAAATTATTTATTCTATAGTCGATCCCTTGAATTAAGTCGATATAGTAGAACTCTTGGGGTTGAATCATTGTTAAATTGATAATCTATTTAAATTGATAGTCTTTATTATGGCAGGCTAGTAATGTCTGTTACAAACGTATTTATTAAATTTTAAGTTAAATTAAAATTGTAATTAAATTTATTTTAGTTTTGAGATTTAAGGAAGCATCATTAAAATGATGGGAACTTGGAAATAGCCAATGTTTACAAAGAATTTTCGTAGCAACTTTAAAGAGGATTATAATTAGCAACTTTAACATATATTAGTTCATTTTAATACTCTAGACATCATCTACTCAAAAGTGGTTATAGCGTGTTACGCTACAATTACTTGGATACCATAATGTCGTAAAGCTCTAATTTTAAATTATTATTTAATCGTAATGTTTTGAGTTTAATATTTCACGTGCGCATATTAAAAATTTATAGAAATGCCTTCATAATAGCTTTTATAATTCTTTAAGTTACATATTCATCTAGTTACTTGAATTGTACCAAACAAACACTATTATTATTTTACTACGTTTTTGTACAAATCTACATCTGGAGATTTGAGACCTCTGACTGTATTATCCGCTCAATATGTCTCTACACTTCTCATTTTTAGTTACTTGACTTGATGTACTCAATGATTTAAGTAATAAATGGGTAAAAATCAAATAACAATTATGTCAACTATCAACTTAAATATATTAGAATGATGGTAATTTTTCAGATTTAACTAGTATTATTTTAAACAATATAGTTAATCATTAATAAATATTAATTCCTAAGTTAATCTCGAAGAATGCTTCCACATTCAAACTTCAAATGCTTCAGTCCTCCGCCGGAAATGCCCTCGACATTCTATCAGGGCTTTTGCAGGAGAAAGAATGGGTAGTCGTCTGGGTTTAATTTCTCTGACAAAAGAATTTATCAATGGTTCTAAACAACACTCGGACAATTTTCAAACTTCAGCAGCAATCAAGGTAGAAAATCCATCCATCTCCAACGGGAACAAATCTCCGTATGTTCAAATAAATCAGAATTGTAACAAATTCATAACGGAATCGAGCTCAAACACGAACGAGTCAATCGGTAGTAGGAACGCCGTAAAAGTAAACGGAATTGCTGGAAAACAGGTACTTTCAGTTGTATCTTTCACTGCGAATAAGCAATTCAGTGGAACACACCTCACAGATATTTATGGTGTTTCAAACCCAAGTTTAACTAGTTCAGGGTCTAACGAGGAATACCACGATCCCGAGTGGGAATCCGAAGAAGCGGAAGTACTAGAAACAGTCCAAACGTATCCCGGCGAGATAGGCGATTCTCTGGCGGATTGTTGCAAAAAGCAATCTGAAGCTGATTCACTTCTTTACGGTTCGTCTCCCATTGATTGCGAGAGAGAAGGTGCAGTTGACGGAAGCCATAACTGCAGAATCATTTCTTCCCAAAGATCTCCATTAAGTGAACTCGGGACTGGAGAAGACGAGAGCGACTCGGAGGACATCGGTTTAGAAACAACATTAGAGGAAGGCAATAATAATGAAGGTAATGATTTTAAAAAATCACCAGGAAATAAATTGAATTCTGTTCATGGATGTCATAATAAATATGAAGGAAGCTCGTGTCAAAAAGCTTTGAATAATCTTGAAGATATTGTAAAACCACAAACTGTTAGGGTCGTCGTTTCTTCCTCAGAATCTCACGAAAGCGTAAACTTCCCAAGAGTAATTATACGAAACACAATGCCACCAAATAGTCCCCCTGAACAACCGTTTCCCTTGTCAAACTCTCCACGGATTGTAAACAGAAAGGAAAGATTGAAATTCAGAAATGCTTTCGAGGGTGACTCCGATACCTGCACTCAGAGTGACGATTATGTTGTGGAAAGTCTAAATAGATTATCGCTAGATTCAGAAAGAACGAGAAATTATTTAACATCTGGTTTAACTTCTGAGCCAGAAACGTTACTGAGTGACGATGACCTGGAAGCAGCACTTCAGAGCTCCTCCAGTCCTCTTCTTTCTGACGAGGAGCCCATCCTCACAGGAGACGAGTCTGGCCCTGACATCACCTATCTCTCCAGTCCCGACGACACCATCAGAGAAGACACACATTCCACTTCAGCAACAGAAACCTCTTCATCCACCGTGTGGCAGAATAAGGTGTTTGAAATCTGTTCCAGACGAATGGGAGAGGACCATTTGTCTACGCGATTGGAAAAACTATCTAAAGTAAAAGCACCAGGATTTGCCAGCCGTACCAGACTGTCGCTTCAAACTAGCAAAGCCAAAAAGAGTGTGGAATCGCCCAAGTCTTTCATAACAAGGTGTAACTGTGTTGGCGCGGTAGGTTACGCGGTGGTATTAGCTGATGATAGACTTCCGGAGAACGATTTCTTTAGGCCGGATATTAGATTTAGGGTCCGGTTGCGTCACAGTAATATCCGCTGTTCAGATGATGCAGCTGTGTCCCAGAGAGAAGCTGCTATCAAGTTCGCCGATCAAAATGAAGACGGTCCTCTTGATCTAATTCTTCTTACTGGTAAGGTAATTTATAATTAGTATGTGTATTCAATGAAACTACTGGTTCGATTTTTTAACCTTGCATATATTAACAAGCACAATTTGTTGCAAAGTTCTGAAGGTTAGTTGGATTTGTCGTAATTTTTTAACAGCGTTGCTTCTAATTTAGCTGTGTTTTGTTAATAAATTTTATCGGTGGACAAATGAGATAATTGAATATTTTAATCAATAGCAAACTTTATGTAATTTTTAACACGCTTTAAATGAAAAAAAATTTAACTTTAAATGCTTTAATTTAACTTTAACATTTTTATTTCTTTAATTATTTCTTTGCAGATGGATTAATTGATTGAGCCATTGATTGATTGATTGATTAATTAATTAATTAGTTATATATTTCTTTAATAATTTAATTTATTTCATTTGTTTATTTTAGCTTGGTACAAACGTCAGAAAAGGTTTTCAGTTGGAGAGCGACTAGGCTCCAGAAATAGCTACAAAATTTCCCAAAACGAATGAAAGAGATTATAGGAGATTAACTTATGATATGGTAGTACGGGGCAGAGCGGAGTGGAGAAGGTCTATTCGTATCCCAACCCTAGTTAAACTGGGAATATAGGGATGATGATGATGATGGTTATGTTTATTTTAGCTTGCTACTTTTATATAACGTTAACCGTAAATTATTTTAACATACGTTGAGACCTATAAACAAGAGAAAATTGTTGAGTTCTGGCCAAGCGTTTGTCACTGATAGTATAAGTGAGATCTGACAACAAATGCAGAACTATTATTTTAGCAATTATAATTCGATTGTGAAAACTGTTTACGCTTGCATAGTCAAAAGGAGAAATCAAGAAAATTCTAAACTTTAAAGCTGGATACTAATGACTTTTAGTAATAGTAGTAGTAGAAGCATGCTTATTAGTTATTTCAGGATCATTTAATTACACAACGTCTTCTGTACATCCGAGCAGCTACTCATTCATAAATCATAACAGTTTCCTTGGTGGTATTTCTAATAATCTAATAATCATTAACAAATTCATAGTATTCCTGATTATGATCATAATATAATCGATCAGAATAATAATAATAGTTATAATCAAACTATATTCAATCATAATAATCATTCTAGTTATCTATCAAAATGCATATAATCTGAATACATATAATCGTAATGATCGTATTCATAATATCGTTATCACAATAAGACTAATAAATATACAATAGGAATGTATGCAAGTCGTATAAGGAAATGATAAAGGCCCCTATTGCATGGGAGTGAGTAATAAATTACTTGGACCCGCTATTTGCGCGAGCGGTCGATCTTCTCACCTAGAAAAACTGTGCACGGGGATTCAATTTCCTGACGCACCCGTCAGTAAAATATTTACAATCATTTTAGGAGAAGAAATAGGCGAAAAAAATTCTTTAACCTTGGCCTCTGGCATTCTGTCGTAGAGTTTAAAATTCTCAGTAATAATAAATAATATCATCATCATCATCATCATCATCCTCCCTCGAATCCCAGTTTAACCAGTGTCAGGATAGACTGTCTCAAATCCTTTATCTTCTACACCACACCACTAGCCAATCCCCTATTCGAGACTTTTCTAAATAAAATATAATATTTATATATTTATTATAAATTTATTTTCCAAATAAATAAAACATTAAAATATTAAATAATAAATGTTATTTCGCAGGTAGAACAGCGCTCGCTAGAACTTCAGATAATCTTCTCAGAGTCATGAAACTCTCAAAGCCTGACCAAGTGCGTGACCTGTGCTATCGTGACCCCTACTTCTACTTCTCTCTTGTGGACTCTCTCAGAAGAGCGCCTAACTCTTACGCCGATCTCATTTATCACAGCCAAATTGCCTATCTATTAATCGCCCGAGATGGTAGTCAAAAGCTAGTCAAATTCCGTTTAGTTCCAGGTTATCATAGGGAGGGAGAGGAAGTGGAAGAAAGTGGGCTCTTAAGTGAGGAGGATCAGCTTAAGCCTTGGGTCACTGCTCGACGACATGGAGATACCCGGTCCAAGACTTATCTTCGGCAGGAATTTATGAAGAAAATGGAGAGTTTTGAAGCCATTAGATATCTGCTTCAGATTCAACTTGCTGCAGCTGATGACGAAGCAAAGTGGAATCCGCAAGTGGTATGGAAGGAGCAGGAGCATCCTTGGATTGATTTACTTCGGATTCAATTGACGACCACCATTCCCCTTATGGCTTTGTGTAAGACCTACTTCAACATTGTGGATAAACCTCCATGTCTCAAATTTCTCAGGCCAACTTCTGTGCATGACTTCAAGTCTTATCAGTATTTATGCGCTGGGATGTATACCAGATTTGAAATAGATCATATGCAGGTAGGTGGGTTATCAATCATGCATTCGATAAATTAAACGATGAGTGCAATTAAATTTATGTCTCCTCTATTATAATATAAATCTAAGACTTTATATTTGGATTCACGGACAAGAGTTACAGTTTGAAACTCAATTGCCTCAGAGTAATATAAACTTAACCTAGCAAAACCATGACTGTTGCACAAAAGCGTTTGTTTTGCTTACGGTAAGATGAATGAAGATTCCTTAAAGACGATATGACCAAAGAAACTATTACCGATGAAAGGCTTACACAGCGATACGTTGTGCTCAGAAACTGAAAGTTTTTATAAATCAACATGCATTTAATCAGAGTTATACGGTGAAGATTGGTATAAATTCTAAGAAATTAATGTGCTAATTAAAAAAATGTGGTGCTTTCAGAAAAATTATCTATAATGAAAAAATTAAAAGATTTTCAAAGGGAATGAGAATGAAGATGTAACAAGTTTTTGACTGAAGTATGTTATGCGTTAGAATTCTCTCACTTTCACTTACTCTTGTGTTCTCTAAATTAGGCTTCAAGAAGCAATTTTAGTGCTCAAAAACCTCCTACGGTACTGTTCAAAAAGCATCCCATTGAACAACAAATTGATAATTTTTAAAAGGGCTGGGGCTATACTGAATCGTAATTTAACTTTCAGCTCTGCGTAATTATTGATTCTGAATAGATATTTAATGTATTCATTAGTTACTGTTAAGGCTAATGATACGAGAAGTGAAGGGCTTGTTTTACAGGGGTCGAAACACAACGTGTGGAACATAATAACTTAAATCACATGCCTTTATGTTTTTGCTGAAAGGCACAATATTTTTAAAATTGTGAAATTTAATGAAAACAATGGCATAATCTAACAATAGAACAAATGTTTCAGAAGCCTTCGAATAATAAGAGCTTATCATGCGGGTCAACTTGCGCCCAAAGCAGCATCAGTCAACGTTGTACCAGTTCAAATCTGCTAAGTACACTGTAATCCGTAAACAGTGATAAACTGTGTAAATTTAGCAAGCTTGTTTCAGTTATTTAGCATTTCATTACTATTAAAAAATTGGACTCTCTAGGAGCAGCCATGTTTCAGTAGCTAAGCCGATATATTATAAAGATGTCGGCTGCATATGGAAAGATAAGAGAGGAATGTATGGAGTGATAACAGATCTATACAGTATGTTCACTAACGAGTAGACGTGTTTAATGGAAAAAGATAGATAGCAGGAGATTCCAGTGCGAATTAAGTATTCGTAGCGACTTTCGATTGTTTTCATGCCCACAGGTGCGTGCTAAACCACCGTAGAATGGCTTCTATTTCGCACAGTGTTTTTAAAATTTAATTATGGTAGATAATCTTTAATTCAATAAACATATGACAGTTTTAAATATTAATATTCATAGGCTTTTATATTAGCCGCTTAATATTAAGCCTTTTTCTTTCATTAATAAAGTTCACTTGGAAAAGCTTTCAAAAAGATATAGCTAGTGAGACGACTAATCATTGTCTTCTTTAGCTTACTGCAACACCTATATAACTAAGAAAAACTGTAACTTCCTGAGGTTTTTTTTATAGTATTTTACAACTATTTACAGCACTTGCGAATCTAAATTAAACGGTAATTTACGAATTTACCTAATTAGTGTTTAATGTCTTTAATTATTTACATATTTACTTTCGTAATATATTTAAGCTAAAATAACATTCGGAATAATATATGAGGTAACTGATGACTGAACTTTATTTACAAGGGTACACATGCTGAAGATAGCGTAAGTAAGTCATTTTTAAAGTGTCCTTCAAAGAAACTAAAATGCAAAAGATAATTCGTTCTTTAAAAATCAAAGCAAGTAGTACAAAATCAAGGATAAGTATTGCAAGAGGATTGCAGAAGTAGGATAACTTGCGTTAGGTGAGGAAATTTCATAATAAACTCTATGTTAATTAAAATAGAGTCTATTATGAAAGTTTATAATAGACTTATTCACTTATTTTAATTCAACGGTGCTCGATGTTGTCATTGATGACTGTAGCACTCTAATTGTTGTTATTATTATTCACATACTAAACTTTCTTCAATTTTGCGTGATTTTATAGTCTCCTATGAAAAAATGACTAAAGCAAGTAAAAATAAACTCAAACAATTTATCTGAAAAGCAAAGATATATATATAAACTGTATTGATATGCTATAAATGAACCGTTTGTTTTACTGCAAGCTCTGAAGCTCATTGATCCTATTAAATATAAATTCTAATACTGCAGCTATCGCAATGAAATATTGTAATCTTTAGTTTAAATATCTTACTTCACAGGCACGTAATGCCGTGCAGTTTATTACACTTGCAGCCTATTATTTTTCCAGTAGACCTATAATACACCCATTAGTCCGTACAATAAAATAAGAAGTACTTAAAATACAAATTTTACTTCAACGAGTATTAATACTATCACCCGTATTTTTCCGGATTGCTGAAGAATAGACAAACGGGAAACTGCACGTGTCTTAAAAGGCGAAACAAACTAAGATCTAATCCAACGCCAGCAATGGTATTCAGTTAGTGAAGGGCCTAGGCTCCAGAAATTGCTACAAAATTGTTTAATCTTACCACAAACGTTGATAAACTAGGATTTAAGGGAGATGATGATGACAGATGATGATGACCAGTTGTAGTGTTCCACAACGTTTTAATGTGTATTACAAGTACGACTGAAGTTTTTTATTACTAATCTTAATGAAAGAGATTTCAATTACATGTATATCTGTCGCAGACATTTTCAAATTTTCATGGCTTCAGTTTTGTTGTCAACGGTACAAAAATTACATTAAAAATCTTTCATATTTCTAAATGTGTATTCATGGTCTCTCTCTCTCTCTCTCTCTCTCTCTCTCTCTCTCTCTCTCTCTTAATATTCCATTTAAGTAATTCAAACAAACCATGACCTTGGCATCGCGTCATAAATCACTTGTAACTTTTCAATGAACGCAAGAAAGCTTAGAACGTAATCATGACACTTGATTGCGCTCTTAAACACATGCGGCTTATAACATTCATCTGTTGATCGGTTTGTTTTCAATCATCGTCTGGAAGCCTTCACTGACACTGGTGAGGCACTGGAAGGCGTCGACATGCCTCACGGAATATCGCATGTACCGCGAGCAGTTTCAAAGAGTTTTCAAGCTGCTGACGTTACGCTGATTTGCCTCAGTTGAAACTAATTTTGAAGAAACGGTGTAACGTTCCTGAACTTGAGATAATTGTTGTTTATAGGGTTAGAAGTTAAGCTCTCAGTTTATTGAATTGATGTTTCACGATTATTTATATCATGTTTTCTTGTTTACTAATATGTAGTCAATCATTTTCAGTTCTTTGTGCACATTAAGTCATCAATAACTTTGCACTCATTGGCAAAACCCCGAAAATCTCGCATAAGAGATTTTAATGAACTTCGGGATCGGCTAATTAAAATTTCGAAGCGCTTCCAGATACGGGCACAATGGACTTAGTATATATTTTTTATCAAAAACTTTACACTGAAATTTCTTAGAGTACGTGAAGTGTACTTGACATGAGTTGTAGGGAACACAGTTCCTCAATTCCACTGTTCTACTGTTCCATAGTTCCACAGTCCCACTGTTCCACTGTTCCACCGTTCCATTGTTGCACTGTTCCATAGTTCCACTGCTTCACAGTTACACTGTTCATGTGATTGTATTAAAATTTCTTCTGCACCAAATTTCACAGTTCCACTCTTCCATTGTTTCACCGTTTCACAGTTCCACAGTTCTACTATTCCACTCTTCAATTTTTTCACTGCACAGTTCAACAATGCATATGCTTGCATTAAAATTTCTTCTTTGTGGTGCAGAAGTAAATTTAAAATCTAGAAAAGAATTTGTATGATCACGATGTCCAGTGAATAATTTATTTTTTCGATCAATTTTGAAATCAAAATTACTATTAGCCAAAGGATTTGCAATCACTTTTCCAAAATGACTTAAATTGCGAGAGTTTTAACAGCTGGCTGCATTTTTTAAATGCAGTAGAAAGAAAACCTTACTCTAGAGGGTCTGTCTAAAGTATATTTTTTCAGGTATGCTAATTTTGATACAGAACACACTGTATTCGTAGTGCTTATAACTACAGGTAATTTAAGATAAGTTAAATTGCGTAAATACATCTCTGACATCATTCTTGGATGAGGAAACGGACGTTAAACCTTTACTATTATTATTATTATTAAATAAGTTAATAAAGTTTCTCATATCTTAATTAAGAAATAAATATGTTCTAGCTACTTATAACTGTGCCTCTAATTCTACTTAAATTAAAGAAATTTCTATCCATTTTTACGAATGCTTATAGTAGAATTGGTAACCGTGAATAAGTTCATGAAAAGGTGAAACACCGAAAACTTGCAATAAGTATTCTCAGACTTTTATTTATTCCATCAATCAGTCAGTCAGTCAGACAGTCGTGATTTATTCGATTAACTAGTGCTGGTGGAGTATCAGAAGAGTGCCGAAGAAATGTGTCATGTTATTGTTGTTGTTCATTTTAGTCCTATGTCATCTGTAATGCTGACACTATCTGTCTCTATGCAAAAAGCATATCTATATGTATTATTGAGTAACTGTATTTAGATTAATGACATTGAATTTAGCACACTAATAGATTGTAATATTTAATAATTATTGAATAAAATAAATTGCAACATAAGATAACCGGACAGCTTGTAAACGGTTAAACCTTTCTTGTCAATATATAATTTTAAAGCAAAATGTTTTAAGCATTAGAGGAGGTCTGATTTAGAATTGCGTTACTGGGTTTAAATATATTGTTAAGCTACGGATTGAATTTCAACGGCTAACTACTACTCGATTTGGCTAAATATTCGACAGTCGGTAGCTATAGTGATCTTGAACTAACCGTTTGATAGAGAACATAATACAGCTTTGTGATGTGCCAAAGTCAATGTCTCGGAATATTTTATATTAAGCACGAATTATATCATTTCTACAAAAATAGAGGCATTTATAATTACACTAAATACAAGTGTATTATTTAGTTAAGTGTTCTATCTATTCCATTATATCTGGGCATGACAGCTATACAGGCATACTTATTAGAGCTATAGAAACTCAGACTTCACTAAAACAATTCAGAATTTCTTTGAAGTCTTACGTTTTCTACTGTTAAAGGTGTAACATTCCGTCACAGACTTAGAATGGTGAAACTTTAAATACAGACCAACCGATTACTATATTTGATCCGCAGATGCAGCATTGACGTTTAATGTCATCTGTAAAATATATAATTCAATTTCAGGTGTTAGTCTTACAGAAGTCTTCTCAATCAATCGAGACATCAGATGACAAATGAGGTTATATTAAAGGATAAGCCTGTTTCAAGTCGGTTATCGATTCGAAAGGCTCTTAGTGACGGTGCAAACACTAAATTTGAACTCTGCACCTCTATATGCTCAGTTAAGCCAACTTAACGATTCGCGTTCAGCAGAAAATATGTATTAACAACTTTACATATTCATATTTTAGTTTGCATCTCAAAAATGCTACCGTAGTATAAACGTATTACTATCCATGATGATATTACTTGATAGACGTTTTCTTCAGCTTAGTCGGACATTCGTCTGTATTTACTAAAAATTGGCGTAGATTTGTTTTCGAGCAGTTGATACTCGATGGTTGCTTTGATTATGATTATCTAACATTTGCTCGCACTTCCATAGCGCTATTATTCAACAAAAATCTTTCGCTCTGGGAAACTTCCAACTGGGAGGAGGAGGATGTTTACATTAGGACCCCTCCCTTCCATCACCCCTTCTTCACTATGTCCTCCTAGCAGCCTCCATAATTTTATGGGAGTGTTATTCAGATGGTTACGGCAAACATAAACATTATGTATTCAATGTTTGAAGCGAAGAGAAATTTATCTAAAGATTCGAAGTCGCTTTAAAAATACAGCTTATCATTCAGATTTATAATTAATAATAACTAAACTTTCGTAATTGATAATGATTTTTTATATTTTATCCGATTTAATGATAAATATTTCCTCGGATTTATTTCAATTTTAAATTTAGCTGTAAAGTAGATCTGCTATTGTGAAACCTTTTGTTTTAGAGTTGTATTCTATTTTGTTTTAGAGTTGTATTCTATTTTGTTTTAGAGTTGTATTCTATTTTGTTTTAGAGTTGTATTCTATTTTGTTTTAGAGTTGTATTCTATTTTGTTTTAGAGTTGTATTCTATTTTGTTTTAGAGTTGTATTCTATTTTGTTTTAGAGTTGTATTCTATTTTGTTTTAGAGTTGTATTCTATTTTGTTTTATAGTTGTATTCTATTTTGTTTTAGAGTTGTATTCTATTTTGTTTTAGAGTTGTATTCTATTTTGTTTTAGAGTTGTATTCTATTTTGTTTTAGAGTTGTATTCTATTTTGTTTTAGAGTTGTATTCTATTTTGTTTTAGAGTTGTATTCTATTTTGTTTTAGAGTTGTATTCTATTTTGTTTTAGAGTTGTATTCTATTTTGTTTTAGAGTTGTATTCTATTTTGTTTTAGAGTTGTATTCTAATTATGCATAAAATAATAACAATTATGATATTTATGTTTCGTCATAATATAAACATATACTGTATTTTATAAACGAATAAATAAATCAGTGTATAGAGAGGAAGATAAAATTGTGTAAGTTTAGACCGTCAATCCTGAGTCGAATTTAATTGTCAAGGGTTCGATTTCCAGGAGTGTTGTTAGACAATAAAAGCTCTTGCATGTGAAGGATGGTTTAATGGGCGCTGACTTAAAATTGCCTAACCCTTGAAGATTGAGTTAATAAAAGTGGGAGGTTAATCTTTGTAGATTATTTACTATACATGTATTATGCGGTTAACTTATACTATACGCTGTTATATGTTGGCTAGTAATTGTTTATTTTTATTGCTTCATTTTATCTAACATTCCTGATTTCTACACTTTTATTATTATTTTTATATTTTGGATTACTCATCACTTAGAAAAATATTATCTTTACATCGTTTTTTTTCTATAAAATGTATTAAATTATTAAATATTATTTATATTAATTATTAAACATAATTACTAATATATTAAGTCGAAATAAATGCACAGCGTGCTCAATGTTGTTTTAGACGACTGTATTATGTTGTATATATATATATATATAATATATATATATATATTATATATATATAATATATATATATATATATATATATATACATGTATATGACGTCTATATGACAATAATGGCACAATCATTCAGCATGATGTCTAGCATATAGGAGTAAAAGCATGATAATTACTCAGTATGGAAACGATCATTAACTGTTAATTCGTCATTATTATTTTTTATTGCACTGGACTGTAAATACTCGGGCTTAAACAATTTCACAATAATATCACCATAATTATCATCGACAATGCAGATTTAAATGGGGCCTAGCCTACCTCTTCTAGCTGCCTAGTCGTTTATAATGTATATTAGGCCTATGTGTTTCCAATGCCAACTTTCTCCGAAATTAAAAGGAACAATAACCGGTTCTATTGCGTAACTCGTAAATTCTGATTTCCAGGTGAACCTGTATAAATACAGTTCTACGAGAGAATTCTGTTTTCAGCCCTGAACGTTATTTTCCTGTGGGAACGAATGAAGCTGTTGAACGTCTGGCAGACATTTGGGCTCAGAGGCGTTAAGATCTAGTACGCTATTACATGTAAACATTTCAATCTTTTGCTACCTATATTGTATACGTGTATCACATTGTGCGCATGCATAGCAGGGCGATTTATAAAATGCATTGCTTAGAGCAAGTATAATCTTTCCTGGTCATAGGCAGTTGAAGACCCACCTTTTTCATCGCTATTTTTCCTCCAGTGTCCATGAGTTACGACAAGAGCCTAAACCTTCTTTTCCTTAATCCATTTATCTTTAGACTGATTTTCAGAATTTTTGAATTTTCAAAATTTGTAGACCTTTTTCTTTAGCTCGCTGGCTTGATTTTGTCTCAATAGTGCTCGATATTGTCATTGATGACTGTAGCACTCTTATGATTGTTATGTTATGTTATGTCAGTATTGCATTGAATTTACTTGCAATTTGATCTACCGAAAACGATAGTTCGGAATTAGCTACCTACACGTGAACAGTCTGGTTCTTAATTTTCTACGAACACGGGTACAATAAAAATTACAATTCTTAATTAGCTACAAGAGTTACGCTGTTGAGATCAAACTAGATATATTAAAGCCAAATTCTCTCTTCATTAAGTAACGCAGAAGTAGCGTTGTGTATTTATAGAAGGCTAGCTAGCAGACACAATTTTGATTGATGCTTAAGCTTATAGGTCCGGTCCAGCCATTTGGACGAATGCTGTTGGTATTAGAAATATTATAAATACAGAAACAATCTTTTTTTAATGTTAGATTACATCTTACATGCATAGATAGATACGCAATGATTTAATGGACGACATGCTAAGCAATGTGAATTGCTATGAACCTTAGTATTGTCCGTCTTATAATTGTGGACTGTAGGCACTTTTTTCATGTTAAAAGTAATATAATATTAAGTATCAGTATAAAGAGTAAATATAGGCTATTACAGAATTCAACAAGTTCTAATATTGATGAAATTGCATAGACTTGTGTTAGAATTAAAAAAAGGAGATTAAATTTAAATATTTTGACATCTATAATTGAATCCAGCTTCATGAAAAACGCAGCGACATATACTTTTAGTGGTTTCGGGCTTTATGAAAGTTTTCAAGTTATCCATCTCGTGGTTCCGTGTTGGCATTCATGTCAAACGGTTTCAAGGGTTCTTTTCTATTCTTTTAGGATTCTGTTGTATTTAAATCTTCATTGATTCGACACTGTCGGTCTTTTATTTGAATTTAAAATTGATTTAAACATGTAGTACGATTGTTAGCAAGGTGACTGGTATCCAGGTAATCAACTAGATAGGGTGTTATGTTCCATCATTGACGGCCTGGTGTTGCATGTATTAGAGTGCCTGTCTTTGCGATTTACTTAAGTACCTTTAGGTTATTCGAAATATGTTGACTGTTGTGCTGTGTGAAATGTGAACAATTAAACATATGTCTCTCTCGAATTCTTTAGGGTTCTAATTAGCTTAAGGTTCTATCTTCTAAGCTTCCATTCTATTCTATTCTATTCTAGTCTAGTCTATTATATTCTATTATTATATCTATTCTATTCTATTCTAGTCTATTCTATTCTATTATTATATCTATTCTATTCTCTTCTATTCTATTCTATTCCATTCTATTCTATTCTATTCTATTCCATTCTGGATTCTGTTTTTTTATTCTGTTCTTTTCTGGATTCCATTATATTCTATTCTATTCTACCTAAAATGTAAAATATATTTTCGATAACGATTATACACTGTCAGCACACCCTGTAAAAACAAATAAACCGACCTAACCAGAATATCTCTAGGAGCATACTGGGCCGAACACCAGAGAAATATATTCATCGCTTTCATCAGGCATGATACTAAGTCATTCACTAAGAAATGAATTGTTCATACACATGTCATGGCCTCCCGTGGCCATTCATAGAGTTAAGCGGCATGTATACAAATTAATCCCATTCCACCGCCAGGAACAGAGGAGTATAACAGAGAGAGAGGTCATTTGGATGTCACAATTCGGAAAACCGATATTTACTGTATATTGTTTATCCCAGTGGAATATGGCATTTTATGTGAAATGTTGATGAATTGATAAATTATTCAACACAACAGTTTTTAACTTTTTAACTATGTTTTATAAAGGATTAAGATTAATATTAGGGTTAGGGCTGATGACTAAATCGACTCTATGTATCTGTCCATTCTCAAGCCATTCAAAATTAGGATCAACATCTTATCTTTCGCCTTCCAAAAGCAGCCACTTATCCAATCTTGTCAGACAGTCTACGTAGCAACAAGTTGCCATTTGAGCTTCAATGCCTCCTCATCATATATGTTCCAGTCACAGCTGTTGATTTCATCTGTCTATTGCAGTCAGCTGCACTAAATGTTAAGACGGGTGATTAAGTTTGAACCGATGCTAGTCTGTGATCATATCCCTTCCAAAGACTCAATAGCATCCAGCTGCCTGTAAATTCAAAATTAAATTAATGTTATGTATCTAATTGTCATGATTATTAGCTTTTTAGCAAATACTTAATATATCTAGCGTGGTTATCGAGGAAGTTTGCAGCATCTAATGTTCAACACCAGGCTATGCCCAATTGTACTGTGTACAGTTACGTTGTGTGCAAGAGCAAAGTGAGTTACTTTAAAATAACTATTTTTAAATTTTTATTTATTTATTTTAGCTATTATTAAACATTAATTATTTTAGTTATGTTTAAATTAATCGGAAAAATTGTAACAAATTTTCAAGCAATCCATAAATGTAAATCTTAAATTTGACGATTACTTCTTTATTTTTTTATTAACACTGAATAAATTTCCGAAAGGCAATCAGATCTACCATTGTGAATATGGCTTGTTCTTTAAAGAATTATAATGTACACTGTAGAGTATTAATTGTTAAATTTCATTATTCTTTAACACACTCGCACATAGACCTAGCCTTATAGATTTCTTAAAGTTCGTTCTTGATTTGATCTTCCGAGTCAAAAATAGGCCTGCTGAATAACTTAAAACACCTGCAAATTATAGCTTCATATTTGTTTAAATAGCATGACTGATAAATGTTTTGGATTGCTATATTAGTACTTAATAGAAATGATAAAATTAAATATAGAAAATAGAATTGATAAAGATTAAAGGAATATATTGCTTGTTTTATTATATGATTAGATAAAATAGGTAATACTTAGAAAATTACACAGAAACTGTTTTACTTTTAAGGCAATGCATATAATTTTGTTTTTAACGTGTTTACTAGTTTTTCTATTTTTTGGTTTATTTTTACTTAAACGGTTGGTGAACAGCTCGATAGCTAACTCTCAATCCTTTCCGATAGCCTAGTTTCCTTGTGCTCAGGTTCATTCCAGAACGGTTAAGTTTTTACAAGGGCGACAAAACAGCTGGATTGTAGCTATTTTAATGTAAATTTTAGTTGAGCTCAAACTCAATCATGTTGCGTTGCTAAGAAAAAATTATATTTAACTATTAGGCTATTATAGGAATTGAGAGTGTTAAGTTAACTTTAAAATTAGAAAATCGATTTGAACGGATAGCAGATAAACCCCTCATAAAAATGTATATTTTATTTCCCGTAAGACCCTGTAGCCCAGCTGTTTAGTAGATTTTGGCAAAAAGCTTGCCTGACTCTTTCCACAATGTTTTGTTTATACGTGTGTTAAGTGCCGACCGCTTTATTCAATTAACACAACCCTGCCACTCATTGAGCAAACGATGCAGTCCAAATACCAACCACTTTCTGGAACAACCTTATCAATTAAATTTAGTATTATTTACCATTATATAGGATCACAAAACGAGCTAGTTAAACAATTTCTCTGATTGTTTCAAAACGTTTAAAGGTGTTGCAGTTTTAATTTGATCATTTTAATATAAATAATATTTAGGCTAACATGTACATTTTTATTTCATACTCTCTCAGCAAATATAATTTTTCTAACCTACCCAATAGTCTACCAGAATTACAATTAAATATTCATATTTAACTACTTGTAAATTCGATATTGCCAAGTAATGAAAATTATTTACACTGACAAAGACGTTATTAAGCTAATTGTACGTTCGTAATAGTAGTTCTCGATGTTGTCATGGATTACAGTAGCACTCTATTTATTGGTTTTTCAACTTCAATTCTCGACACAAAGGTGTTAACCGATATTTGTTTCACTTCAATCGTCTTATTCAGTTGTTACGATCCGAAATTCTCTCCCAATTTTAAATCTGTATTTTGAACGAATTTGGAATGTTATTGAAATACCAGATTATCTTTCTCTCGTATTCATATATCTGGAGAGACCGACTGTTCACATTAACATTCTACTTGTATACTGCTGTTAATTGCTAATTAATCCGTTAGCAATTTAGTAAATGTTATTAAACTTTGTGAAGCAAGGTCTGTCATGCATTGTATGTTTTAAGCCACTGCTAATAGACTTCGCCTTAGTGTTAAACATCATTTGCTTCACGACATCATCAGACATCATTGTCTTGCTGATAATTAATGATAGTATGTCGTCAAATTTTAAGGAATCTATTATATTTTGTCCTATATGGGATTCCATCAAAAAACAGAAGAATTTGTACTCCTAAATAGCCTAAACTCAAAATTAATTAATTAATTTCTTAATTTACAATTGTGAAACTTCTGAGTGAAAGTTCTTATAGAAGCTTGAATTTCTTAGAACATTTTAAAGTGTATTGGCTCGTGGTCGAGTTGGTAACATGCTTGCCTGATAAGAAAGTGTCACGCATTTGAAACCCATTCGAGCCGTCTGACAATCTGCAGGCCAACACTCGAATTGCAGAAATTGACTTTAAACGTAGTGTAAGTTGCAATGGAGCTTAACGTGCACCTAACAGGTTAGCTATACTTCGATGTTTTTTTAAACATTCGACATTAATTCAGAATTGCTTTATAATATGATGAAGTTTTAAAGCCCAGTTACTCGCTTAACAGCAACGTAGAGGACAACAGTATCGAGTGTTGCTTAATTTATGTTCGATATGCCCTTCAGATATAACACTACACAAAATAACTTAATAAGTCATTATTAAATAGCTTATGAACAACAAACAGTTAGAGTCCTGCCATCGTTCATGACCACAGCAACCGCTCTGGTATTAAAGTCAAGCTGGCGAGTAAGATTTATACGGTTCAAAGGCGGTAAAATAGTATTACTTTATAGAATGTATACGAAGCACTACTTCTTGTTCATAGAAATTAATTTGAAATGGCAGCATGGCCGGTAATATAAAACATGCTTCCAGGGCGGAAGAAATACAGACTGATCGACTGCTACTTAGATAAAGAGTTATGTAAGACTGGCACTATTACAAGAATCCTCGACTTGATGGAAGCTAAATCTCGAAGTCGGCAATTTTGAAATGAAACTAAATCTCACAAAGAAAATTTAATTGTGAGCACAATCAGTGAATTGTGTGAAATATAGTAGGATATAAAAAAGCGGAAGCTTTACAACAGTCTTAATTTCGTAAATATTTTTTCATATACACGTAATTGGCACTGTTTATATTCCTTAATAAGCTTTTACGCTTTTTCGAGTATTGGAACGAAACTCTTTCAAATTTACACTCTCTACTACCTGATGTGAAAAATATTTGTATATTTATATATATATATATATATATATATATATATATATATATATATATATATATATATATATATATATATATAAACTTTCTGGGAAAAATTTACCTAAATCCTCAGTTGCAAATGAAGAATGAGAGTAATTCATAATGCAATCGGTTTGCAGCGAACTGCACGTGTCATAAGAGGCGACTAATGTTATATTAGGAAGATAGCAACGAGACACCTTTTAAGAAGCCATATTTTACCCAAACTATTGACTACATAAGCTACATAAGGCCGCGTGTGATGGGATTGACATTACAAAAGGAGTTTCTTTGAATGCCCTCTAAGGAGCGTTAGAGCCGACTCTGAGTAATATGCACCATAGACCTGCCACTTCAACACTACAGAGCAATAGCAAAACACTAGAGAGAGAGAGTAGAGAGAGAGACTCAAGCACTGCTAATATTCGAAATAGCAGAATGAGATTTAAATTTTGCGTTTATGATCAAATGATATTACGAAACTACCGCCAAAATCTTAAATGCGCGTGGAATGCATTCAGCACCATATATTACGAAATTTTATTATTTTCAAATAAGACACCACTCAGAAAGCGTCGAATCCGACCCAGACTCTAGCGAGAGAGTGAGGGAACGATCCTCGATGACGCCGAGAAAGCCCGAAGGCTCTCTCAACGTCTGCCTCACGCTCAGGAGACGACGCTACGAGTCATCATCGTGGGGTCTCATCCCGGAGTCAGTTTTACCCGACGTCCTGGCGATACATACTATAGAAATGATCCCTAAAAGTATGATCTTAACTAAACCTGATTTGCTGCGCTACTTGAGAACTTTTACTTACAAGAAATATGGTGTTACATGGAAGAATAATTGTAATTGCTGTATGAAAATTATTCAAGTTGAGTAAATGATGCCGTATTCGTAGATTTCAACGTTTATAAATAAGAACGAAGAATTTTCATATAGTTTCTTTGAACGAAGAAATATAGCCTAGCATAGAAATAAATTTTAAATAATACTAAATAAGATTATCCCTACAAACTTTCCAATGCTGCCATCTAACAATTGCGTTACACTGCGTAGTATTTAGATTTATTGAATTGATGTTTAAGTTATATGCTCACGGTTTAAGAGCGGGTGATGGGCAAAAGTATTTTGAAAATACTTTCGAAAATATTTTTAATTAAAATTATTTAGAAAATACTAAATTATAGGTATTTTGAAATAGAAAATTCAATAGTATTTTTAAAATATTTTTCTAAAATACTTTTTTAAAGAGATTGTAAAGGCAATGACGTGCACAAACGACATTATAATATGCAAAGATGGTAATAAAGTATTTTCAAAATATTTTATTTTAGTATTTTTAAAATACTTATAAAAAGTTTTTAAAAGTATATTCAAAATGCATACTGTTAAAAAGTATTTTGTCCATCTCTGACAATATACACAGAGTTGTTAAATATAAAATTTTAATATAGACCTTTTATAAAAGGTGTTTGCTTTGAAAAATCACCTTATGTATTATTTCATTCGTTGGAGCGGCGCCACTGTGCATCATAAAATTAATTTTTTTGTGGCCGGCAACTGCAATGTAATATATCCTTAAAAAGTAATATATACTCTCTAGATAGTCTATCTAGACATACATTAACTGTTGCTTAAAACATATGTTTATTATCATTTGACCAGAAATTTAAATATAATTTTTTGGTAATTATTTAAAATACCATTATGTTAATAAATGAAGAAATATATAATAAGTATATATATATATATATGAATATATAGAATATTGATAGCCAGCAATAGAAGCGCACACCCCTCCTCACTCTCCCATTAGGCTTTGTTTATCATGTGAACAGAGTTACCGCTACATATTATGGAGGGTCTATATAATAGTTTAAAGAGATAAAATATTGTTTAAATATTGTTAAATGTTAACAAAAATTAAAATTTAAAGCCTTCTCTCGTAATTTTTAGAAGAAATTTCATTTATTTTGAGTTATTGCTTTTACCCAAAGAAATACTAATTATTCCATTATTAATAGTTTGATCAACAGACGTATCATTCCTTAAGATCAGACTAACATAGATGCGAGATTTTCCTTTAAAATTTATTTAAATTAAGATAATTAAAAACTAACGTTACTAAGATTAATGAAGATGAATGTTAATTATTTAATTACAATTTATTAGAAATAGCCTATACACAGGTTAACATTGATTAAGATGAATGTTATTTAATGAAATTATATTAGAGATAGACTATAGGCCTACACAGGTTGCTTACTAAAAAATCAAGAACAAAAACGATTTCCTAGATATAACTAATAACTTTTGCTCAGTTTAGGTTTTCAGATTGGTTGAACTAAATTTAATAAACTGAATTTCAAACAAAAATACTGAAGAACAGTATTTTGAAAAGATATGTTGAAAATACTTCAAATACTTTTAAAATGCATTTTGAAAATACTTTTCTATTTTGAAAATTCTTTAGTGCCCATCACTGTTTAAGAGCCACCTGAAATTAACAATCTACTGTAGGTATAATCAGCGACTGGTAAAATAATTTTGAAATCTGTCTTGAGGATATCATCTAAAAATATGTATAAAATATTATACAAATCATTTTTAAAAGTAGGCTAATTTACAATTGTGAATGTAAATTTTTTGTCAACGTATTTTGAAACTACTAAGTAAAAAGATTTGAAAAATTCTTTTCCAAATATTTTTCTTGCAATAGACTAATTCTGACAAGTAATGAGATTATGCTATACAGGGGCGGATCCAGGAATTTTTTAAGGGGGGGGGGGCGAAATATTTTTGAGAGTGTACACTAGGGGGCTAAAATATTTTTCATTACTTTGGCTCATAGAGTGAATGTGTCCCCGTATCTTACCTCTCCCACTCATACCTGTACTAAAGTTAGGGGAAAACCTAAAATGCTTAAAATCCTGCATTTGTTTTGGAAAAAAGTAGGTTAATTTTTCAGCTCTGAAGAAACTTTGCGGATATGGACGAATTGCAAAAGTGACATAATTTTGGCTGTAGGGGAGCCCCTCCCACCCAAGGCTGTTTGCACCACTGCTCCTGGAGAGAGTTCACAATTTTTACTTACACCCTTTAAACCTCTAATACAGTGGTTAAAGTAAAATTTGAGAGCTAGTGAAACGGTCAACATTTTTCGGGCCCCTTTCCAATAGGCTATACAGGGCTCCTAGTATATCAAATATGGGCCCCTAGTGGGGCCCATATTTAGAACAAATCGAGCCCAGAATACTGAGTACCCTCTCGTACCCACCCCGCTAACCACTGCCCTTACAAATACATATTTACACATCGAAATTGCCATAAAAACAATGATAACATAGTTTTAAAAAAATTATCGGCGAGCCTAAGGGGGTGGGCGGGCCTCCTGTCCTCTCTGGATCCGCCACTATAGGCCTGCATCCAGGATTTTTCTCAATTACGTTTATGTTTTACGTCAAAGTGCTTTTTACACATGTCACATGAACTGCACAAATTATATCCTCATATTCTATCTAAAGACGAATTTCACTTGCTTTCACTCATACACTTTCAGTGCCAGTAATACTGAAGAGTAGATCAACCGTCAACAACTATTTTAATACTTTGTAAATGCCAATATAAATGTTAATTTAAGGAACATTTTATCTTTTTTTGCCATCGACGGCGGGATATAGCGTAGACCTACTTGGTTTAGCTGCGCGTCAATAAACGAAGTTGAGCTCTATCGGCTTCGGTTAGTACTTTGTAAATGGCCGCTTTGGAAGACAGAGTGTTTACAACTTCGAATGAGATCTCCTCAGGGTTTTTAAAAGTTATTCTTAAATCCGCGCCGGCGGCAATTGATGCGACATCAAAAGGCAAATATACAGTATTGAATGTCTCAATAGCGCAATGGTTAAGGGTGTACATAGCGTCATGAAGTTTTAAATGCTCATCCCGGAGTCAGTTTTACCCGACGTCCTGGCGATACATACTATAGAAATGATCCCTAAAAGTATGATCTTACCTAATCCTGATTTGCCGCGCTATTTGAGAACTTTTGCATGCTAAATATGTGGTGTTAATAATTTTTTGCTAAAACAGTATAACTCTTCAATGAATATTGTTAAGGTTGCGTAAGTAAAAGTTGCTACTTCCACCCTCATTCAGATAAGCTTATATAGGAAAATCCTCACTGGTTTTATTTTTGGTTCAAAGGGGAATATGTACACAAATCAAAAATAATATAAAATAAATTGTATACTCTTCCATGCTGCCATCTAGCAACTTATAATTCGGCTGATGTAGATTTACCGAATTGTTTTTTAACTTTTATGGTTAAGGTTTAAAGCCTGCAGAAATTAATCATATGCGTATAATCAGCAGTATGGAAAATGCTTTGGAAATACATCTTGAAAATGCTGTCAAAAAGTATTTTTATATTAGTGCAAGTCATTTGGAATAGTATTTGGAAGAAGAAAATATTTTTTTCAAAAAGATTTTGAATGGAGGCCTAAACCAAAGCAAGATGTTGAAAATTACTCTTTCAAACACTTTTCTGAAAGTAACTTTAAGAAATAATATAAGAATAAACTACATGTGTATATCGTGCCTTCTCACAAGCTGTATGTTTTACGTCAAAGTGATCGCAACTCAGAGCATAAATTCACAACAAAAAGTCTGATCACAGTAAATGCACAGAATACTTTGGAGAGTGAGAGAGAACGAGAGAGAGAGAGAGCAAAACTGAGAGTAAGAGAAAGAGAGATACTTTATAGATACTTTTGAGTACAAGATTAGTAATTATAAGAAATTACAGAATGTGAATTCAAATTTGTTTTTTAATAAAAATTATATTGTGAAATTAATTGTCAAATCGTTTATATGGAATGGAGAGCACTCAACATCTAGACAAAATTATGAAGTGTATTACAAAACTTTTCTCTTTTTCAAATAAGACACCACTCAGATAGCATCGAATCCGACCCAGACTCTAACGAGAGAGTGAGGGAACGATCCTCGATGACGCCGAGAAAGCCCGAAGACTCTCTCAACGTCTGCATCACGCTCAGGAGACGACGCTACGAGTCATCATCGTGGGGTCTCATCCCGGAGTCAGTTTTACCCGACGTCCTGGCGATACATACTATAGAAATGATCACTAAAAGTATGATCTTAACTAAAATCGATTTGCATCGGTACTTCAGGGCATTTACTTGCGAAATTGGTGGTGTTAATATTGTTTTGCTGAAAAAACTTCTTTAATGAACATTATTTACGTTGCGTAAGGAAATCTTTCTACATTCATAGTTGATAATATACATGAAAAATCCTCATTCTTTTTATTTCTTTTGCGTGAAAGGAAAGTATGTACAAATAAATTAAAATGATATAAAATAAACTGTATACTCTCCAATGCTGCCATCTAACACATGCGCTATATTTCGGTTGATTTAAAACTTTTAAATGTTTATTGAGGAAATGTTTAATTTCTGCATGTATGTTTAAGGCTCAAAGCCAAAGGAATTAATCATTTGCGTATAATCAGCGATTTGGAAAATACTTTTCAAAATATATTTTTACAATACTGTCAAAATCTAGGCCAAATTTTTATTATGTGCAAGTCATTTAAAAATAATCTTTTCTGACAGCTGCGTGTATTACCTCAAAGGGTAATTCCACGCTTGGCACATAAACAGCGAGAGAAAGAGAAAGAGAGAAGGAATGAAAGAGAGAGAGAGAGAGAGAGAGAGAGAGAGAGAGAGAGAGAGAGAGAGAGAGAGAGCGAGTGAAAGAGAATATATTTCTGATTGTTATACTATTATAGCCTGCTTTTCAGTAAGGCCTAGAGAAAATGTGTAGAAATGGTTGAAAACAGGGTGATTCTGAGTTAGCTCCATTTATATATCATGTCATGAAACTGTAATAAAGTCAAATGGAGCTTCACATATGAAGTTATATAAAGCTTTATGTATTTAAACTAGGCCAATGCATGTAGTCCTACTACTTACACTGAACAATTAGAAAAGTTCTTTTGAATCACTGTATAATTTTTATTAGCACATATTAAGACAAAGTAATTCAGAAAATAGTTGCCCAAGAAAAACTATCTGAAGACTGCTTTTTATTTAGTATGCCCAATGAGATATCACAGGCAAGCAGTGATGATGCTCTCTTTGATATCGTATATTTTAAAATTTAAATTATAGTGACGCTTTATTTAGTTGTGTGTGCTTGTATAAATGAAAACCTTACTTCTGGTGTATATAATTCTTCTCGGTTTTTGTTCTTCATTTAAGCCTCCCTTTGAATGTCACATCAACTCAGCATGACTACCATAAACACTTGAAACAAAGAATTCTGCAGCAAGCTGTTAGCGCTAGAGGACGTCTAGGTGAAAGACTTTTCAGAAATTTCTTACTCAGATATCGCACTATTGACTGAAGCATAATTTACTGTAAGAGAAAAAAATGCAACTGAGAGTATTACGTATATTTAATTAAGCTAGCGATGTTTTTAAATTGCTGTTTGTATGAGTAATTATCTAAAGGTTATATTTGAATAATTTGAATTTTTAATTTATTTTGAATATTTGAAAATTTGAATAGCTCTATGATCTTTGGATGAGTAAGTATCCAAAAGAGTAATAGGTTCAGCACAGATCCCGAGGTTTCCTACTTACGAGCCAAGAACAAACAAATTTAGTTAATGAAACCTTTGACAGACATGCGAGAGGTCTTCAGTTCGAGGCTCAGCCGACCTTACAAACAATCGTAACCTTGTAGTACGGATAGCGGAGAAAACTACTTTTTTAGGGTTAATATTTTGTAATATACACAGATTTTAACACACTACATTGTTTTTAAGATGGCAAATGATTGGAATTCTTAAACGTTTCGCTCTGTATTAATTAAAACGGCCCGTATGTCCCAGTTAATTGTGTTTAAATAAATGATAATTATAAATATAATAATAAAATTTTCTATAATATAATCTAAAACGTACTATAATAATATAATCTAATATAAATAAAAACGTTTCTCTTTCGAAAATGGTACCAGGATCCTTTTTAACAACTTGTATTAAATGCACAAGTGAAATTTGCAAACTTTCCAAGTGAAAAGAAAACAGCAATCGGGTAAGATAATTATGACGGTTAAGCTTCGTTTGATTTGTCTAAGGTCAAGGCCTGGCGAGGTGATGAGCTATTACAAAAGGAGCTGACCAGGAGGGGCAAGATTCAATACTACGTCAGTCTGTGCACGGCGCCCGTCAGGGACACCAAGCCACGGGTCGATGTCTTCATAACGCTGATCGGCACCCGGGGGCGCACCGCCCCCCAGAGGCTTGATCATCGGCTTGAGGAAGAGGAGGACGAGATGATCCCACCTGGTAACTTATGAAATACTTGTCTAAATGTTTGGAATTTCTTTTAATAGTTTGCTAATGGCAGGTTCAAGGCATGTATTTAGATTTATCATCGGTTGTAATTCTTACTTATGAGCACTCAATTCAATTGTCGATTAATTTGTTGAATTACCAAAGCTCTTATTTATGCACTCTCTCTCTCTTCATTGCACTGCTAAGTGGCAGATTCAAGGCACATATTCATACTCAAAGTCTGCTTTTTCGCTCCATAAGAGCACTCCATAGATCAACAAGTTAATCCCTTCACAAAGTCTATGCCTTATCCATACCTTATGTAGCCTATAGCTTGGGAAAATATGGCTTCTGAGATGGTTTCCCGTTGCCTTCCTCAGTTAGGCGGATTAATTACCATTTAATCCTGGGGGAAAATATTTATTGGTGAGGTGGATCCCCTCTTGCTATCCTCAGCCTCTGCCTTCACTCGCCTCTTACGTACACGCGGCAGATCATTTGCGGTTGCCCTATTCTGCAGTGGTCCAACCACACCCGAGCACAACAAAGGCAAAACTTTATGCACTATGGTTGAATTAATCTGCAAAATTGCGACTCTTTTATATTTTTTCTCAATAACTATGTTTCGAAAACCTCTGATACATAATCTGATCTAATCTCTTGTTTTCAATTTATGTTTTAACGTGAGATATTTGTCTCAAGAAGCGGACTTGGGCACGCAGATTACAATTTAATCTTCCATAGTAGTAATACTATACAGCTGTAGCAGATCTTAAGTAGTCAATAGGCTGACTAAGATGTATATCACATTCTGGCGATACAACTGCAGTTTAAATTCATTTACTAATCCATCAAATTCATCAATCTTCGTCATGCTTTGGATAACTAAAATTGTGTCATTTTCTGCAGAAAAGATCATTCACCTACGTAATAAGAATTTGAAGTTTTACAGTTGAACTACTAGACACTATTTCCCGTGTTGTGTTCGGCTACAGTAGTTACTGAAGAAAAGGCCAGCCATAAACTGCACGTGTCGTAGGAAGCGAATAAGCAAGAACTGACTATGGGCAAAGGAAACCATTTCAAAAGCCATATTTTTCCCTAAACTGAAATGAAGAGATGGCATGGTCTCTTGTGACATGATTAACTTGCAGATCGATTGAAAGCATTGTATGGAGCATGGCAATTATAAATTGGAATATATAGCTTAGACCTGCAACTTGCAGATCATTAGAGAGATAAGGGTTTCTAGATATACGTATACGAGCGTAGATGCATTGATCATAGGATATTAGTAAAATATAATAAATAAATAAAGAAATAAAAATGCATTTAGTTTGACTAATATGTAACATGTTTGAGACATGGGTCTATTTATAATAATCGCATATTCACCTTAAATATTGCTACTTACTAGTTTTTAATGTACTACTATTGTTAATTTGTATATATTATTATGGCTATTTTATTATTATTGTCAATTTATAGTTAATTTAGAAACTATTTAAAAACTTTATACTTAATTTAAAACCAACGTCAGAAAGGAAATTCGTTTAGTGAGCGCCAGGTCTCCAGAAAGTGTCACAAAACATTCTAAAACGAACGGGAAAAGGCGTATTCGTATCCCAACCCTAGTTAAACTGAAATCCAAGGGAAGAATAAGAATATGATGATTATGATGATGTTAATTTATAGTCAATCTATTATTAATATTTAATTAATAATAAAATATTAATAATATCAGTATTAATTAACACTATATATTAATATTTATTAATATTATTACATACTAATATTAATATTAATGTTATTAATATTATATTATATTAATATTTATTAATATAATTTTATTTTTTATTTTTTATTATTTGTTAATATTTTCACTCAGGTGAAGAGGGAACGGAACATTTTCTCATCCAGACTCTGCCCATAGGGGAACTTCTGGCTCTCAGTATCTCAGTGCGGCATAGACATCTCACTGACGAATGGTATCTTCGATACGTTGTTCTCTCAGACACCGAGAGATTGCGAGTTCGACACTTCCCCTGCCATACAGTAGTTCTTTCCAAGGCCACTCTACGACCGGGGGAAGTCAGCCTGCCCCATAAGGACTGTCACGAGCTCTTGAGGCAAGAACGAATGTTGGAGCTGAGAGACAGGCAGTCCGATTACATGTGGGCTACAGATGAAGGATCGCTAGGGATGCCGGCCAGAATATGCGGGCAAACATCGCGGGATCTTCCGGTCAATGAGCAAATCGAAAGCGGAAAGTTTACCGGGATGCCGTGGGACGTCGATCCGACAACCATAGAAACCCTTCTACCATTCCTCGCCAACGCCGCATCTCGCGGTCTCCTGCCAAGCATTCCATTGTTTCATCGTCAGACAGCCGCCATGGGAGATAATCTCCCCACTATGGGGCCCATGCGCAGGGCCACCCCCCGTGCTCATCGCCTTGGTGACTCTCCTCTGAGTGAAGCCAGCCTCAGGGCTAGAAAGCGATGGAGAAAAATTCGCTTTGCCATAGCTTTTATCTGTAAGGCTAAGATTCCCGACGGGCCTAAAGGAGAAATGTGTCGATCAGTTGAAGACGATGTGGACTTCGGCCGCATTTATCTGATGGGAACAAATCCTGTGATCCTGAGACGGATTAATAGACTGCCGGATAAACTTCCAGTGTCGGATCGAACGTTCGAAGGGTATCTGAACCGAGGTGCTACTCTGGAAGAAGAACTCGAGGCCGGACACATCTATATAGCTGACTATAAAATCCTGGCAGACATTCCTTGCATTCAGCGGGATGCTGATAGGAGGTATCTAGCTGCCCCCATAGTTCTCTTCTTCGTTAGAGAATTTGGTGACCTAATTCCACTCTGTATACAGTTAGGACAAGAACCCGGTGTAGATAATCCGATCTGGACTCCGAGAGATAATCCTGAAGATTGGATTCTGGCTAAACTGTGGGTCCGCTGTGCGGATTTTCACTATCAATTTGCTATAACGCATTTACTTAAGACTCATTTTGTAATTGAACCGTTTGCATTGGCCACAATTCGTCGTTTATCCTCTTCTCATCCTGTTTACAAACTCCTCAAACCACATTTCCGCTACATCTATGTCACCAACACACTTCTTAGACGTCATATCCTGAGAGAAAACTGTAGCTTAGATAAATACACTTCTATTGGTTCACAGGGATTTCGTCGCCTAATGACGAAATATATGCGAGAATATTTCACATTCGACGAACTGAACGTTGGAAAGGATTTAGCTGCGAGAGGAGTGAATAATCCTGACCTCCTGCCTAACTACTTCTATAGAGACGATTCTTTAGCCTTGTGGGATTGTATCTTTAGATACACTGCAGATACGCTCGGACTGTTTTACACCAGCAGCCAGGATGTGGAGAAAGATTCCGAATTACAGGACTGGATAACGGAAATAAATCAGGTGGGATTCGGATGTCTTTCTGCAGAGGAACGACTTAGAAGGGGATTGCCAGAAAAATTATGTTCTGTAGATGAAGTGGCAACACTGACAACGGTGATAATTTTCACTGTGACGTGTCAACACTCAGCGACTCACACGGAAGCCTTGGATCTCTATGGGTACATACCCAAAGTTCCTGCAATGATGAGGCAGCCACCGGCCACTGTGAGGAGATCTGCCAACAAAGAGGTGAACGATAATGCTATTAATTTAGATACGATCTTTTTTAGAATTCTAGATACTTTTTTGCTATCAGAATATATCAGAGCAAAGCGATGCTAAAATTTATCGCATATTTCTTTTCATACCACTTATGAGATCTTCATTTTTTTCGTCATTTCATATATCTCACTTAACCAAGGCTGCTTTTATAGTGGGACTACTTTTGCTTCTTCATTTCTATATGACACCTAAAAAGGGCGACATAAATAATGGGGCTTCGTTTGTTTCTTTATTTTTATACCACACCTTAAAAAGGCGGCATTTATTATGTCTCTTATCTAATCTTCAAGTGATAAACCGGATGTCCATATTATAGATAGATACATGTGTATGCCTTATAAACAGGAAATCACCCATTTAGGTCACAATAGCAGAAGTCTGCACCAATGTTTTGCTATGCTGACAAGCGTCCTAAGCTAAGTTTTATAGATCATTTACTCTTCTGTTATTCAATTTCAGACATTTCATGATAAGTGAGGGGCTAGCATGACTATTTTTATTTGCACTGGATCATTAAACCAGATGAAATTGATTTCAATAGACCTCGGGTTATTTAAAAATAGAATTTAATAATCCGCGCTTTTATCGTATGCGAGATTGAAATGTTACATAATATAAACATCATTTAAATTTTTTAATAGAATTTTACTTATAATTTCCTCTACTGCTATTTCACTTTTAGGACAGGTAAGAAGCATGAAATATCTATTAATATCTTCACACCAATACGGATTATGAAAATTGTGAGACTAGAGTAAAATGTAGATTTGCACAGGCATTTGATCCCATCCGAAAGAGAACTCATAACAGAAGGTGTTCAGAAAACGCAATGATAAAGATTACGAAAACTTGGGAGCGAACGACACTTCCATTTGCGGATATAAAACGTCAACGTTAAGGAAAAGAGAATATCAGAAAATTAAAAACATAACGGAAGGTGATTATGGAGGAAGAAGAAATTTTTTAGTTAAACACAATAACAAGAGTCGATAGAGAAAGATGATCTATGAATGTGATAAGAACCATTAGAAGCTGGATAGGACATATTATTGGGGTTGTTTAAAGATGAATTAGAAGGACGAATGCATGGAAAAAAGTTAGGACAAACTGGCATTAAAGAATTTAGATAATCTATATATATAAAACAAAGTTGTGTTAGTAAGAGGACTTATAACTCAAGAACGGCTGGACAGATTTTAATGATCAAGTCAAATCAAGTCAATTTAATTTTTTAAAGTTTGATAAATCTTATAAGTTTCTTAGGAATAATTTTTGTTGAACTTCTTTTAAATCTTAATATATATATATAACAAATTTTGTTTGTTTTATATATTCTGATAGATAGATAGATAGAGAGATAGATAGATAGACAGACAGACAGACAGACAGACAGGCAGGCAGGCAGGCAGGCAGGCAGGCAGGCAGGCAGGCAGGCAGGCAGGCAGGCAGGCAGGTAGGCAGACAGGCAGGCAGGCAGGCAGGCAGGCAGGTAGGCAGACAGGCAGGCAGGTAGACAGACAGACAGACAGATAGATAGATAGATAGATAGATAGATAGCTAGACAGACATTGTTGATAGGCGGTACGAAGTCCGCCGGGTCAGCTAGTTTAGTAATAAATGCATATTTAGAGAAGAAAAAAGTTAACAAAATGGAAATGATTAAAAAAATTATATTCACGGATCTGCCGTTAGACAGTGCACTGAGAGACACTACTAGTACACGTATGTTATCCTTGCAGGTAATATCCCGGACTCTACCGGATCAGTTCCCGGACGCTTACTACGGGTCCCTGGCCTCACTACTCCAAGTTCACCGCCCGGATGAAAATACACTCGGCGACAGCTCTGAGATCTACTTCGTCGAACCCGAGGCTCGCCGCATTGCAGACAATTTCCGTCAAGGCCTTGAACATATCCACTCACGGTCACGTGAACGTAATCGTGCTACCAGCATCATGTACGAAAATCTCGTTCCCAGTTGGATTCCAAACAGTGTGGAACCGTTGCCATTCCTGCCCAGACTTGCCAAACAAGAAGCTCTGAAAGGAACCTCAAAGTCCGATCCCTCGACAGAGAGCCATGTCTTTATAATGACTCCTAGTGTTCCGATGAATATTCTACCCATGTGCATGTTTTTGGCAAGAAATATTGGCGGCGGTAAAGGTGGTGGTAAAAGTGGAGCCGGGATGGGTGCAAGGGGAGCTAGGGGTGCCCAGGGAGCCATGGAGGGTGTGGGGATACCGAAAGATGGAAAGAGGCAGAAAATGGCCAGACAGAAATTTAGCGATATGTTTTAATGAATTTTCTGTTTGAGAAGCGAAGATTTAGACTAATGTTTAGAGTACTATTAGAATTATAGTTCAAGAAATTAGCTGGTATCACAATTTCCTGGTATCTTAATCGTATCGATATCTAGAACTACATGTGAGTAGCTATGTTTAAAAGAGAAATGTGACCCAAAATCGACTAAATTGCCTTTTGTTTGGTGCATACATTTATTTTAGTGAAATTTAAATTGATATACATGTATAGAAACTTCAACTTATACCTACTTTGAAGGCATAGTGATTTTTATTATATAAGTAGCCATTTGTAAGATAAAATCGCGTGAATCCAGCATAATTTATAATGAAACACTTTGAAGATAAAAGGATTAAATCACTGCGATAAAGTACTGTGTAATGGTATGGTTATGACAATTTGTACGATAAGATCATGTCAATCCAGCAGACATAATTGGGCTTATTTGTTGCTCTGTTTATAATTATTGGAATAAACCGTAATTAAAGGTAAAATCTTTAAAGTATTTATTTTGCGAAATGTGAAGTAGCCAGGTCTATTATAAATAGGCCTACACAGTAGGCCAATTTTGTTGAAAATTTGTGAAATATCCCCATCAACTGACTATATTGTCAATATTTCTCTTTTTCCCTTTTCTTTTATAATACTCCAACTGGAACGGTATATCATTATGACTAAGTAAGTCAAATGCGGAAGAAGGCAAAAACAAACTACCCCAAATAATGTTAACTTACTTGTACTGTTTACTTCATTAAACAACTGAAAGCTAAAAGATCTGTATAGCGTCTGCTTTGGTATCACAGATTTCAGAGGCGGTTCTGTTGGGTTTCGAACACAATGTCTCTTGCTCATCAGGCAAACGGGCTATCAACTAAGCCCTATTCGATACGTAAAATGTTTTTTTATTCTGTAAATGCTGTTTATATTTCCAAATCTTTCAAATTACTATCAACAGTAACAAATACCATAAAGATCGGTTATAGACAACCAACAAATACTTAGGCTTTGACAATTCACTGAAATTAACGCAAAAATAAGTTTTAGTAATAAAGAGCATTTTGAAATACGACTCCAGGTCCAACTTTACACATTTACAAGTATATTTTGCGTAAGTATATTAACTATACCACCTCTTGCAGAAATTATCAAAAATCCTGTCCTTGGAATATTAAGAATAGAAAATTGGGATTTACAATTACATATACATGTAGTATTCGTGTAGGTGCATTATTTAAATATTGATTACAGAACTAAAAGCATATTAGAGAACAAATGAGACTTTATTTAAACTTAAAAAGGACGTATTCACATTTACAAGGTTATACATGTAGTATATGCGTAAAGAGACGAATCTTTATAAATTGCTTACAAATGCGGCATTTGAATTATTGAGATGACCAAAATCCACAACGATGTTCCACAACGGGCAGTGCATATAGGATATACATGTAGGGTCTTCATCTATATATATACATACATACATATATATATATATATATATATATATATATATATATATATATATATATATATATATATATACAGGCTGCGCATTAAAAAATATCCACCTAGCACAATTACGATAGCTTAGCCAATTATTGATATTTCGCCTTGAAATTTCAAGGTTCTCTTTTGGAGGAATTTAGCCACAAGCTAACCAAATTTTGTAAAAAAATATTTGTAAAGAAACCGGAGTTATCCAAGTTTTGCAAAAAAAATTATTTTTTTCATTTAACACGCAAAGTAAAACGTCAATTATAATCAATTCCTTTTTGAAAATGTGCCGGCCCTGAAAAGGGCCATTAGATGATGACGCCTCTGACATTGTGCTACAATGTATTACACTACCACTATTCTGCCGAAGCTGATTGAAGACTGCAACAAGTTAAAGCAAAATGGTTTCATTTTTCAGCAGGACGGCGCGCCGGCTCACACTTCTCATCTTGCGCAAAACTTTATTGCACAATATAGCCCAGATTTCAAACAAATGGATGATTGGCCTCCTAATTCTTCAGATTTTAATCCACTTGATCTTTTTGTCTGAGGAACCATGTTGGAAAAGTATCGTGCTTTCAAGCCCAAACCCAGAAACACAATGGAATTAAAGGTTGTTCTTCAGGAGATCTGGAAAGACCTACCACAACAGTCTATTGACAGCGCAAGTTTATCTGTAAGAAATGACTTCTGACCGGCATTAAAGCCCAGGGCGTTCATTTTGAGCACACACTGTGGCACAAAATCAGAGTCGTCATCATCTAACGGCATTTTTCACAGCCAGCACATATTCAAAAAGGAATTTATTCTAATTGACGTTTTACGTTGCGTGTTAAATGGAAAAAATAATTTTTTTTCGCAAAACTTTGATAACTCCGGTTTCTTTTCAAATACTTTTACAAAATTTGGTCAGCTTGTCAAATTCCTCCACAAGAGAACCTTAAAATTGCAAGGCGAAATGTCAATAATTGGCTAAGATATCGTAAATGTGCTAGGGGATATTTTTTAACGCGCAGCCTGTATATATATATTCCTAGAGTTGTGCCCTAATAACCAATATTAGAAAACCGTTAACTAACAGTAAGAGACAACTGAGCAAAAAAGGAATGCAAAGGTAAACCATCTAAAAAATCACCTTGGCTATTGACTAAGCACAACCTTATGAAATGGGAGTAACTCGTTCATCGATGAAGTTTTCTTTATGCAGAGTGAAAGCTGAATGTGGGCAGGAATGTGTCACTTGAGCCTGCTACTTATATGCACATGGGCCTATTCTATGTATATATGCTGTATAAATTTACACATACGTATATCATATGTAGTTTAATATATATGATATAGTACACACAATTTTATATGTACGTATAAAGCTGATTACTAATTAATTAGCTTTACACGTACATGTACATATAAAATTACTAAGTCCCAAAATAATTTTTGACCCTAACAGATCACTCTGATATGAGATTGAGTCTGAGCGATAAAAACTTCATTATTCGTATGATTCTAGATGATGCTAGTTAATTTAATGAATACTGAAAGATTCTTATTTACTCATAGTACAGTTCGCCCTATATGGCAATTATGAATAGTATAAACCATTGATTAATGTAATTTTGTAATATTCATATGGTAAATGTTATCGAAAACAATTTTTAGTTTTATCTCTCTTATATCTAGTCTATTAACTGTTCATGCTATATCTGTAATTTGTTATGCTGTGTCTGCTGGAATTTATGTGCTGTAACTTTCTGCCAGTTGTCAGATTGAACGAAAATAAGCGAATACAGTATTATCATTGATAAGCGTCATTTAAAATGCCTTTTCTTTAATGGCGTGTATGACACAATTTTGAAGTTTAAAAATTTCATAAAGATTTCGGGGGGGGGGCATGGCTTCCTTAGCCCCTGGATCCCCCACTGTTTATTACACAGCATATAGCAAATAATAGAGCATAAATTGATTTAGCAATTTTATTTACATATTTACAGTATTTGATCAGTCAGTAGACCTACTTGAGACTGAGATTGTTTTAATAAAGTACAACAACAATTACAACAATAACGTACTGTAATAAATAGCAAAGCTATCAAATTCAATGTACATGTACATAAGAAAACTTTTAAACACCTGAATTTAACGAACATGCATTTTTACAAAACTTTATTTCCATATTGTAAACCATATTTTTCTCCTTTCAGGTAATCTATATGTAACAATATCTTCTATCATTCTCCTCTTCCATATTGGCACATAATATTTAGATTAAAAAAGTTAAATATCTACAAGTATACTGGTTTAAAATATTTGATTTCTTTATTAATTATGGATGTGACTTTTCTTTACGATCTCCAGAAATAGACATTATATTTAAATAAAATAGTTTATTAAATTTATTTTATTTAAGAAAACGGCAAATATTTTTAAATTTCCCTGCCCTCTTATTAGTGGATTGTACATAAATTTTGGCCATCTATAGCCTTTCACACAACACAAAATTCCTCAGATTAAATTGCATTAAAGCTGATTTTGTGCATTGTCATATCTAAAAAATTAAAGCTAAATGTTCATCCTTTAATACAAACTATTGTATCAAGAAAGGCAACTTTCGTAGTAGATTTGTAGAGAAAAATGTAATTCAATTAATATTGAGTTTACTGACAGAAAAATAATTATCTACAATATCAGATTCCACCATTGGGCTTAAAATGCAACAATATAGCGGGGGCCCAAATGTGGCAGAAAATTTAAATCACATAGACTCAATCGTGGGCGCCGACTCCAATATAGAAACGGAATTTTTGCCCTTTATACATGGTACTTTGAAATGAGACAGGCCAAAAATAGTACGGTTTGTCCTGTACACATTTGCACAGTTAATATTAATATTGGATTTGTGTGACATGAATAATATTGTTCCATGCAACTCTCGACAGTTTTCGAGCTCATACTATTATTGTAGTTAGTTTTGGAGTTGATCTGATAACAAATTCATATATAGAGATGAAAAGGAAGGCAGAGGATAGAATTAGGTGAATGAGTAATATGCCATGGACCTGCAGTTAAGCAGTGCACTAGAAGGGAACTTCTGATTTGTGATACAGTGAACAGTTTATTGAGCTCAGAACAGTTTGCCGCTGTACTCAAAATTAAAAGTCGACCAACATGAGCTCAAAGAAGAGCCAGACTTGCTCATATATTATTGCTCTTTCATATGAGCGAACTTGTGGAAATGAGTATCAATTTCAAGTAAACATGTACATGTAAATTCCAGAAAAACCCTTAAGTACTTATGAAATTCATCACTATCTACATGTACTGTGTACATGTACCTAATTGTATTCTACCTGTCCTGTACATACATGAAACATGATGTTAATGAATAGATATGATTAAGAAAATCTTCCTTATTGCTTTGGTTAAAATGATTACTTGCATCTAAGCTTTCCAACACCAGCTTAACGAAAATTGATGCAAAGGACTCACTTATTTAAATAATAAATTCAAACCACTCTTTTCATTTCAAATTTGCCATCATTTCATTTGCATTCTAATTAGAACAATTTATTCACATCTCTCATTTGCATACGTATTTCTCGATAACCTTCTCGCAGGATTCGCACTTCACGTAGCAGCACCAGTGAAACTTACACCTGCAGCGCTCAATCACCGTCGATCTATAGGCTTTGTACCCCCTACCGCAACACATCAGTCCGCAGCCATTAGTTCCCTGCGACAACCTATCGCATTGCCTTCCTTCAGTCCCTGCCAATCCCGTTTCGGGATCAGGATCGCAAAAGTCCTTGGATTGATCCGTGTAGACGAGATCGTCTTTGGTTGGTCGATTGAACCGGCGGTTCTTCTGGACCAGGCGAGTGCCCTGATGGTTGAACGTGGCCTCAGTGGCGGCGTCGTAGCGGTCAGTGAGGCGCTCGGCGGTCTGACGGAAAGGAGCTAGCTGATACCAGCAGGTCCTGAGGCTGCAAGACCCCGAGACACCGTGACACTTACAGCTGATCTTAGCGTGCTTGTACACAGCCTGTAGTAACAAATAGACAACATATAGTAACACATATAGACAACATGCAAACAACATGTAGTAGCACATATAGACAACATGTATACAACCTGTAGCAACCAATAGGACAACAGAACTATAGACAACATGTAGACAACATGTAGACAACATGTAGACAGCATGTAGACAGTCTGTAGTAACACATATAGACAACATCTAGACAGCCTGTAGTAATACATAGACAACATGTAGACAACATGTAGTAACACATATAGACAGCATGTAAACAACATGTAGTAACACATATAGACAACATGTATACAGCCTGTAGCAACAAATACGACAACAGAACTATAGGCAACATGTAGACAACATGTAGACAGCATGTAGACAGTCTGTAGTAACACATATAGACAACATCTAGACAGCCTGTAGTAACATATAGACAACATGTAGACAGCATGTAGTAACACGTATAGACTACATGTAGACAACATGTAGACAACATGTAGACAACATGTAGATAGTCTGAAGTGGTCCATATAGACAAGATGTAGACAGTCTGTTGTACCATATTTAGACAACATGTAGACAACATGTAGACAGTCTGAAGTGGTACATATAGACAAGATGTAGACATCCTGTAGTAATAAATATAGACAATATGTAGACAATCTGTAGTAATACGTATAGACAACATGTAGACAGTCTGTAATAGCACATATAGACAACACGTAGACAGTCTGTAGTAACACGTATAGACAACATGTAGCAACACATACAGACAACATCTAACAAGCCTGTAGTAACACATATAGACAAGAGACAGCATAATGTACATGTATATTTCATAACAATTTTATTATTTTAATGTCGCCATTTGTCTTATTTGCTCTCTCACTCTATCTATCTATCTATCTATCCATCTCTCTCTCTCTCTCTCTCTCTCTCTCTCTCTCTCTCTCTAGCTGTGTCGTGCTACATGCCATATCGCAGGCCGCTCTCTTAACTTACATCTTTACTTTGTGAAAATAAAACGTTTTTGAATTAGACAGCTAAATTCGAGATATATAAAGATTGTATTCACAAGATGACAGCGCATGAGAGATTAACACATTTCCACAGTTCGGCCTCAAACAAACAGTATTTACAGTACACGACAATATAATTATTCTGAATCAGTCAATAGTTAACTGAAAATCAAAAAATTTAATTTTTGAATATGTCAATTAGCTAAAACAAATTTTAATTAGGAAATAAATGCAAATTAAATTATGATTGTACATTATTTATGGACCTCTCAATGGCGGATCTGAAATTTAACTAAACCTCTCAAGCAGAATGCTATCAAGTCAATAGTAATAGAGATGTAGGTCTACTATATTTAATTACTTTATATTTTTGCTATTTTTATCATTTTACTGAAAATTTCTTTTATTACTTAAATAGTTTCTCGTATAGATTCATATAGCGACCAATAGAAAAATTAGATTCAATACCGATTTGGTTCCATGATAACTATATTTTTCATTTTCACATTTTTATTTCGCTTGAACAAATTCATAAAGGCATGTCCTAGAGTTAGTATTGGATGGCCGAATGGATAGCAAACTTGCAGGAGGCGATAGATTCTAATTCCAGTTTGACCGTTTGTGAGGGTATCCTTTGTAATACTGAAGCAGACGAGAAGCTTAGCTTTTTTATGGCGTTAACGCCAGGGTTAGGAAGTAGAGGAAGACTTGGGTTAGTGCTAAGAGCCGAGGAGATAGATATTGAATATAACTTGTTGTCATCAAATATGCATGTACATGTACATGTGTATGGTTTTATGTTACTCTATGGAACGTTACAAAGGAGACCACTGATTCATATTTTTAAAATGAAAACTATATACATGTAGATATTGAGATTATGAATACCTACACTGCAGAAATTGCATAACCGCATAAAAACAATCTTTTGGTCTATGGTATCATCATTAGTTAGCGAGTAAAAAGTATTTGAAGTATGTTTCGTGTGCTAGCAATAGAGAGAGAGAGAGAGAGAGAGAGTGAGTGAGTGAGTGAGAGAGAGAGTGAGGAGAGAGAGAGAGAGAGAGAGAGATGAACAGGGAGAGAGAGAGAATATTATGTGTATTTGAATGAAATTTACTAATGTCAACACATCAAACGACAATCAATAGCATAGTAGCAAGCTTGTATCTCTAAGCTTGAAAAGAAAACACACAGAAATTTCTCATACCATTGTTGTTTGTTACACAAGACGTTTGCATCATAGTACAGTTTGAAATATGAAGAAAACATTAAAGAAGAAAACTGATAGCCGCCATAGTTACGCCTGATTAAGCATCAATGGTAAAATCTATATAACATTATATCGTTCTAAGCATCGTTATTATCACTCGTTCGGTGTATCACTGCATTTCATTATTATTGCTCACGCACTAAAGTTTTCTTTCCGTTTTCATATGAATTTGTTCTACCACAGCCATGACAACTAGTTTCTTGTCAAAGTGTTTGACATGCGCAGGAATTGATAAGTTTTCTTCAGAATTATTAAAGCCTACAATATTGAAATTGTCCTCTATAGTGATGCACCTATCTTTTAGCTATCAATAAACTTCCACAAGAAAAGTAGTTAAAACAGATAGTTAAAACAGTAAAAGTACCGTAGTATTGCCAAGAAATAAATAAACAATATGAAAGTGACTTATATAGAGAAGTCCAAACTCTGTGAAGTAGTAAAATACATTGAAGTTTTTAAAGAGTAAGCAATAATTGAATTAATAAATTTCGTCTAATCCACTAAAACTAAAATAACTTATTAAATTCTATTTCTTCAATTCTATTTATTTTCTATATTCTTCTAGGTTGCACGTTTAGTTGACCACTGGACCTTGTTCATATCGTCGCCAGCGATTTTGTGATCAGCATAACGAAAATGATTAAGCATGTTAACATTTGATGCCAAGATAATTTTTAGTTTTTGTCTCACTTTAACATTAATTTGCTTGAGTTGGTTCGTACAAGCTTTTGGCTTATTGGTTTAACATTTGCAAACCCATTATTTGAGCTAAAATTACAAAATAAATTGAAAACACGAAATAATAGAACAGAAATATAGATCATACATTCCATGAATTGTGTTCTTTCATGCCTTGTAAAGCTCCAAAAAGTTGCTTCAAATTATTGATAAACATGAAAGTTTTGTAAAATTCATGATGACGCAAAATAGAACTACGTTACTGTTCCATTCGGGTTATTAGCATCTGATTAGTCGTAAAATATCCAGGCGATAGGAAGCCAGGCAAGAAGTAGCCAGGCGAGAAATAGCCAGGCGAGAAATAGCCAGGCGAGAAATAGCCAGGGAAAAAGTAGTCATGCAGGCGGTAAGTAACCAGGCGGATAATGCTCCTAATTGAAGTGGATTTAATAGGCGGCAGGATTGAAGCGGAAGAGGAAAGGATTTCGATGTGCTCACTGGTCACGTGTCATGTGGCGGGACTCAGGATATGAATCAGTTCCACCTGTATGACTCTCTATGGTCAGTTCCGCCTGACAAGATCTCCTGGACAATATAGCAAGCAACGGCATCGAAACCCCCTATCTCTGTTATAGAGATGCAGCCATGAGCTCTGAGTGTGTTCAGACAAATTATAAAAGGCTATTTAGTATAGGAGCACCCAGCCTGAGTCAGGAGTGTCAGAGTTAGTCTGAGTCAGGAGTGTCAGAGTCAGTCTGAGTCAGGAGTGTCAGAGTCACTCTGTGTCAGGAGTGTCAGAGTCAGTCTGAGTCAGAAAGTCACAGTCAATAAGAGTCAGTCAGAGTCAGTCAGAGTCAGTCAGAGTCAGAGTCAATCAGAGTCAGTCAGAGTCAGTCAGAGTCAGTCAGAGTCAGTAGTGTCAGAGTCAGTCTGAGTTAGGAGTGTCAGAGTCCGTCTGAGACAGTCTGAGTCAGTCAGATTCTGGAGTTATGAAATGCTTATTTAAATTGATAGACCAGAATGAAATGCGCCTAATTGCATTACTATTTTAACTTAGCTATTATGCGACATGATAAAAATATCTTTCTTAATTCCAACGACAAAAAATAACCTTATAACATTTAACTAGTGGAAAACACAACTAAATCTCTGATCAAAATAAATTGATGTCATTTGGCTTGACTAGATGGTACAGTTCTACATTCTTATTCTACTATAGAAATACACTGCAGGCCTACGCGGCATTCTTATAGCATCGCATAATATTTATTCATTAAGTGTACCAGTAAATAATCAGTAACACAGTAGATAATATAATATGCAGAATACATGCAGCACTCAAAGCCATCCATTCCTTTAACAAATCACTCATATGGCATTCACACGTGTCATCCATCCTTTGAACATATAAAAGTCTATCGCTTCTATTGAAGAGTTTTTCGATAAATTACAATATCAATAAAACATATAGTCCAGCAAAATCTGCTATATATAAATTAGTTCTCAGTGGGTGACCTCTATCAAAGATTGCGATTTCAAATAAATTACAATTCTTCACTTATTGTGGCCTTGTAATTCTCAGCTAGCTGTAATTCTCAGCTAGCTGTAATTCTCAGCTAGCTGTAATTTTCAGCTAGTTAACTTTCTATTTTCAATATAAATCGCTCCTGGGGTAACCAACATAAAGCGACTTTTTTCATTTCAAATGATTGATAACATTTCATCAAAGAAAGACGATCACTGGTTCTTTTGCATGATTATCATCTCCATATCGGTGGATATACTAAGCAGACCTGTATCATCAGGATTTGCTTAGAGTTCACAGAGACAACAACTAATTGATATACTACATTAACAGACGCACTAGTGGTAGTTGCTCTTGTACATAGAGTGCATATTTATATTAGATTAATCTAATGCAAAAGGCAATAGTTAATATTGAATAGAGCATGGGGAAATGAAAGAGCTTGAAATGATCATAGATTATTCAACAATATTAACCTTCAGCTATCCAAGAATTAGGCCCATATTTGTTTAATGTAGCTCATTCATTTGTCGCAATTGATTCCTTTGTCATTACGTTAATTAATTGCAGTATCATTAACTACAATAGAATGTTATTATATATATATATATATATATATATATATATATATATATATATATATATATATATATATACAATGTAATTATATATATATATATATATATATATATATATATATATATATATATACATGAATGATATATATATACATGAATGATATATATATACATGTATATATATATATATATATATAGTTATATATATATACATGTATATATATATATATATATGTATGTGTGCGAGTTTGTGTGTAATTGAAATTACTGATAATTATTTTTCTACTCAGTTTCTGAAAGCAACAGTTGTTTGAACCTTTTAGCCATTTAGCTTTTACATACTGGAGAGCATAAAGCATAAATGTTACTAAAACTTTATCAAATATCAATATAAAATCTATATACATTTCAAGAGAGATTGCCAGTTTTGCTGTTGCTGGCAGATTATCGGCTGTAAGCTCGTCCAATCCCGCTGGATTTAACGCTCGACTGGATGGAGAAGCGCTGAGTCAGTCAAGCGGCTAACAGGCTTGCAATTAGACGATGCTTGGAAACAAAGCTGAGCGAGTGATACAAAGAGCTTCCTGTCAGAGCGACGAATCCAGTGCTGAGAGAGAGAGAGGTAATTACAGGGTGAGACAAATATGTGGTGCATTTACTTGAAGGGCAAGTGAGGAATGGACAGAGAGAGAGAGAGAGAGAGAGAGAGAGAGAGAGAAAGCGAGAGAGAAATACGAGAGAGAGAGGGGGAAAAGATAAAGAGACCGTGATAAGAAGGAGAGGATAATAAATTGTTACTAAACTAGTTTTAAGATCCGTAAAATATGTGACAGTCTTCTATATGATTAACATTTTGGAAATTAATGATTTTAACATCTGAATTTCCAATATAACATCTCATGGTGTGGTAAATGTAGTATTATTTCAATTCTTTATCATCATCTTCTTCCCGTTTTTTTCTTGAATCCCCGTTTTAAATAGAGTCGGGTACGAATGCCCTTTCTGACGTTAGTTGGGATCTTACTGCAGTGCAACATTTTACGACACGTGCAGTCCACGGATGGTCTATTATTCAGCAGCCCGGACGCAACACGGGCAAATAATTAAATTAAAGAATTTTATTTCGAGATGCATAGGATATCGCATTTCTCAATGAAAGATAAATTATGCCAGAACGGACATGCAATAAATGATTCAGAATGGCAAGCATCGTTGTATTTAGATGCGATAATAGAACTACGAAGTTAAGCTTAAAGTTTACATTTCTACAATAAGTGCGAAGGTAGAAATAGTTCGATGGGGGTTCGGGATTTCGGAACGGTGAACTCTTGCTTATCTTGTAAGCGTGCTACTAAAACGGCCACGAGCCGATATTTGTGAAGCACAATGAAACGTCTCATTCTTTTATCACAATCCCATTCTGCACGCCACAAACTTGGACTATACCTATGCCGATGATGACAATGAAGTGCCGTTCTCTTTCTTATAAATCACTCACGATAAAGACTTGTTCGGTGAGATTCAGGTGTCAAAGTGAACAATGATGAACAAATCATTTGACAACATAACTACGTTCAAACGACTAAGCTAGCGCTCTTAAAACTATTAATTATCACCCTTCGCTTTTAATAAAAGAATCGCATTTTAGTAACTTTGTTTGATTAACCTTTATATTTGCCGTCTTCTATTTGCAAGTTATTCTCATTTACAATTACTAATTTTAACAAAGCAAAAAAAATTAACACAACAAAGTGACAACATACATTGCAATTGCGTGGCTATTTGGGTGGAGCAAGTGGCAATATCGGTAAGATATCTGACTGCGGATCAGTATATGCGGTGTTCAATTCCTCTGCTCGCCCGTCAATTATACCGCTTTCGAGAGATGAATCTGACGTTAGCCGAGGCGTTACATCTTTACTTTAACGGGTTACAGCATTAGCTTTCATCTGAGAGTCTGACACTGAATAAGATAGGACTACACTGAAAGCTTCTGGTTTCACTTCTGTGAAATCAGATAATTATATTATATATAAAAATAATTAGATTATATATATAAAGTCAGTCTCACATTTTTCTCTCAGCGGAAACTATACTACTTAATAATATAATACTACTTAACTGCATATCACGCAGTGGCTTTGAGATTTAAGAAATATTTGATAACAATAGGAGTTAAACTGATACATCTGTAAAATTTGTTTAATTTTATTCGATTTGCATCGTGCGATTTCTTACCTTTTATTTTTACATTTTTACCGTCCGCTCTCAAAAGGTCATTGCTTAGTCAGAATGATTTAGCTGTATATGATGCATACTGAAAAGTTTTTTAATAAAAGGGCAGTGTTTATCTGATATTTGAGCAATTTAAATTTCAACATCACAAAATTGCACTATAGGCCTACCTGTTACAGAGCGCAATTAACGCTCTATTAATTATTGACCGAAAGCGTTAATATTTGCCGAAACGTGCATTAGATCGCATAATATGGCACTGTTCAATGGTAAACAAATAATACATAATCGAACAGGGCCATCCAAGACAATGTAATGACAACATTGAGCACTATGAACTCCTAGAACTCATAAATAACGCAATTATTCAACCTATTTACGTGAACGATGTTCAAATTAAACAAGTTTTTCACTTTTGACATTATTATGCAGTAGAACTGAATATATATCTTCTATTGCAATGCCATCAAAAACGTTATCCATTCTGCTAGTATAAACAATGATCAATGTTCATCAGTTCTTTACACTTACGGATTCTGTCAAACCTTTACCATCAGCAAGCTAGCAAGTTTTAAAAGCAATTTGCATGCATGTAAACTTAATTTTTACTTTAGATTTATAATATCCTGTCAGGAACCTGTAAAACAGTCTCGAAGACCGGTCACCGACGATAACACTGCCATAGAAAGAGTAATAATAATAATTATTATTAATATTATTCTTATTCTTATTACTATTATTTTTATTTTTATTGCTGTTGTTATTGTAAGTTTTGTTATTGTTATTGCCACTGTTGTTGCTATTATGGTTATAAATATCATTAGCATTATCATTGCTATTATCGCCATCGTCATAGTTACCATTATCATTAATATTATCATTATCAACATTATTGTTACTGTTATTAACATTATTATTATTATACTGTTTAATAACAGCTCAGTTGGGAGATCATCTTGAACAATATAGTGCCGACGTACATCATGAACATAGCTGTGCTGATCATGATCAGCTAGGGGAAGATCATCATTAACAGCTAGGTGCTGAAGATCATCATTAACAGCTAGGTGCTGAAGATTGTCATGAACAGCTCGGTGCAGAAGATCATCATGAACAGCACGGTGCTGAATATCATCATCAACAGCACGGTGCTGAAGATCATCATAATCTGCTCGATGCTGAAGATCATCATGAACAGCATTATGCTGGAGGTCATTATGAACAGATTAGTGCTGAAGATCATCATGAACAGCTCGGTGTTGATAATCAACATGAGCAGCAAGGTGTGAAGGTTATTATGAACTGCAGTGTGATGAAAATCATCATGAAAATCATCATCATGCTGAAAATCATCGTCTACAGCGTGAGAAGCATGACCGAATTGATAATCGCAGCCGTCAGACACTTCATAAGAAACAGAAGAGGTTGCAGTCGTGGAGGCTTCATATTCAGCCGGTGCTTCATTTCAATCTCCAGAAGCAACAACATCATCATCAGGGCTTTGATCGACAGCGTATCGTGTTAACCGTGAGCCCACCAGGATCTTCTGGCTCCCTGCCCCCAACGCACTCCTCGACCCACATACCTCTGCGAGGGGCAGGGCCTCTACTCTCAAGCCTGGCCACTGCGAGGGGTGACTCCGCAGTGAGGCGATTCACGTGGATGTTCATGGGTCGCTTGCCGCAGAACCCGATCGGCTCACCGGCTTGGTTGACCCCTCAGGTTCATCTGCGTCCTGTCACCGCCACCTCTCAGCCGCTGCAGGATGGCTTCGTTCAACCCACGGCTGACCTGCTCTCACCGTTCCACGTCAACCGTCCGTCCAATCTAAAGATCAACGCTCTGGTACAGCCTCTCGGTAGAGCTCAGTCTGCTCCCACGAGATCTGATCAGCAGCAGTTTTGTCCGTCACTGCTGCATCAACAGCAGCCTGGTGCTGCGGGAATGATGCAGGAGCGCATCAGTCAGCTGATTGGCGGGGAGCAATTTTCTATAATATCGGAGTTGGAGATGAGCGAGATGGAAGGGGAATCTGAGCGCACTTCTGCCTCCCCAGACGTGACATACCTGGAGCTAAGGAAGCCTCCTAACTTCGAGTACCGCTCAGGGCAGTAGGTGCGCCTAGCCTGTCTGGCTCACAGCGGCAGTGAGTACCACCCCTCACCCTAACCTCGGCTCCCCACGAGAACCACCTCAGCATACATGTCAGGGCCTGTTAATACCTGGACGAAAAATATTCGAAAGCTTTACGATCCCCGTCAGCTGGTCAAGACACCCCTGCCCAAGGTGTATCTGGACGGTCCCTATGGATTAGGCCATCAGGACTGGAGTAAATACGAGGTGTCCATATTGATTGGTGGAGACATTGGAGTCATTCCATTCGCTTCTGTCCTCAAGGATATTGCTCACAGGTCGGAGAGAGGAAATAGGGACATGATGTGTAAAAAGGTCTACTTCATCTGGGTGACTCGCACCCAGCGCCACTTCGAGTGGATGACAGACATCATCAGAGAGGTGGAGCAGAAAGATCATTCCAACATTGTGGTGTTAACACCTTCATCTCATAGTTCAAGGGAAAGTTTGACTTCCGCACCACCATGCTGTACATATGTGAGCGCCACTTCCAGAAGATCTCAGACAGGAGTCTATTCACTGGTTTGAGGTCCACCACTCACTTTGGGCGTCGGGATTTCCCGGAAGTCCTGAAAGTCTTCATGAAGGAGCATCCATCGACTAATGTATTCGGGGTGTTCAGATGTGGACCACCTCCGCTCACTCGCAGCGTTGAGGAGGCTTGCTCCAGGGACAACGCCTACACCAGCGATGTGCTCTTCGTTCATCATCACGTAAACTTTTAATCATCAGGAATAATTATAATAATAAGAATAATAGTTCTAAGTCGTTTATTATTATTATTACTATTATTATTATTCTTATTACTACTACTACTACTACTACTACTACTACTACTACTACTACTACTACTACTACTACTACTTCTACTACTACTACTACTACTACTACTACTACTACTACTACTACTACTACTACTACTACTACTACTACTACTACTACTGCAATGGTCTCTGACAAATTTTCGAGGCAGGATACGAAACTGGCGTTAAACCAGACTTTAGCTTTATCATTTAGCAGTCGCATTAGATGAAAGAAATTTTGTTAAAACTGTTAATGAGATAATTAAGTAAAATGAAATGATACCGGAAAAGCTTAAATATTGGCAATGATGATCTTTAATGGCTTGTTGTCCTCGAGACTTGGTCTTGATCTCGAGGCTGCTGGAGACAGAGTTTTGCCGGTGTTGTTCTTGGTCTCCAAGGTTCCGGTCTTGTTCTTTCCAGTCTTGGTCTCGAGCGATTGATCTCGCATATTTTCGAGATCACTAACTACTACATGTATATTGACAATTTTGAAGAAGTTATGAATGGACAATTTACAAGAATAATATTGGTAGACCAACGACACTTTTCGTTGTCTCTTTCTTGCCTAAATTGATGTAAAGATTAAGTTAAAGCTCAATGGAATAATGGAAGGTATATATTATGTATTAATGGCAAGCATGTGTGAAAAGTTTCATTTAAAATATTGCCAACTATGCAAAAATTATTTTTGAGAGAAATTAATTGCAAGAAGTAAATTGTAAGTAAATTCTAACACCTTATATATTAACAGTTTGGAACATGCTGTCATTCATTGTCTTGGCCATGGTCTCGGTCGGGAAGGTCCGGCCTTGGTCTTGAGGGGTCTGGTTATGGTCTCGAAAGGTCTGATCATGGTCTTGGTCTCAGAGCTTTGGTCTTGCCTACGAATCTCATTATAATAATGTCTTTTATATAATAGTGGTTTGTATTTCATAAAACTTAGCGTATATTCTTACATTTCTTTTAGACTGATCAGGTTCCACGTTATAACTGCCTTTTTGAATTCACTCCGTAGTTCTAAGCTATTAGATATGTATGAATATCTATTCTGTCGATATATTTGTGTGTATATGCACAAGGTATGCTTGCACAATAGAAGCAAGTTGATAGAAGTAACACGTCTTCATTTAGACTCTTTTGAGACTAATGTGATTTGACATCTGAATGAATGGGAGATGAAGACACACATATGTTAGGACAACCTGTAATTACCTGCTCAAGCAAGCATACATTACAAGTCTTAGCATATACTTTGCAGCGCAGTCTAAAGTATAAGGGTAGTTATTATATAAACACGCGAGTACTAATATAATCCTCTATAACATACAAACTCTTTGTGTTAGAACTCAAAAGTGGAGGCCAGTCTAAGGATTGCCTAACCAACAGAGTTGCCTGTGATCATCCAGCGATATTATCGGTTTATTATAACGCACGCGCATGTGCATGTATGAAAAGTTCTATTTAAAATATTGCCAACTATGCAAAAATTATTTCTGAGAGAAATTAATTGCAAGAAGTAAATTGTAGTAAATTCTATGCTTAACTCGCTCTATCATGACAGTTATTATTCGTTTGCTAGAAATGGAAGCGCAATTAATCAAATCAAAACTAAATCATACGTTCTCTCAATGTTCATGTAGATAATCGAATTCCACATAAAACTTCAAAACGTTCAACAAAATGCCTTATATGCTGAAAATAGATAAGATATGCGTTAACATTCATGGCAGTTTAGTAATTCGTTCAGAAACACTGCTAGAGAAGTCATACTGGGAATTGATATCGAAGCTTGCAGGCCTTCCAGGCACGACCCAATAGTAATCTTCGCTCTGACATTTACAGAAATTATAGCGTTTTACCTTACTGTCAATTGTTTTGTGGACTGTGGCATAGAGCGGTGCCTTACAAAAATATATGCGGATTGATTGGTGGATAGATAGATAGATTGGTTGATTATTTAAACCTACTCAATGAATTCAAACTATTAATGCATGCCGTAATACAATCATAATATCCACAGCAGAAAAAAGTAGTCCGCTTCGTAAGTTTTATCAATCACTTCATACGATAAATTCTTCACATTCTATTGTAATTCTTATGGTGTAACTAAGCTCTTCTTGCAATAAAATATACTGTGAGCCGAAATATATAATAAATCTCTTTTTTACATATGGTGCGGTTGAATGGCCGAATGGCTAGCCGTACCGTCTCCGACATCCCAAGTGTTACGCGAACCGACGTTAAACTTAACTCTAAAGCTTTCACATATCTAACATTATTCAACAGAGTTTAAAACTTCTTCAATTACATACTATTGGCTACAAATTTAAAAAGTAAAGTGAATTCTACAATGGAAGTATGAAGGACAGTTCTAATTTTTAAATTAAATATAAAATTCTAAATGAAATTATACCTATATTTTTGTCTATATTATATATGAATTACTGAAATTTCATTAGCGATATTGGATAACTCATTGATATAGGCCTATATTAGTGTTCAAATATTATTATCATTAACGTAAGCGGGTATTTGGGGTGTTTATTTTAGCGTGTACGTGCGCATATAATATTTAACAAATATTAGACATTTCATTAGAAATACAATTAGAAATTAATCTCAGTCGCTTTGAAACAGTTTTCGTTTGGTTATCGGAACCGGCTTTGTGGTAAACTTGTTGAATTGTCGGCATTTTGATTAAATTTTATCAACTCTTGAAAAACTACCGACCAATACAACGAGGAGGGAGTGAGAAAGGGAAGGGTCGGTGCTATAGAGAACATTGACTGATTCAAAATGCATTGAGAGAGAGTAAGATATATATATATATATATATATATATATATATATATATATATATATATATATTAGCAGTTAAAGAGAGAGTGAGGGGAAAGAGACTGAGACAGCCAGACAGAGAGAGAGAGAGAGAGAGAGAGAGAAGGAGTGTGAGAGAGAGGATATAGAGACCGAGACCGAAAGAGAGACAGAAAGATAGAGAGAGTTAGACAAAGAGAAAGAGAGACAAGTGAGGGAGAAGGAGTGGGCAGAGAGAGAGAGAGAGAGAGAAGGGCAGAGAGAGAAAGAGAGAGAGCGAGAAAGAGAGAGAAAGAGAGAGAAAGAAAGAGAGACATTACGCCTTAGAGAGGAAGGCAAAAGTATGCATAAGCAATGTACATCATGTATATCTTTCTAAAATATTCTAGTTAAACAATTTCACATTTTCAATTTGCTCTAATATTTATTGGACACTGCATAAAGGAACGGTTTAATATACTATATTGCGTGCCTTTATCACACTATTATATAAACTGAAGCTTGGAAATACACGGTTCTTGATGTAGGTGTCTCGTTGTCTTCGGGCAACTCCTACATGAATAATGAACACTTGAAAATTTAGTTGGGTTTATTTAGATTTTCCAAATTTAACGCGGTTAAGTATACTACATAAGTAGGATCACTTAATTTGTTTCATATTATGTAATTATTAATTTAATTTTTCTAATTACTTAAATTAAACAATTCAACCAAAAGATAAGATGAGGAATAGAGTATATATTTAAGAGACGTGGATGGTGGATGAAGCGACACTCAATAACGCTATTTATCGCTTTATTCGACCTTTTTACAGCTTTTTATGTGACGATTGGAAACTTTAAGATTGAAAAGGTTTATTAGATAAACTATTCAAGAGCTTCTTAAAACAATGAAACAATAAAGCAATAAAACAATGATAACTCGTTGTTGATCTGATATGAATATAAGATTAATTTAATTAAAATTGATCTGCCATGACTCATGACCCATGAACCAGTAATATCAGTATCAGAATCATATTCAGAATCGTATTTATATCACTTTAAGTAGAATTCAACCATACATGAAATACATATAGAAAAAGTGAAATGAGACAAAAGGGCCAGAAAGCACTAGCCTGTGCTCGAATGTGATCTATATAAAATTGCTATAGGCCTAGGTCAAAAATGAAGCGAAAATATAACTTTATGTGTACGCACAAAGATTAAGCATGATTATATCAAATAATAGGGTAATTTGTGCTCGCGGGTATACTTATAATGCTATGGCTGCATGGTGTACTTGATACCTTGAAGTTTACAAGTACTGAATTAAATTATTAGATATTGTATTCGCACTAAAGGATAATTACTGCACGTAAACTTCCCCCACAATAGCTCTAGGTATTACTTAATCTCAGAGAACTTAATAACTTTATAAACTATGCCTACAACTTTCTTATTTGCATGTTTGCTTCATAATAACTAACTAACTCTGCCCATTCAACCGTATCAACCGTAACACAGTTCAATTTTCTTCTTTCTTAGCGCGGTAAGGGCAATGGCGCTTGGCAGAAAAAAAATTCCATATTTTGAAAACCTTTAAAATGGATCCTAGATAATTATCTGTTTTTTCAGTGATAAGCGCCAATAAGAAAAAATAATCTAGTAAGAGCGCTGGATATTCGAAACGAAGTTGCAATTAAAACGGAGTGTCAAAATAACTCAGTTCGTATAGCGAAAGTACAAGTACTTCCCTAGAAGTACTTACCTATATACTTAAGTTTTTAATTAAGTAATTAAGCATGGTCTATTCGACCGATCCGGTTGCATTAACTATGTTCATAGACGATCTAATTTGAGAGTGAACTTTCTGATACGAAAAAATATAAATTATCCTAATAGCTAATCTTTTTAATTTTTCTCCATAACCATATTCCCACACATCATTTATCTGACTCGCAGGGCCAAGGGCCTGTAATTAGTCCCGGTGCATTCACTAAATCCCATAAGTTAAAAAATCAAAATAAATTTAATTGTCTTTTTGTTTACTTCAAAAAACCTCTAGCAAATTTACCACTAATTATCGTGCAACAAGACTACAGTATGCTTTAAAGGTTCCAGATTAAATTATGCCTATTTGCGATTGACATCCAGACAATTATCTAAATCACTTCGGTTATTGTAGTATCGAATTTAGACGATCGCAATGGATGGTATTGTCAACATAGCAGACCAATTAGCAGCTGGCGCCCCGGCTCAGCGGGGTAAATCAAAGACCACTGATCTCTTATCATTCGGGCTCTGATAGCATTCTCTAAATTAACTATAGCGAACTCGTCTTGCATTTCTAGCTAAGACGTTTGACCGTAGAGGTCTTGCGTTCAAAACCTGGTTCAGATATCATCAACGATACTACTTTAGGTAACGGTATTACATTACTTTTTAATTAAAGACAAATTATGAGTGCAGCCAAATCTAATGCTTAATGGGAGGCAATAATAAAATAATTACAAAAAAGAATTAGAAATTGAAGTGTTAAATTAACTGATTCATCTCAATTAAATTCCATCTAGACTACCCATTCTTAGTTCAGTGCATATTCATCCATGCACTCAACTTAGGTAACAGAATTAAGTTATAATTATTCTGCCTTAGACTTCGTGCAAACCATTTAGTTAAATTAACGAAATTCCACGGTATATTCATTGCACCTTAGTAAGCTTCCACGTGTAGAACGATGTGATCGCTATGAGGTGGAAATATCGACTATTAAAAGTGTAATGGTAGTCACTGTTTTGGAATTTTTCATTCAATGCTTTAATTGTTTCATGAAAATTCGTCTAAAATTCTACTTTTATTGCAATGCCTATGCTGAGTTGAACCAGAAAAATTCGAGATTGTATCAACCTATTGTAATTGCGCGACATTGAAGAATAGAACAACCGTTAACTACACATGTCGTAAAAGACTAAGCAAGAACTGATGAAGGCAAGGAAAATCATCTTAGAAGTCATACGTTTTCCTAGCTAAAGGCTATTTATTATTTATTATTTAACGGCGGGATTAGCGCATTTGGTTCAGTTGCGCGTCAATAATCGAAGTTAAGCTGCATCGACCTCGGTTAGTACTTTGTGGGTGACCACCTTGGAAGACCGAGTGTTGGTAAAAGCTTAGGATGGAAAAATCCCAGTGTGATGGAAGGTTATTCTTAAATTCGCGCTCGCTGCAATTGATGCGCCATCAAAAGGCAACGATTACTAATAACCATGGAGAGGAAGGAGGAAATGGGTCTTAAACAAGCATCTGTGCTTCCTGACCCAGTGTGCCGTTATGTTTTTTATAAGTTGGGATAGAGAAGGCTTAGCCTTCATTCAATCTGAGGAGGCACTTTGGAGGCAGACCATTCATACAATGTGTGCACGTATTTGGGCTTAATAAAGTTTTACATGAAACGCATGTGCCATAGAGGCACATGCCTCCTTACTTTCCCCACGGTACTCCACTGAAGCTAAAAGTAAAAATGACGCTAGAAAACGACTAATTAGTATCATAGTCGCTTACTTATAATCTCCTTATCTCTCTGAAGCTCTATAAAAACGCCGCATAGAATAAATTACGTAAATTAACAATATTCTCTTACCCTCCTCCCCAATTCATTGAACAAAATATGTATTGATTTATATTTATAATATTTATATTTATGTTATTGAACAAATTATTTAAATTCACTAGCATTCTCTTACCCTCCTGCCCACTTCGTTGTTGTGGATGTTCATGAGCATGCGCGCAAGCTGCTTCGAGTGACGGGGGTAGTTCTTCTCTTTCTCCCTGATGTCGACAAAACCCTGCGCGAACCTGTAGCCGTAGTCCGTGTTGTCCCCGCAGCCTCCCCACAGCCAGTCTCGCGGTAGATTGCGGGGACGGGAGCGCTTGCTGCAGCCGCACGAGGCTACCTCGCCGTCCCTGCAAGCTCGGCTCAGGGCGTGCACCACCCCCGCAGAGAGCATGGCGTGGGCGTACGCTGCCTCTCGGCTGCCTAAAGTATATTTAACAAACGAAAATAAATAAGTTTAAATTAATATAATAGGCCTACAATAGAGTGAGTAGCTGGACTCAAATGGTTACAAATGAGGAAGTTCTGGAGAGAGTTGGTAGAGATAGACAGTTGATAAATGTATTAAATATAATTGGAAGAACAGCTGGATAGGACACATTCTAGGAGGGAGAAGTCTATTAAAAGATGTCATAGAAAGTAGAATAGAAGGAAAAAGAGGCAGAGGCAGGCTGAGATTAGGTATGTTAGATGATTTAAAAACCCGCTCATATGTGGACATGAAGAGGAAAACGGAAGACAGAAAAGTGGAGGCGTTATATGCCATGGACCTGCCGATAGGCGTAGGAGTCCACTAGGAGAGAGACATTATAGTAATAAACATGTTAAGACAACCAGCTCTAATACGAGTTTGCAATTATACTTTACTATTGTTTAGTTAAAGCAAGAAGAGCCTGTAACTTATTAATTTATTTCAATTCCCAGTAATTGGCTCGTAAAAGTTGTGAGTTACAGATAACTATGATCTTCAGAGGCTACTTAAGCAGATATGGCAATTGAAAGACTCGAAGCTTTGTGGTAACGATTACTTTTTCAATTTTTCTACAGTAATTGATCTCTTACATGTAAATTCCAGAATTGTTTTATACAGGCTAATGCGATGCGGGCTTCTGCCACTAGTCTGCGTGACTCTTTGTTGTTCTTTAGCGCTACTGTTTCAATTACAGAGTGGGGCGCTTTACAAACATACTTATTAATAGATTACTTATTGATCGATCATTTGATTCGGATTCATTTCGTCTGGAGAGGCTGGGTGCATAATACTAATGATGAAAGAAGCGCACAACTGATTATGACACAACTTAAATAAACAAAATTTATTTCACTTGATAAATTAACTTTTACTACAACCTCAGCATTCGGAAACATTCATTATCATTCATTTTTCTGAAGCTCAATCGAGATGCCGAGCAACTGCAAGGCACGTACTAAAAGAAAGACAAAAACAAACTTTTAAACAATTAAAATTGAAAATAAGTTCTACTTTTGTAAATTAACTTAATGTAAATAATTGACTAACATTACATTGCGCATAGATCTTGAAATAAATTTTTTGAAGCAGGCTGATTCACCCTTACCTGCTTGTGTAACTGGACCGAAAACTGACCCGTCGCTAACAGTGGTACAGTTCCACCGCCTCCACCTGAACTGCCACTGACACTCCTCTATGCCCATCTTAGCCCCTCGAGACACCGGGGCCATGTGGTCTGGGTACAGCTGACAAAATTTAATCTGACCGGGGGTCAACCCCTCAACTTTCAGGCACACTTTCATGGCATTGTTTGGCTCCTGGCTGCTCACTTTGTTGTTGTTGTGGTTGTTAGCCCCCAAACTGTAGGCTGGGAAGTTGCTCCATACGTCTACGCCCTGTACACCGAGATTCCTGTTTTATAATTAATAATCATTCTTAGTTATTAAATAAATATTGTAATTATGTTATGATTATTATTATGCTATTACAATGCTGTTATTATTAAAGAAGATTTACACTCATCCTCAGATTTGTCTGCCGTATTTGGTTTCCTCATTTTTAATCATACTTGGCCAGCTTCTGAAGCTTGTCTCTCTATACTTTACAGCTGTAGAGTTGCTTTGCTGTTTCACCGATGCCTTTAGTATTTGTCAAAGTTTTGTCAAATCTCATAGAAAAGATCAGGCAGTGAATTTATTTAAGCGAAGCCTAATGATAATTTTCGATATGATCTCTCATAATCTAATTGAGTCACAGTATCGTTCTTGTCGCTCTTATTAAAACAATGCAGTTTTTAGAATTCTAATTTCCCTTCTAGTGATACTGTGTGTTATATTTGAATTATTTACTACATTTTTCAGAACATCAATTCAAAACCTCTAAACTCATGCTAGACGCTAGGCTAAAGTGAAATTCAAGAAAAAAAATTTCAGATTATTATTATATATAAGCACAGAAATTGGTATTCATTGCATTGAAAAGTTTTGCTTAACAGTAAGGCTACCGCATCATAAATAACTAAAGATCTTAAAAAGCAAACAGTGACGGGAAGAACACTGTATTTGAACTGATCATCAACTGATTTGAACATTTCATCAACCTATCCGCAGTAGCACGACGTACTAACAAGCCACCGGTCCACCCCGTCATATTGGTATAGTGGCATACATGTATTGTGCTAATCCGAAGCATGTTGAGGTTTCGCTGAGTATATTCGATCTGAAGACTCTGACGTATGATGCCGGGATCAATTAGAAATTGAATAGGCTAAATATGCCTGCTCTACTCTGTCCATTTTCTGATTTATATTGGTATCAATCGATTTAACGTTCATGTTATGGTTATATTTGCTATTTAAAGGCATAAGTCGAAAATTATTATAAGACTCGATAGAAATCGAGTTATTGCTACTGTAATCACTGTTGTTAGTACACCAACTAGATGTCCAGGCTGTAGCTTAAGAACTACTCAAACAGCAATCACTTGTGTGCCATTTTGATTTATTTAAGATAGGAACTCAAACTACAGCTACGCAGTTTTTAATTTGCAGCTAACATAAACGAGTAGCTTTTGAAACCACAAAGGCAATCCATTAACCATTAAAACTAAGTCTTGATCCATATGAGATCGAGCGCTTCTCCTGGATGGCTGAATCTAGTCAAATCCGGACATATATAATTTTACACACAGCATTGCGATTTTTGAAGTAGAGACACAGACGCTAACATGACTTGAAATGCTTCACATTTTCACAGCAGTATAGGACGAACGTGAACCATGAATGGTTTGTAATTTCAACAGTTTGACAAGGTGGTGCACTATGTTGTTTAATAGAATCAGTTTACGAAGAACGACAAACTGGTTTACAATACAGCACGCTGATAAGGCTAAATGTCCGATTTGTTTGTATTTGTATATAATTCTATCGACTCCTTGGGTCAGGCGTAGGTTATACAGTGCTAACCTGCGATCAGCTTAGGGTTAACCCTATGCTACCCTAAGGTTAACCCGAGGTTAGTGAAGGTTGACTAAACTGTAATCAACGCGATATCTGTGGATTTATTATTCCGACCTTATTTAGGAATATCTGGAGCGCTAAAGTAAAGCTCAGAAGCATATTAGTTATTAGCAAAATGGTTCAATCTCTGAAGGCATATCATAAATATTCCCAGCTATTGATTAATTAGCAATCAACGAATCTATCATGAATAATTATGTTGGATATATTCTTGGCTTGTATGATGTATTGCATTGTATTTTGCATGTATAGTGAAGTGTATTGTATTGGCATGAGCAGGGAACTTCGGATTTTTTTGCAATTGGCAAGGTGGATTTCCGCGTTGTCTTCGAGAAAAAAATTTCTGACCCTGGGCTCATAACGGTTGCGAATTTTTTAAATTACAAACTATAAATATAAAAACTGAATGGTGTGGTAAAAATTGCTCACTTATTATTTACATGTATGTAATTTAATAAAACAGTGACCTCAAATTTTGCGCAAACACTACTTCTCTCCTCTCTCTCTCTCTCTCTTATTGCAATGCTTACTGGCAGGTCCATGGTATATAACGCCTACACTCGTCTCTGTCTTCCGCTTTCCTCTTCTTTTCCACATATGAGTGGGTCTTTAAGACATCTAACATACCTAACCTCGGACTGCCTCTGCCATTATTTCCTTCCATTATTCCTTCTGTTACCTCTTTTAATAGAATTTTCCCCCTTGGACTGTGTTCTATCCAACTCTTCTTCCTATTTCTAATACATTTATCAACTGTCTATCTGTACCACCTCTCTCTAGAACTTCCTCATTTGTAACCTTTTGAGTCCAGCTAATCCTTTCCATTCTTCTCCGTATCCACATTTTCAATGCTTCTAGTTTCCTAATATATTCCTTCCTTAAGGTCCAAGTTTCACATCCATATAATAGCGCGGTCCAAATCACGGTTTTCACTATCTTTATCTTTGTATCTTTCTTTTGACTTTTTGTTAAAAGTCACACTACTAATAATATTTCAATAAGATTGCCATTAATACTTAACATATAATGCATTTAATAAGCATTCAGTATTCATAAATGAAGAAATTCTGAGGAAACTTAATAAAATATACATTTACAAAGACTGCACGTTGTATTATTCCATTACTTGATGGCTAATAAATAGCTTGAGGTTTCTATAGCGTCTAATAAATAGATTAAATCTAAAGAATCAGTGTGATGGAATTTAGCGCCTTTATGATAACTGCAAGACTCGGTCACAGAAGGCTTAGGTTCGAGACCGCATTGCGACAAATAAATAATAATGGTGTGAATACGACGCCTGAGGGCTTGCAAATAGATTCGCAGACGAGATAGCTTGCTCACAATGTAGCATCTAAGTGACATGGACTGGAGATAAAGCACTTCGGATAGACGAATCTGTAATGTCGGAAGCTAGCTAGTGAAGATTGGTCTAGAGTAGTGTTTTCTGTATCTCTCATATAGAATAGATTAACCGTCTGGGGTACTCAGCACAAGATGTAGCTAACAAACAGCTGTGAATGTAATGGAAAATCACGTCAGAAGAAATATTTCTCCAAGGAAAAGTCTACACTAAAGTTTAATAAAGTACTAGACTTAATGGTTTGATCAACATTGTGATCGGTATTATTCTCATTAGAGAATAAATGTAGACCAAGCAGGAACATGTAGCATAGTCGTCCTCTAAAACAGCCAGTAGTGATTGAAGATGACGGATATATTAAAATTCAATATTTTGTCCAATAAAATGTTCAGAATATTCTTGGATGTTAAAACATCTTCAAATAACTGGAATATATTGTTTGCACGATGTCTACAAACATCTACGCAAATTATATGGATACTCTAATATTTTCCCTATATAGTATTAAATGTTTTGCCTTAAAAGGAAGGTAAGACCGGGAAATAGGATTCTAAATATATTTGCTACGCGTTTCCAGTGAAACATTAACGAGCAAAACCAGGGATAAAGAGACTCATACAATGATGACGTCCCTGACATCATCATTGTATGAGGAAACGGACGTTAAACCATTATTATAATTATTATTGTTTTATTATTTTTATTTTTATTATTATTATTCAATAGTTTGACTTGCACAACATAGCAGCGACACATCTATACAGTAAAAGACAAATCAGTAGAAAATCAGGGTATAACTAAAGCACAAGGAACTTGTAAGGACCCTCAGCATACTTAGAAATATGTTATACTTCATGATATAACCAGATTACCTACTGTATAGCACCATGATGAGCTAAGTTAAGCTAAATAACATTAGTTAGTAATGATAAAGTACAAAATTAAGTAAAAGCAGAAATGAAATAAAGTTGGTACTTTAAAACTGGCAAATTTGACACAAAAAAGTGTACATTGCACAAGAATAATTGTACAGGTAAATCCATGATAAATTATATACAACTAGGATATAAATTTACGTTGTACAAGTAGCACGATGGTGTAGAAAGAATTACTATATATTGCACCTTGATATACATGTAAAAAGAATAGGTTCTCATACACAGAACGCTAGAACTATGAAAGTTATAAATATTTTTGCCTATTCGTTGTATGTTGTTTGTTAGCCTCCTCAAACTACCTACAGTCTTCGGCGAATCAAGATTTCGTACATTAAATGCACATTAAAGATGTAGGAATACAACTATAGGCATTGCTTACTATCAACTCCACACAAAACTGAAATCACTTAAAGTGGGCATTTTACTGCAGCACTGGCGACACCAAACCTACTGATAGCATACGATCTTATCTCTTATCAGATCTGTCTTTATAGATGAGAATTATTATTGTAGGATGATATTATACCTCACCAGTGAACCTTTCTCAGATCCTCTAACATGCCACCCCTGTTCGTTGGTAGATTTTACTGAATGTATTTTAAACGACCTTTAGATTTTATCAGCGGTAGCTGACAACTTTAATAAAGTAGTAAATTCCGAACGTAAGCGACTTTAAATTATCGATTTAGAGACACCTTTTGATGACCCGACCAATAATGATCCACGTAATGCAGCATTTCTATCATGGATACTGTTGTAGTCTATTTAGTCTACATTTGTTAATTTTAAAATTAGTCGCGTTAAAATTGTAACATTATCTAATTCAGAATAAATTGAAGTCTGTAGAGCTTTTATTATTCAGCACACTGAATCATGAAAAATCCATTCAATTGTTCTAAATGTGATAACATAAAGATAAACGCGATCTTGGAGTCTTGATGTTAGTAGGTGATATATACACAGTATATTGATCTCAATTAATTAATACAGTAATCCAAGCATATCAATAAATTAATTAATAAATCAGAACAAATTTAATTTCCTAAACATAAATATAAACATAATACATAATATACAAACACAAACATACATAATACAAACATAATACATAATACAAACATACATAATATAAACATTATACATAATATTTTCATAAATATTTCACTAATCCATAATTACATTTGAATAGTTGAAGAAATTGTAAACTAGATTGCTAAAGGCTACATTCAGTATGAAGAGATATGTATTTGCTTTAAATGTGTGTGAGAAATTGATCTTTAATACAATAAAACTGCTTTTAACCCAATTTTCTATCAATACATCAATCGCCTTCTGCCAAAACGGACAGCTTTCATTTGGTCCATGTTCTCATATGTCCTGTTTCAGACAGAGATTTCAGCGTTTGACTGTGGTTTTCTTGTACTTGGACAGTGAATCAGATCTCGCAGCACATTTTCATTAGCGCTCGGTTATGATCTAATCTAAATAGCCTCGGGTCAGTCGCTCAACTACCGTGACACCACTTCATCGTCCCGAAATACCCTTCCAGTGCTTTCGCTTACTGTTCCTCCAGGCTTACGTTGTGTTCTCACATCTACAGGCAGTTCTTGCGCGTGTGTGTATGTGTGTGTGTGGGCGTGTGTGTCTGTGGGCGTGTGTGTGTGGGCGTGTGTATGTGTGTGTGTGTGTGTGTGTGTGTCTGTATGTGTTTTCAATTTCACGACAAAATTATTTCTTACATCTTTCAGATTTATTTTCTTGATATTTAATTCTCTCATTCAAGCAATTCCTCCCCTTTCTAATTAATCAATCTATAAGAATTTAACGTCCGGTATCTCGCCATAAGGCAATATAAGGGACGTCGTGAACTGTGTTAATCTCTATTGGACTTGTCTTCTCATAGTCTAATATTCAAATACATAATTTCATTTAAAGTTTTAATTCTCTAATTTTTATTTTTTATTTTTATTTCAATATGAATTCCATAACATGTAATTTAATATACATTATATCAAGAACACATTCAATTAATACATACATTACATACATGTGTATTAGCATACATTACTTACATTAATTTGCATGATACATATATATATATAAGTGTATGTAAATATGTACATATATATAATATATATATATATAATATATATATATATATGCTAGTGTTGAGCTCGTATGTATGACCCGTGTTGTGTTCGGGTGTGGTTGGATCACTGCAGTATATGGCAACCGCAAACAATCTGCTGCGTGTACGTAAGGGGCGACGAAGGCAGGAGCTGAGTATGGCAAGAGTCTGCAAATGCTAACTTGTAGACTTAATTAGCTATCTATTTTACATTCTATTCTATTTTTACACTCTCCTGATTTGCCTCTTTGAGACTCATTAGCTGTTAATTACAGGCGATGATAATTTGAACCAGTTAACTGTTTTCATTTGTGCTACTTTCCTAATATCTAAAATATTCTCATTGATTTTCTTTCTAATATTTTACCCGTGTTGCGCCCGGGTTACCAAAGAATAGACCAACCGTAAATGCACGTGTCGTAAATGGCGCCAAAGCACAATAATCCAAACCAACGTCAGAGTGACATTCGGTTAGTGAGCGCCTAGTCTCCAGAAATTGGTACCAATTATTTTAAGCGAATGTAAAATTTTAATCTCGACCAAAATTAAACTGACATTCAAGAGAAGAAGATGAGGATGATGACTATTTCTGTTATTTCCTTCTCTCCCAATGCTACATTTATTTTTTCATTTCTCTACTCTCTATTTTTGTTTTTTCTCCTTCGAATATGCCAAAATTCTTCGTCGTTTCTTAATCTTTGCTACCCTTTCTCTTTATTTAGCTCTCATCTCTTCGCTCACATTGTTATAAAAGAGAGGGGAAATCCTGACATGGAGTGGAGAATAAGGTATCGAATAATTTCGTTGAAGTTAAAACTTCAACAAAATTCAAACCCTATTGGCTGATTAATTGATTGATTGATTGATTGAGTGAGTGATTGATTGATTGATTGATTGATAAAAGAAGCAAATAGAATTTGACGCGAAGTGAAACAATAGGACTATATTTTTAATAATAACTTCAAATATTGTTGAGACTTATCAGAGATAAGTTTCGTGAGATAACAATATAACAACTGTTAAAGTGCAACTGTCATCCATGACAACATCGAGCACTATGGAGACAAATTAAAACCGACTAGCAAACAATAGGTTGAAAACGGTGCAGAATAATAAGATAAGGGCAAAGCAAGCAGTAATCATACTATATACGAAAATATAAATGAACAATAGTCACGGACATTCAAATTAGTTCAACACAACAAAACACTACGAAAAAAATTAAAAAGGAGGCAAATACCTTTTATGCGAAATTTAAACAAGTATAGTATTAATTACGCTGTTTAGTCAAAAAAAACTAAGTAACAATCCAAACTTACCACCACATAGCGGGCGATGCTGCAGAAGTACATAATTCTATCCCACCTAAGACCAGCACTATCCAAAGAGTACAGAAAACCCTCATCCATAAATTATTCCCACTCCACCAAGCCATATGGCTGGAGGACTGATTTGTCCTTGGAATTAGAAATAATCCTTTATTTGTCATAATCTTATATATTCAGACCATTCATTCCTAAGCATGATATCCTTAAATTATTCCGGCAACTGAGGCGACTTAGAATGCGTTCATCTAGTTAATTCTGGCTTATAATTATGCATACGGATATTGAAAGAGACGAGAATAAAGTAAAAACTATACGTTTACTATGTTAGTTAATGTACACAATTCAAATAAATGAAATTCTTCTACTTGAATTTAACTCATACGAATAATTATAAAACAGAAAAATCTAAATGTTTAGAGGTTGCATAATTAGTAAAAGTAAATCTATTTGAACAGATATAATTTTTTTTTTAATAACACAGTATACTTACAAAATTTTATAGGCTGTACGATTTTTACTGATCTTATTATTTATATTACATTTACTTAACAAGCAGATTTGCAATAGAATACTATTCTTTTCTATAATAAAAACAGACAGTTTGCAAAGCAGTGTGCCTAATAAACTAGCCTAAAGGCACAAACTGGCATCAATGTGAATCGGTTACTGTGTGGTAGCTATTAGCCAATAGAATGATCTTTGACCTAAGAGTGCCTGCATATATCTAGTTGGTGACATTTATATACTGTCTCTTGTCACGGCATTTCATCGTAAAATCAGTTAATATAATCAGCAATTTATGACGTAATCAGTAAATATAATTAGAGGCTGAGGGAGTGAAATAAGCAAAACTTAATTTCCTATTTTTGTTTTCGCTTATTTGTTTGCTGTGTGGAGAGTTGATGTCTTCAAATATCATACGTTTACCCAAAATAATTTTATTTCTTCAAATTATTTTCATAAATATAAGAAGGTCTAGCCGAACAGACGTGAGTTTCCAGATTTAATGCCCGCAATAGAAATTGCCAATCCTCTCTGTCTCACACCATATCATCAGTAAATACCTTATTTTTCATGTCCTTCTTAATCACAGCATCCCACGCCAGTTGTGGTCTACCTCCCTCTAGCTTAACATCCAGCTCTTTCCTCCAAACTCTCTTTACTTTAGCCTCATCTTCATCTTAATCTTCATATATATACCCATACCATCTCAATCTTAACTAAGCTAAACTATCCATAAACCCCTCAACACTCAAATTGATATACAGTAGTCTAAATATATGAAACATATTATAATAAGTCCGTCCAACGATTTCCATATAGCATTAAAAATGTTAGCTTACGCTAGTTTAAGTATTGAAATTGGTTATTATACTGTAGATATACATCCTTTGCTTCCATGGAGTTAGAAAATAAAATAAGAACATTAAATTATGTCTATCCTGATTCCGAGTTAGTAATATTTATTTTCATTTATCTACTTATTTCTTTAATTACTTTTATTTAGCGATAATATCCGAGTAAATATAGGCTGCTATGCAATGTATTGTATGTTACTATTTGCACTGCAGGGGTGTGAGGCAGCACGTAAGAGATAAGAAATAGAGTTCTCACAGAAGTGTGTAGGACTTCAGATTTGCTGCAGTAGTGCGACATCTATGTGACATTGTGAATGACTACGACACTTTTATAAAACTTCGCTGGGAACTCACAGTCTCTCTGTTTTTCTCTCTCCCTCTCTCTTTCTATCTCTCCATTTCTCTCTCACTCCATTTTTCTCTCCCTTTCTCTTACTCTATTTAGCTCTGTCACCGTCTCTCCTTTCCTTCTCCAGTAAAATGTATTCTCTTTCTCTCTCTCTCTCTCTCTCTCTCTCTCTCTTCGCTCACTGTCTCCTCCTTACTTTCGCTTCATCACACGACTTAACCACTCTGTCGTTCATTGCTCCTCTGATCATTAATCCCTGAAAATTTTAATTTTAATTTTTGTTCATTTAGGATGTTTTTCGTTTTTTGTTTAGAAAACGCTCTCTCTCTCTCTCCCTCTATCTCTCTCTTTCATATTAGCGCTATTTATCCCCATGTTTAGTTTTGATGGCTTATAATTCCAAAGATGCTTAGTTAGAAATCGGTAGCCTATGATATTTTTTAAAACGAAATCAATGTAAGTCTCAATTATGACCACCAGAATTTTAAATGGTAAATTTTAATTTTGATACTAACTAATATTGTATGTCTATAAAAGCAATTCTATACTAAATAGCACTTAACAAATATGAATCTAGTATGTTAGTCTATCCTGTATCGCCTTCTATTGTATGATTCGCAGATTACTACTATTCTATGCAACATTTTTGTTTGTTTCATTGCATAATAAATAACAAATACAGCATACTTAACTGGAAACTAAACAAGTAATCAGGAAGAGGGTTACCACAAAAGAGCATAGGCTCTGTGAGATAATACAGTCAGTGGCAATCACTAAGAATAACAAATACTCTTACAAATTGTCTTTTATGCCACAGAATTCTGTAGAATCTATGGCAACCGTACACGTTAATTACTCCCCATAAAAGAAGATAAATATCAGAAACATATTTATCAAAATTTAAGCAAAAGACAGCTCACTTAAACCTTAGTCTTAAGGAAAAAAAGATAAAGTGAACTAAATCAAAATTAAGCTAATATCAAACTAAAGATAGTTGTTTTAATAAAGACGGGAAAAGAAATGGAGTAAAAGTGTCGGGTAAATTGTTCCATAGTTTAGGACCATATACATTCAAGCTTTTCATACGTATGTGAAATACGTACACGTATACGTATGTGAAAAGGGAATTAAATATTCGTTTATTGATCTAAAACAGTACAAACCATCAACAATAGATTTCATAACTGTTACGATTTTGTTATATAATTCAGGTAGACAGACAACTATGTTTAAATATAAATATGAATAACCAAGTACAGTAAAAATTTATATCTGACGATTTTAGCATCCGTAAATATTGGAGAAGTATGTGACAAAAAGTTGGCTTTATTTCTTATTCTAATGGCTCTCTTTTCCTGGAATAACACATCTTTTAGTACAGATGCAGTTGCACAACTCCACAAAATATTGCAATAATTTAAATAGTTAGTTTAGGTTCTAGTACAAGTCCTCAAATCCCGATAAAGCCATGATGCACTAAATTAAATTCTATACATAGAGATGAAAGAAGCAGCAACTTGTCTATTATGGGTATATTCACGTTAACAGCATTTACTTAAACTATTATCTAATGAATTTGCTACCTATTATTTTACGTTTTCTTTATGAAGGGGATCTTTCACTCATGGACTTCTAGTTCAGAGAAAATTGAATGGGACGCTAATCATTAGTTCGATGCCCTGAAGCTAATTCACAGTTTACAATCCGTTCAGCAGGACATGACTGGTAGGGGTTACGCCCTTCTGTGCTGTTCACACGCTATCCTTCCTTCTTCCCACTTCGTTCGATTAGTAGTTCCACAAAGACGGATTCTTGCAATCCTGATCAAATCTCCGCCCATTGGAGTCGTCAGAAGACTTACGCCCGGTGATGATGTAAAAATAAGGACCACCCCACAATGTAGTTTCACTTAGACATCAGTTTTTAATAGACTAGAAATATTTTAATTTGCTTCTACAATTTTCCTTTAACTACTCATAAGGCTAAGCCACTACCTAACCAGGCTTTAATTGCACAAAGAAGCTACGTCACTATACCAAACCAGTCTTTAGATACTACACCAAGCTAAATCACTTGCACACCAGGTTTACACCAGACGTTAAATACTACACTAGGCTAAGTGAGAACTTTACGTAAATCAGGTGGAGAGAAGGGGTGAGGGATATGTGCTCTACGGAAGTCATTGTATTGCTATTCTGTCATGAACTGCGGGAAGACAAACATCTGTGTAGTGTGTAACGCATTCAATTCATTGGCATGAAGCTGAATAAGTCGACTACTAGAAAGAATTTGCTACTATCAAAAGTTAAGATAGAACATTTGAGAGAGGATGCTGGTGTACAGATATATTATTCGCCTTGGAAGAAGTGTTCTGTGTTCAAAGCCCATATCAGTCAACAATGAATGAATACTGGACACCTCTTGGACACCTGACGGATTGGTAATATATCGGAGCTTGCTGCCAATTGGTTCTATCAACAGCGAACGTGTGATAAATCACGTATAGGATTATTTACTTGTACACGAAAACCCGTAAGGAATTTTCAAAACCAGTAGCCAACCATGACAATGCTTTAAAAATAATCCTTTCAAAAGCAGTAGTGTATAATAATGATTAGACAATTTAAAGATGATATTTTAATATTTCTGCGAACACAACAATACTCTCATCATTATGAAAGCATCAGCTTTCCTTATTACTACATTAAGACTAAGAGGCCAATACAGATTTAGGCCTATAGTAACGTTATGAACTCCTAAACCTACTTTTTCAATTTAAGCTCTAGATCTGGTATAATGTTAAGCTGTTCAAAACTGTTATTGTGCTTAAAAGATTAAAGTCCCAGTGAAATGCAAAAGTACCCATACAATAGACGAAAACATTACTTAAAATTATATAGACAATTCTATTTTTGTAACAATAAGAACTTGCCCTTAAATACCTTTGTTGAGTCGTTAATGAATTAACGACGAATAAGTAATTGAGAGTAGGAATTTGTACAATGGCCCTTTAATATTTCAAGTATCACTGGAGAGACGCAGTGATATATATATATATATATATATATATATATATATATATATATATATATCTGTGTGTGTGTGTGTGTGTGTGTCTATATATATATATATATATATATATATATATATATATATATATATACATACATAGAGAGAGAGAGAAAAAGAGAGAGCGAGAAATACAGTGAGTGAAAGAGAGAGTGAGAGTAAGAGAGAGAGAGAGAGAGAGGAAGAAGAAGAAAGAGACCACACAAAGATGGTTGTGAATACATTAACTACATGAGGAATATTGAGCGTGACTTTATTTGTTAGAATCGTTACTAGAATCTATTATAAGTCTCGCAGTATTACTATGGGTAAATATAACAGGTAAACTCTTCGAGGCTTTAATTAAAACCCTTCGCCTCAATTTCTGTTGCATTTTGTCGAAGAAACTATTTCTAAACTTGATCAGATTAATAAGTTAAACTTTGGTGGCGAATAATTTTATTCGTCCGACTGCTGAACAGCAATATAATTCCATGGTTAATTCTTAGTCATATCAAAACGTATCTTCTAATTTTTAAGTCATATCAATTTCCAATTCAGTTTTGAGCAAATTAAAGATATATATATATATATATATATATATATATATATATATATATATATATATACTATATATATATATATATATATATATATATATATATATAGTATTATACTATACTATATATAGTAAGTGGTTTTAATAGCAAATTATTTGTGCACATATTTTGTATCAATCAATAGAATGATAAAAATTACATCGTTTAAAATAATCGGTTCAATAGACGTATTGCACAAAAATAGAATTAGATAAATTATAGTGAAATTGGACAAGGATTTTCATATAAAAGTTAGCAACAATTAAAGAAGAATGATTAATGAAATAAAAGACCAAAATAATTAAATCAAGCTACAGTGCAGGTTGACATAGCCTTGACTTTCACAAAGTAACGTCTTAACGTTAATATTTTTGAATAAGTACTAACGTACGTACTTTATGTAAAGAAATACGATACGAATAGCAAACTCACTAACCATAAACAATCCGTATTGATGCACTTTCAATTTTAAAAACAATTTTTACTTTAAATTTTGCAAACTGTTCATTTAATAAATAAAGAGATAAGAGGAAGAGTGAGAGAGAGAGAGAAAGGGTGAGAGAGAGGGGGAGAAAGAGAGGAAGTAAGTCTACAGATAAGACTGAGATATTATGCTCGATGGCTGAAAGTCTTCTTAGCAAACCACAAATGTAAATGTAATTCAAAGTCATAACGATTACATTCATTGTTTATGTGTACTTGATTATTGCACATTCATACTGTGACTTATTTAGATATGTAAATATAGCTAAATATTCTCACTCTTGAAATGGTTACTCTCTAGGCAATGATCGTTAGTGAAGCTCTCTGTACGCAACTCAAAATGCAATTTACGTATACCTCTCTAGTGAAACGGGTGCCCAACATCAATTTTAAACTCAAATTTAGTTCAATCATATTAAAGAGAACTTCTTTCTTACTCTCGCTCTTCCATCCTCACTCCCACCCCCTCACACTCTCTATTTCACTCTTTACTTGCCTTTTTTTCACTTGTTTACCCTCACTCACCGGGGACGAGATTAGACGTCATGACGTAAAATGAGCAAATGGTGGGGGGGGGAATAATGGGGAGTTTGATTCTATTCGTATATATTTATATGGACAAGGGTTTAAAGTTGAGCTGATCAACGTATTTTGGGGATCTTGGCCCCTAACCAGCCCACCCCCTCCCCTTCTAGTCTAGTTCCTATCAATCCGTTACATTTTGGGTATATCTTGAACTTAAATGTTTGTGCAACGTATTAAGTGTTGTCTTATTAATCTTTAATCTAACAATCGTAGTTAATCAGAAGGTTTCCTATTTTATTCCTATTCCTCAGCTGCCACATATCCCAATTTATGTGCACTGGAATTAAACAAAGTAGACTACTACAAATTGCAGCCAAATCTCAGTGCAAATTTTAAGTGCAATATCTTCCGGAATCTCTCATATAAGCAAGCAATGCATTTTTATATTAAAAGTCATTAGACCAAAGGCACGTTTTGAATTCAGTTTTCGGTTTAATAAAATGTCAGTGAGGGGGACAGCACTGAATTTGAATCCTTGCGTTTGGTGATCCGCTGTCAAACAACTTGCCAACAAGCCACTGTCTCAGCACTATTCACATATAGGCCTAATTACTACTCTTAAAAACTATCATGAAGCTTAACTTATTCATTGTTTTTTGATATATTGAAAATGAGCGATATATTTAATCCACTTTAACCAAATAGCCTATGTTGATTTTTAGACTGTAGATATATGTACAAGCATATATATATATATATATACATATATATATATATACAGTATATATATATATATATATATATATACATATATATATATATATACAGTATATATATATATATATATATATATGTATATGTATATATATATATATATATATATATATATATATATATATCTTAGCATCGTTTGATGGATTAAACCTAAAAAAGTGAAAAAGAAATAAAGCTGGTAAAAAAGATAATGTTAACGTCCGTTTCCTCACTCGAAAGTGATGTCAGTGTCGGGCGAACCCTGGATTTGAACCCGCACATACTGTTCCACAGTCGAGTATCTTACAGACATGGATGAAATGCCTGAATGACATCTGCCAGACAGTGGTAAATGAAGCACCTGAAGAGAAATTTGTGAAGTGATACGATAGTTCTTCGCATAAAAGAATCGAGATACGTTTTATCTCAACACTCACCAGATGGACTAATACTATTGTGAAATTCTCCTTGATTAAATCTTCATGTACATGTAAGCCTATGGAACTCAAGGTGTTTAAACTTGTCGCAAGGAATTTACTTATTTACTCGATTTAGCAATGATTTAACAGTGAACTCTTTTTCTGGTGCACTGCCTAACGGCAGCCCCAAGGCATATAACTCTTCAAACCAATTCAATCCTTAGCATTCCTTTTCCTCTCTTTATACATGGATATATTATTATATTCACCATTGAGCCTATATGGCAGATATAAATAACAAACAGAACGAAACTAAACATACATGTAATAATAACAAGAAAGAAAGTAACCTATAGGCATATAGTTCGTTTATGCAGATATGGTAATATATTGCAAGCCATGCATAAACAGTTCAACGTGTGCTAATCCAAATTACACGTAGATTCAGTATTTTATAGGCCTATCATAAAAGAGATTAATTCAGTCTCCACCCTATAACTTAATTAACGTCATTGACATCGCTTTCGAGTGAGTAAACTGACTTTAACATTAGTTTTACTAACTTTATTGTAGGTTTCGACGCTATCTTGTAGATACCAATTAAGTAATACTTTAGCCTTTTGATTTAGACTCCAAGTTCTTTAAATATTTTCTCTTTTTAGTTCGGGTTGGCACGGCTTAAAATTAAATCTAAAATATAATGATTTATTGCAAAAGTCTGCACTTATTGATAGGACCTATTAGAAAACGTACTTTTCTAAAAAAAATTAGAATTTATTGTTAAAGATAGCAATGTTTACTGCATTTTTAAAACATTCGAGTGAAAGAATGCAAAATTTTAAATGAAGTGTCCTTGAGTAGATATAGGAAAGTGTCATTTAAATACAAGTTAGAAATTTAAATTATTGGCCTTAAATTGCATAGGCTTAATTACTACATCGCTTGTTTCTCTTTTCTTAGCTTCTCTGCAAACATCTGTTCATAAATGTAACGTAGTGTGTGGCGTGACGTGACATAGTGTGGGGTGACGTGACATAGTATGTGGCGTGATGTGACATAGTGTGTGGCGTGATGTGACATAGTGTGTGGCGTGATGTGACATAGTGTGTGTCGTGACGCGGCGTTTTGCGGCATACGCTAGCGTGGCGTGGCGTGTTTGGCGTGTTATGGCGTGTCACAGGCGTGGCGTATCGTGTCATAAAATGTATGGCGTGTTGGGGCGCAGAACTGGAATGGCGTGGCGTGTACGGCGTATTGTAACGTGGCACACGCGTGGCGTTGAGCGGCGTAGTGCAGCGTGGCGCGGCGTAGTGCAGCGTGGCGCGGCGTAGTGCAGCATGGCGCTATGTGCAATGTTTGTCTTAAGCTAAGTAGACAGCAGCCTGTACTGAGAGGATTAGCCGGTAATTAAGTCTCATGCAGTTCAGATGTGTCTCTGTCAGTCAGCTCTGACCGTTGAGGACTCGCCTGATTGATGAAAGCTCTCCTAGAAAACAGAGAGAAACTATCCTTCCTAAGCCAGTAATGTATCAATGACCTCAGTGCTTGAAAACACTTAATTGACACATCAGCGGCGGTTCAAGACTAAATCTACGCGAAGAGGAAATTCCGGATCAATATTAATTACAGCTCATTTGAACGAGAGGTAATTATAAGAGAAGCAGCTTAATAGATATTTGTATTGAAAGTAAAACACTGCGGAATAAATCATAATCAATTGATGCTTTCAGTTTGTTGAGTAATTAATTCTGTATTTATTAGCAAGTGACTTAAGTGCATATGAACATACAAAGTCTAACACAGTGTTATGTAGTAGAGTACTCTATGATGACATCTGCTTTACGTTTTCCGAAAATAACGATGTGAAAGACGCACAATAATATGCTCAGAATCTGGTGACACTGCATTACTTGGACCGCACAATTATTACTCTATTGATTCGATTAATTATATGCGTGATTTATTTCAATTAAATATAAAGATTGACAGCGAAGTTTCCTCTAAACCGGACGCATCTCCATTTAAAAGCATTCAGACCTGGAAGTATCCTTAGTTTAAACAACTATGCTTGCGATATAGACCGTAAGGTTTTCCTACGGATGAGCAAAATCGCCAAAATTAAACAGTTATAGACTTGCAGTAATAGTTTTTCAATAAATTATTCTCCTGAACTCATGTATTTTTAATTGTACAGACATAATCAAATTTAGAGATATGCTTAATAATGTTAAAAAATTAGAGGCTTGAACCTACATACATGCATATACCAGTAACGTATAAGCTAACGCTTGAACTGAGGACAAGTTAGGACATGCAGGCTTTGAACTATTAGACAATTCTGACTCAAGAAGTCGATTGAGTATATTGTGTATATACACAATATACTCATATGTGAGCATATCCAATCAAAACTCTCAAGTTGAGCTATTAGATAAATTTCATAGAATAACTACAATTAATTTAATAGTTAATTAAGCTATCAAATCACGAAAATATTTCTGCGTACACAGTAATATACAGTAAATTGATTGAAAAACAAACATTTACTGTAGTCATACGTTATTTCATCCTGACGCAGTTGGTCTACATAATTTAAAAGTTATTTGTGAGCAGGTATTTTTTGAGGTCAACAGTTACTTTTTGTGTATGGGTAACTATTTTAATTGTGTTTAGAGCTAACCTTTGTTAATTTAAACATTGATTTGTCGACGTTAATTGTGTCGAGCTTATATAACCGGTTACGAAATCGTGACAGTTCAATTTAATGATCGTAAATCATAGGTCAGTAAAAATTTCTCAATTAAACTCTATGTCACACCATTCAAGCAATGGTTATACAGCAAAGTGCAGCTAGTAACTCGTTTTGGAAGCGGGGACTTATTTTCGATAAACTTTTCCAATGTTATGAATTGCAAGCAGACAGCAATATTTATAAATCTTTGACACAAATATAAATGCACATTCAAGTAGTTGGAAAAATTAAACTATGATATTTCGGTGATATTGAAGTCCTTCTTTACTCATGTTGTGTCCGGGTTGCCGCAGAATTGACAAACCGTGTACTTCACTTGTAGTAAAAGGCGACAGAAGCACTAAGATCCAAACTAACGTCAGAAGGAGCATTCGTTTGATGAACGTCAAGCCTCCAGAAATTGCTTTAAAGTTTTTTAATCTCGATCCTATTTAAATTAGGATTCCAGAGAAGAAGAATGTGATGATGATGATGATGATGATGATGATGCTGATGATGATGATGATGATGATGATGCTGATGACGATGGTGGTGGTGGTGGCGACTGAAGTCCTTCAGCAAGTTAATTAATAAGTGAGGCCCCGCATATAAAAAAGAGTGAGTAAAAAAACTGATAACACCTGTAACAAGTTTGAATATCTCAGGCTATTGTTAATATTTTCAAATAAAATTTTTACAAATTACTAATAGACTATTTTTTGATGGGATGGCCAATTTTCATACATTTTAATCTATAGATTGGCCAGTTATACAAGTTTCAGCAGAGCAACCCCCCATTTTTTACCTAAAATGGCGTTTGCTACAACGGTAAGGCCAAATTGCACTTCATTGGCGAGAAGGAAAAGGTGAACGCTCAGTATTACGTCAATACTTTATTTCCCAAGCTGTTTGAAGATTGCAATGCTTTTTTACCAAATGGTTTCATCTTTCAGCAGGATGATGCTCCGGCGCATGAATCTCGTCATGCACAGGAATGAATCAGCGAGAGAAATCCGCATTTCATCAAGACGAGTGAACGGTCGCCAAACTCTCCCGGTCAAAATCCTCTAGATTACTATGTCTGAAGAACCATGCTGCATCTCTATCAGAAACACCAGTCGAAGCCTATAAACAAGACGGAACTGTAGAAGTGCTACCTACCATCAATTTGAGAGAGACTGCCCCAAGCTATTACCAAGGCTGTGCTAGCGTTCCGAAAGCTGCTGCAGTCCTGAAGAGCAGCTGTAGGAAAGCATATCGAATAGGCAGCAATGCTAGCAGATACGACTGGTTCTTTTTGAACCACCACAACGACCCTTTTCAGGGTCAAAAAATAAATTTAAATATTATTTTTATTTGCAGTACATTCAAAAACGGGGGTTGCTCTGCTGAAACTTTCATAACTGGCCAATCTAAGTATCAAAATGGATAAAAATTGGCCACCTCATCACAAATTTAGTCCTTTAGCAATTGGTAAAAGTTTTAGTCGAAAATATTAGCAATAGCCTGAGATATTCAAACTTTTTGAAGGTGTCATCACTTTTTTTACACACCCCGTATATCAATCAATCAATCAATAAGAATTTAACGTCCGGTTCCTCTCCATAAGGCAATGTTAGGGACGTCATGTACATTCATCTCTGCATGTAAAGACATTAGATTAGTTTTACTCAAGCAGTAGACTTCAGGCTTGTAAATATGGCATCTCAAGTGATTTTCATTTATTTTCTCAACGTCTGTAGTAGCCAGCTCTTACGAGGCACGACAGGATTCAAATAATAACGATTTCCGATTTCCGAAATCAATATAGATTATATAGGCCTACATGTACTCCATACGAAATTTAGCTTTTTAATGTTGACCACACAATGCCTTCTCTTAATTTTATTAAAAGATATATAAGAGGCTATAATTGAAGCAGTTGGTCCATTGGACGATCTACACATGAAGAAAGAATTTAATTGCAATTTACCTGCTATTTTTGACATATTTTACTATTTTGAATAATTGTAGGCCTATTACTCCTCTCAAATCTGTTTTACATATTTCCAACATTTTTCTTAAATTAAATAGCGCCCTACCATCTTTCAACTACGCCTTCTCGGATATAATTATTTAACAAGATGTAGCAGCCGTCTGCGTAGACTTACAGTCTCTTAACTAATTCTTGTTTTACTTTGTAAATGCTACTAAATTTGCAATATTAATGAGATTTCAACGGATTCTACGTTAAATCCGCTTTATTTACTCCATAGACTAGTCGATTTTCTAGAAAATCATGTACAATGTTCTAAGGCTAAAATAAACATAGATAACAGCATGTTCTCTTCTGGTTCATTTTCGATGTAATACAAATAAGCCAAATAAATATTTAATCATCCTGACTTCCTTTAAACTATGATTAATATGAGTAGCCCTACTTGCAGTAGGGTACTTTTAGTGTGGGGCATATAAAACAAAATTTAATGTAAAATTGCAAATTTGGAGTTTTTCTTTAATTCAAAAATATCGTTATTGTTGTCACTCCGGGCATAGTTGAGCCAGTGGAATGATAGGCAAGAGTTTCGACTGAGATTCACTAGGTGTATGATTCAAATTCTAGGCTGGCTCTTCGCTTATATCATCTGAAGTGCTGAAACTGATACTGAATTAACTCGGTTTAATTTAACCCGTGATGCTTCAAGGGTTAATCAAGGGATTAATTTAACCATCGATATCACTTATATTTACTTCTTAAGTAGGTTTTCTTTGTTCTTAGACGAGGAAGTCAAATAAGCTGTCGTTTGACTTATGCAACATAACTTCATTATACATGTATATTGTAACACCTACTTGATATATATATATATATATATATATATATATATGTATATATATAATTATATTATATATAATTATATTATACATGTATATATATATATATATATATATATATATATATATATATCTCACTGCCCATGGTATACAACGCCTCCACTCATCTCTATCTTCAATTTTACTCTACACCTCCACATACGAGTGGATCTTTAAATCATTCCTTTTGATGTATCAGTATTCTTGGGAGATTCTGAGGAATAAATGTATATACAGTATACATGTATATATAAAGTCGATGTTTTAACTAATATAGTGTAGTTTATTACAGAGTAAAGTCAGTAAAGCACATTATTCGAAATATAGAAAAAGAATAGGCCTACACAGGTTTACATGGCTTTGCAATACGTATTTATATGCTATTTCTAGACGAAGTCACCTAAGTTATTGTCAAATGTTAATCCGAGCTAAACTCCTTAGTACTCTCGATGGATTTCAGTTCTTGTTTCCATTTCTTTGAACGTCATTTTAATAGATCGACCAGCTCAGTGGAAAACATCGTTATAGCTTCCTGTCTGCTATACGGATATAAGTGTTCATCACTCTACTTAAATTACGTGCATACTAACTTTTTAATTTTGTACTAAATTAAGGCCGAGGCTATAAGCTACATACATGGAATTATGAGTACCATGAGTATTACTCTGATTTTCAATACTATTAGCTGCATTATTTTAAGGTTTCGTTTCCTTTATTTTTAATATAATTTATTCATTTTATTAATTATAAGCATCTTAATCTTAATGCTTTGACGCTACAGTCAACGGGAATTCATTTTGAATAATTCAATTGAAATTGAGCGATTGGCCTATAGTGATAATCAGTATAGTTGTTTGATTCAAATCCACCTCTCTTTCCATCACAGGCAAGATTCAAGACAGGAACTGACGTTAAACTAGGCTCTAACTATTAGCCTTTAAATGCGGTAAGATTATACTGTTCCTTATATTTTTGCTTAACCAACGATGCACGAATTTTGAATACAAGTTTATGACGGTGTATGGGTATCAGTATGAAAATTATATATTAAAATTGATTGCAACTCCGTAGCTGACGCTTTTTCAAGCCGAACATCAAGAAAAACAATTAACGTTTGATTGAGTGGGTCATTCAGTGTGCAAGCCCATGCATCCATGAAAATAACGGCGTACTTGGCACTCGCTTCGATTGTAAACACTAGAGTCCTGCTTAATTTTTGAGGGTAATGGAATCGACAGGGCTAAGCCCTGCGCGAGGTTCTGTTGCGGAACGTGGGATTTAGGTTTCACTGACAATATATCAGATATTCACTAGCGATACAATCTCAATGTTGCTCATAGATCAGTAAAGTCACCGTAAAACTGAAGTGATTTCTATTTGTTTGAAAACTGCATGTAAAGTCATAGTAAATCTATTGTGTGTAATTCTTACATCAGCGGCGATTCAGGTAAAATTTGAAGGACTTCTTTAGAACTTTTCATATTCTCATAATTGAGACTTTGGCTGATGGCGCAAAATCATCGTAAATTTGAAATTGACGGTGGTCTGAACAATAAAATTTGCTGTATAGGTATTAATTGAACTAGATAAATTGTAATTTTTCACACTCATTAGACGTAATAATTTCTTGTAGATGAATAATTTAATAGCTGCGCTACAACCGAATGTGTACAATGCAGATATAAATATCAAACAGAAGCTTCATGATGTTCTACAGCGGAAAACATGCTATGTCCGGAAAGAATTCTAACAAATTTAGAATCTACATGTATATTGCTTAAAGCTAATGACTACAGTATGATTATAAAATGATTAATTAAGGGCTAACTTTTCAAGCGAAGAAAAATCTAGTTTAGTAGGCCTAGCACAAGCACAGCTTAGGTTTTCGCAGAAGGATTGATATCAAGGCGGGTTAAATAACCTTATGGTGTCACAGTGTTTGAATGGAAGCAAAGGTCAACATACCTTCATGCAACTACGTGAAATATAACAACACTAATCAAGGCCTATGAATATTGTAATTATCCAGGACGATATCAAGCACGGACATCAATCCGACCTTGACAAAACTTGACGTTAAACAGCTAAGTAATATTGTAATTGAAACTTTTTGTTTCTAAGAGAAATTTGCTATATCTCAGCACAAATATGAACCATTATAAATAAACCAAAAAGAAAACAACAAAACTTAATAAACAAGATAAATATTGTACCATAAAATATCCTGAACTCTGTGAGGTTATATAGTAAATAGCATCTGATGGCATCAAGAGTAACAAAAATCCGATTGTTAATCATGTTCTGTTCTACAAAATACTGTAGAACTGATGATAACCACACAATTCAATAGCAAATCATATAAAGAAGGTAGCTACAATAGTAATAGAAACAAAGGCATAATTATTTTTTAGATAAAATCATAAGATTCTAATAATCAACGGCTGGACTAAATTAATATTGAGCAAATATGAATCTAGCGAAAGTCGACTTCATGTCAGAAATAGAACAGTGTTAGTATAGAAAGCTGTATATTATAGAATAAACTACTTTGTTGTATGTTATTGGATAAACTCCTCGAAAGAGTGAGAGGGAGAGAGAGAGGGGGGATAGAGAGAGAGAGAGAGAGAGAGCGAGAGAGATAGGGAAAACGAGAGAAAATGTGCTTGTGTGTGTGAGAGAGAGAGAAAGAGAGATAGTGCATGTGAGAGAAAATGTGTGTGTGAGAGAGAGATTGCGAAAGCGAGAGAAAGAGACACCGAGAGAGAGAGAGAGAGGGAGAGAGCGAGAGAGAGAGAGCGAGAGAGAGAGAGAGCGAGAGAGAGAGAAAGGAAATGCTAACAGTGGACATCTCTCTATCTTTGTCATATCGACTCTCACGTGTAAGCTCTTCCTACAGGCCTACACGCCCTCGGCACACTGCACTGAACGTGGTGATTATGAGGCTACCAGAATCTGAGTGTCTCTTCATTAGGGCACAATCTGGTTATAACTGGTTATTCTAGAGTGGTGATATACTGTATATGGTATGCCATCACTAGCTACCATATTCCTCAATTTATATTTATTACTTTCGAATTTCAGAAAATTGTGAATTGCTAAAACAAGAAAGCAAAGTGCTTTCAGATTCACAGCGAAACCAAGAATGATATTAATGAAAAATTTTAAAACTATTTTTTCTGAAAAACTAATGGCGAAAGTTATGTGTAATAATTACTATAAATTTTTGTGTGTGAGCTATTTGACTTTGGATAGAATGAATTTTAATAAAAGAGCTTGATGAAATAAAGCTCATGTCTGTGTACACTGGACCTTCGTAAAAAACTGCATTAATTTTCATCCATTAAACATCTTAATAAAAGTAAATATTCTTGGCTAAATATGGTAAAATTTGTATATATTACAGTTCTATTAGTTGTTCAGCCAATCACAGAAAATCTATACACCAAATATTAATATGATGTTAGATTGCTGGGATTGGCTGTGTTTTGAAACGAAATAATCAATTAATTAACTACGAGATGAAATTAATTTTGAGGCGGAAAATATATCGATCCATTGTACAACGCACATCCAAATTGACTAATCACTTCATGACTCAGATTATGTGTTTGACATAACTAACACATGTCGGGTGGCGAAAGAATTCTTAGCAGTAATTTCAAAAAAATTCCCGATTTCCTTTACGAAAACAAGCAAATTTAAACCATTAACAAATTAATGTTACTGGAATCCTGTTCGATAAAGGAATTCTCTGTAGTTAGGATCTACTAGAATAAGACTGAGAAGAAATTATTTGTGTTTCATAGTTGATTTCTATTACAATAATTCCATAAAATAATTTTTGACTAACCAATACTTTTGTCACTTCATCAAACAAAATTTAATTTTGCTGTTTGGCACGAACGAGACGCTGAAGTCGATTGGCTTCTGTCAGCTGCTGCGCCCTGAGCTTCTTCAGGCACTTAAGACTTAGATCCTTATGAATAATTCTCATCACAGTGGACTGCGATATGCCAGTGAGTCTTTCAATCTGACGAGATATGTTATGCGTCTGTGGCTTGTTCTCCTGACTCAGAATCAACTCCTCCACTGCTCTGACATTCTCTTCTGTTCTTATGCTTTTCGGACGTCCACTGCCCTTCTTTCTATCGGTGCTCCCAGTCCGGCGTAATTTCTTTAATAAGCAATCTAATCCTCCCAGTGACCAGTCTTTTGTTGGAAATTCGGCAATCAACCGATGTGCGCCATAACCCTTTAAGAGGTACAAGTTTTTTATGAGCGCTTTATCTTCATTAGTAGACACGATTTTAAAATTTCAACAAAATTTCAACAGACTATGTTTTTAAAATTGTCTGTTATTGTTTACTACTACTACTGAGACTGTTCTACGTCCTATTTGGACCCTGCAGTAGGCTTCAAGGTTAATTGACTCCACTTCGCTCTATCCTCAGCCAGATCACAGATGCTCCCATCTAATATGTTTAAATTCTGATTTATATCTTTGAGATCTTTATTTACTAATTTGATCCATGTTTGTTTATTTTGACAACCTCTTTGTTTTGTCTGAGATTTTTTATTCTCATTTAAAGCAAGTTTTACAGGTGCATTGTTCGGTAACCTAAGTAAGTGACCTATCCATTTTAGTCTTCGTGATTTAATTGCAAGACTCCATTTTTTTCATTTGTTCTGATGTATAAGTTATCGTTGCTTATAATGTGAGGGTAATATATTTTAAGTATTTTTCTTAATAGACTTCCATGAAATATGCCAATTTCGTGTTCCTGTTTTGAAGTTAATGTCCATAGCTCACTATTATATAAGTAAACTAGCGTAATATATGCATTGAATATATTTATTCTTGTTTTCATTGTTATTTTACTATTTGTTAGTTTCATCTTGTATTTATTAAAAATAGCCATACACAATTGCTTTCTATGGATCATGTCTCTTTTAGTGTCCAAGTAAGAACCTGAATATTTGCATTTCTTCCATTCCTGATCATTTTTGTTTCCAATGGTATATTTTTCTGTTTTATCTGTATTTAGTTTTAAATCTCTCTTATTCAGCTTATCATTGACTCCTTTTGAATTTTGTCTGTTATATTTTTGCATGTGCAATATCATCATGCAAACTGCTATCAATATACATATACAATATCATCTGCAAACTGCTGATCAATATTTATACCCATTTCTCGCTTTATGCTATAGTTATGTTCTATAATATGATTAGGAATTAATTCTTCATATGGTATATTTTCTTTGGAGTATGAGTGCTCTTCAATTTGGTTTGCTATTTGAATTTGGTTCTCATGTTTGTTTAAGCTATTTGCAAGGTAAAATGTGAAAAGTACCGGGCTTAAGCAATCTCCTTGTGGTATTCCAATATTAGTTTCAAACTAATTTCCAGTTATATCTCCATTTTTAACTCTTAAAATTACATAATCAATGATAAGTTTTATTATATGCAGTTCGTCCTGATCAATTATTTTACTTAAATCCTCTAATAATTTATTTCTATTGACAGTATCAAACGCCTTACTCTTGTCTAGAAGCATGATTTTTATTTCTGAGTTTTTGTTTAATGCTTTTTCGATAAGAAGTTTTAATGTTAGGACGTGTTCCGTGGTACTTCTGCCTGGTCTGTAGGCGGCTTGAGTGACTGGTATTATTTTGTCAATTTTATTGTATATTCTATTTTTCATTACAATTGACAGTATCTTTCTGATAAGATTTAATAAATTTATGGGTCTTAAATTGCTGCATGTGCCTTTTTCCTTTTCCTGGTTTTTGTAGGGGTATTAATATTCCTGTTAGATATTTTCCTGTTTCAGCCATTTTATTGAATATTTTTGCAATTTCATTGTAAATTATTTCAGGACAGTTTTTTAGTTCTTCTGCTGTGATTTCATCAGATCCTGGGCTTTTATTTGTTTTTAATTTCCTAACAGCATCTTTTATTTCATCTGTAGAGAAAGATGTCTTCATTTTTTCAGGTTTAATTTCAGTTAAAATTTCTGTATTTTGGTTGTAAAATATATCTTTGAAGTGTTCAATTATTTTTGTATTTATTACATTTTCGTTTTGTATTATGTTACTGTTTTCCCTTAAAAATAGTTTTTCTTTTGGTTTTTGTCTATTTATCTTTCTCAAGACTTTGAACATTTTGATAGAGGCGTTTTTTGTGTTTGTGAGTTTTTCTATTTCTCTTTCTTCTTTTTGACTATTTTCAATTTTTATTTCTTTGTGTAGACATTTCATTACGCATTTCTTTCTTTCTTCATTTTATTTTTCAAGTTCTCATTTGTTGCGGATTGTATTATATTTCTTATGTCTTTTTGCTTTGCAGAGAGTTTACTAATTAAAGGGTTTTCTATGTATTATTTATCTGCATGCTTTTCTACTGATTTGAGATATTTTATACTATTATTTTTTATTATTTCTGAGAAATTCTTCCAGCTTATTTTTTCATTTTCTTCTTCAAGTTTATCATAATCATGTTGCATGCTAACTTGAAATTTTTCTTTGATATCGTTGTCACTTAGTTTTTCCAGATTTAGTTTACAAACATTTTTTCTTATATTTGGTTTTATTCTTTATATATTTTTTAAAATTTTATTTGACATATTACTAGTTTATGATCTGTATCTGTCCAATGAACACTATAAGATCTGCTATTTTCTATCATGTGTTTGCTTTTAATTTATGTAATGATATAGTCAATTTGATTTCTTTTTGATCTAGTGTTTACTGACTTTGATTTACTAGTCCATGTAGCTCTGTGGGCCATTTTGTGTTGAAATAGAGTGTTTGATAGTACTAGATTATATTTGTTACAGAATTCTAGTAGTTTTTCTCCATTACTATTTATTATCCCCTTACCAAATTTTCCCATATTTTCTGGGTATGTTTTAAATCCAGAGCCGGTTTTTGCATTGAAATCTCCCCCTATTATGATGTTTGTTCTATTACTAAATTTATTCATTATACTTTCAAGTTTTTCATAAAATTTGTCTCTAATTTCTGGTTGTTTTTCACTTACAGGTAAAGTGGGAGCATAGGCGCTTATGATGACGTATTTTTCATTGTTTAGTTCACAGCTAAAATAACAAATTCTATCGTCTACTATTGTGAAGTTTCCATGTAAATCTTTTTTTGTTATTATTCCTACGCCACTAGTTGATTTTGTTCCTGAGTTGAATATGTTAAATTGATCATTTTGTATCGTGCTTATATATGTTATATCTTCTGTTTTAGCATGTGTTTCTTGTATTGTCATAATATCTAATCTATACTGTTTAAAATCATTTGCTATCATCTTACGTTTTAGATCATTGTTGAAACCTCTAACATTTAGACTGCCTATTCGAAGAATATTTGTTATTTATATTTGTTTTCTACTATTTAAGTCTAAAAAAGAGCATCTAGATCCGACCAAAACATAAAACTCAGTTTCGTCTCTCAATCCCAGAAAACCCCTTTAGCGATCCTTGTTTCAGACAGCAGTCTAAACAAGTGGACTTCCGCCACGACAGTCCGCCATGTTATTGTTTACATTAAACCGGAAGTGTCACAAAAACTAGATTTAGGATTGGTACTTTTCTTCTTCTTTATAATTCTGAAAATATTTTCAAAATCGGTTCACAAGTATCGAAGTTGTGGACGAAATACTGCGCACATGCTTTTTTATGACTCACAGTGTATATATATATATATATATGTATATATATATATTATATATATATATATATATATATATATATATATATATATATATATATATATACAAGTATTTATATATATACACACAAAGCGAGTGTAAGTGAATAGGCCCCTATTGCAATGAACTGTAATGCAGTTGTGGAAAAGTTAAGCCTGAAGCTAGACAAATATGATCAAGAAAATTGAAATGAAACATTGCAAACAACATAAAATTAAATTTTAAACAATTGGGCACAACCGTGCCACAAATTTCCTAGCGAAAGTCTATTGGATGTGGATTGGAAGACAGATTAGGTGTGTTAGCCGTGTGACAAACAGAGAGAGAGAGAGAGAGAGAAAGAGAGAAAGAGAGAGAGAGCGAGAAAGAGAGAGAGAGAGGGAGAGAGTGAGAGAGTGAGAGAGAGAGACAGAGAAGGAGAAAAAAAGAGATAGAGAGAGAGCGAGATGTGCGCTATTACACTTTTAGACTTTATTTTTAATAATTTCTTATATTTTAAATATTATTTTATAATTTTTAAATTTGTAGACTTGCATATCCGTCGTATTGTGATAACAAGAGCAAAGTGGGTTATGAAATAGATATGTCGCGTAATAACATTCCCTGATACAAAAATAGTTGACTTTGAAACTGCATCTTTCCAGTCTCCGCTCTTCATTGTTTTTCTATTTGAAGTGAATTTGAGACTAGCTCTGACCTACGTAATAGAGATAGTGTTTTATTTCGCTCATTCCAGAGCCGTTAATTTCATTTTCTCACTATCGTCTTTCTCTCTCTCCCTCTCTCTCTCTCTCTCTCTATCTCTGTCTCTGTCTCACCCACTCACTCTCTCTCTCTCTCTCTCTCTCCTTTGTCTCTCTAACTTCTCTCGACTTTCTCTAGTTCCATCATCTGTGTTTTCCTACTCCACTGGTTCCTTCTACTAGAATTAGTTTTCTCTTTTCTAGGTTACCATGTCATTCATTTTCTCCGTTTCTATTGATAGTATTTTCACAGTTTCTCATTTATTTCGCATCTATTCGATACTCATTCAAATTCTATTATCCGATGCGGCCAGTGAAATAGAACTCCTACAGATACTTTCACTGCCTTAAGTTTTCCTTCAGCTTTTCAATAATAATAAAATCTGCACAAATATCCATAGTCATGTATCTTGTACAAGGCACGAACTGTGCTTAAGCTTCAAAAGCACTTAAAATTGCTTGAAATGTGTTTAAGAAATGGTTGATAGATGGGATAGACAAATTTAAACAAATGTTAAACAAATCGTTTCTTACACTATATACTATCATTAATCACTTGTGCTACAAGTAACATCTCTCTCTCGCTCTCGCTCTGCTACTCTCTTTCTCTCTCTCTCTCTTACTCTCTCTCTCTCTCTCTCTCTCTCTTTCTCTTAGTACACTTCCTACTGGCAGGTCCATGGAATATAACGTTTCCACTATTCCACATTCTGCGGGAGGGGATATGGCATAACGGTTAGAGTATTTGCATCGGATACAATTGGCCTGGGTTCAACGCCCAGATCAGTCAAGTAATGATGGATATCCCCTTAGGCCCATGGAAGGTTAATCTTGCATCGGAACTACCTGCCGATTTATGCTATCAATAGCAAAGATGTGATTGATCATGGAAAGGATTAAAAATAACCTGCCAGGAGCCTGTGAAGCGGTCTCAAAGACCGGACACCGGCCATGAGACCTCTATCGAAATTGTAGGAGGTTATTAATTATATTATTATTCTCTGTCTTTCGTTTTCCTCTTCATGTCGTCATAAATAGGAGTGGTTCTTTAAATCATCGAACATGATGTACCATTATTGTTGAGAGATTCTTCTAATATTGAGATGGACCCCTTTTGCCTTCCTCAGCTTACAAGCAACCACGGATGAGTACTTTAATGTAGTCATCTAAGCATCTCATTTTACTCATCGCAATTTCAGGCATAGAACATTAACCCTCAGATTTAAGACTTCCAGAAGTTTTCCAGTAAGAAGAAGCAGAAAAAGCATATGCCAGATGTGAAATAATTTTTCATTCTTTACTTGTACAGATATTTATAATAATTATCAAGCATAACTGACAAATTTACTGTACTGCTCAATTATTTAACGGATAGAGAAATTAAATGTGATTTTTATCACCATTAACATAACGGTCACTTTACTGGAACGTTCTATTAACCTATTTAACCTAAATCAACGAGTTTTCATTTGAGTAGCCTAAAAATACCAAAAATATTTTCTGGTAAAATGGATGATTCTTTATTAAGAGAATGCTGAGCATAAGAACTTAAACCGGATTTTCTTGCTACAAGCAGAGATCCTCGAGACAAGTGCATTGCAATTAGAACGAATCCAAGCAAAATCACGTTCCTGCAAACGAATATTCGAAATCCTAGTCTTGAAACCTTTTTGATAGGCTTCCATATTACACCTGAAAGAGGCTGGTCCTAAATATCATATATGCAATATCTAAATCGAACACTTTATTGTTTGGTTGTTGATCAATCTTGCTAGTTACATTTATCCAAATCACCAACAATGAAATTATATTATAGTAGCTTAGCCATAGTAGCTTAGCCTGTGCTAATGGATAATATTAAATTATAAGTAAAATATAAACATATACATTGTGAGATCGCTTTTAATCTCTATTCATTTCTCTAAGTATCAGATATTAATTTCTTTAGCCAAACAATAACATTTTAATATTCCAGTATCCATATCTAATGAACCATATCTGGAAACTTCTGTTTTATAAAAAATATTACAAATCTTTCCTATTCAATCTAAGCGTTTCCTATCTTCGTTCTGGTGCTTTAGAACTGTTTGCAGTTATAAGGCCCAGAATGAGACGTCCCTGACATTGCACTCGGAACTGGGCGGCAAATATAAACTGTATTTTTAATAATTCTGTCAATATAATATCAGAATCCAGCAGAAGAATTGAAATCACTGCACGTTTTGACTTGTCCGCACTGAAGTATTGAGAGTCGAGTGCATATAAGAGCAGGAGCTGGGGTGGTAAGCCTAATCATACGTGGCAGTAAAAATGCAGTAAGTAATCTAACAGCAAGGTCGCCAGCCTCCTATTAGTTTCATCAGTCTAATTTGTTAAATTCTCGTGTAGATCGTACTACACAACACATAGTTAAGTTAAATACGTGTATAATACGTGCATAATTTCTGCTTGAGATGACCCTGACATTGTCGTATAACGAGAAACCGGGCTTTAAATTGTTATTGATTGATTGACAGATCATTGTAAATTAGGAGTACTTGCTAAAAATTACATGCATTAGTAGCCATTAAATAAATTCCCAGAAAGTATTGTTTTACAAGAACAGTAAATCGACAGGCTAATAAGTTCTTTACGAGGCGTAAGGGCATAACGTGAGCAGGGATATATAGCAATTTATAGCTTGGGCTTGCCACTTGGCAAAACATTAGAGAAATACATCCGCCGTTTGCAGATTATAGCCCATATACTGTAGTGTAAAAAAGCTGGTAAAGCTAAGGTTAACGTCAGTTTCCTCACTCGAGAGCGATGTCAGTGACGGGCGAGCCCAGGATTTGAACCCGCACCAACCGATCCGCGGTCGAATATCTTACCGACTTCGCCACTGGCTCCAGCAATACATGTATATATATATATATATATATATATATATATATATATATATATATATATATATATATATATATATATACATGTATATATTTACATATTTGAGTGTATATATCATCATCACTTTCCCTTGAATCCCAGTTTAACTCGGGTCAGGATACGAATAAATCTCCATTACCCTCTGAGCCATGAAAGACATGGAAGAAGGAATAAAAGTAGGAGGGAAATTGTTACAAGATGTACGATTTTCAGACGACCAAGGAATGGTATCAGGTAGCGAGATTGGATTGCAGAAGATAATGGATAGGCTGAATGATACGGCATTGAGATATGGCATGAAGATTAATATAAAAAAGACCAAGGTTATGAGAGTGTCCAATAATAAAGATGAAGTAAATATCACAAGAAATGGTACGAATTTGGAACAGGTAAGGAGTTTCAAATATTTAGGTCATACTCTAACCGATGACGAGAAATATAAGACAAATATGCAGTAGGATTGCTCAAGCTAAAGCGGATTTTGGTAATAGAAAAGAACTAACAAAAAGTCTGAAGAAAGATACAAAGATAAAGACAGTGAAAACTTTGGTTTGGACCACGCTATTGTATGGTTGTGAAATATGGACCTTAAGGAAGGAAGATATTAGGAAACTGGAGGCATTGGAACTGTTGATTTGGAGAAGAATGGAGAGGATTAATTAGATTCAAAAGGCTACAAATGAGGAAGTTCTAGAGAGAGTTGGCACAGATAGACAGTTGATAAATGTATTAAGAAATAGGAAGAAGAGCTGGATAGGACACATTCTAAGGGGGGAAGGTCTATTAAAAGAGGTCTTAGAAGGTAGAATGGAAGGAAAAAGAGGCAGGGGAAGGCCGAGATTAGGCATGTTAGATGATTTAAAGACCCACTCATATGTGGAAATGAAGACGAAGGCGGAGGACAGAGAAGAGTGGAGGCGTTATATACCATGGACCTGCCAGTAAGCAGTGCACTAAGAGAGACTCTCTGATCCGGGACACCGTATCATCTGTCTAGCCTCTATTTGTCATATTTCATTTAAACACCGCATCCCACGTTAATTGCTGTCCACCTCTTTCAAACTTAACCTCCATCTCATCCATCCCAAGTCTTGAGGTCTACATTACATTTTCCTCTGCCTTTTTCACTAAATGGCCATACCATCTCAATATCGACTGAACCAACCAATCAACCTATCCCTAATCCTCTCAACACTCAAATTCATTCTAAACTGAATATTTTAACTTATAAAGTAAAATATATCAGACTTTTAATAAATACTGTCTGCCATCGATTGTTTCAGCACACACACGCCTCAGACAGCGCAGGTATGATGCATGTTCACTGAAGCGCAAACAAACCGTGACCAATCACTTCCTTCTTCACATCCTTTCTTTCCTAAATAGTCTTCAAGTCACGTGTTCTTGTTTATATATCTCACTTCCGGTACATGTTTCATCTCATCAGTCTGCAAGCAGGGCGTCTGTTAAGAAAAGAAATATCAGAAAGTAAAACTTAGTTGACCTGATTCTATATGCCCCAATTTCACTCCTTCTGGCTTGATTTATTAGAGGAGCTTCTGAAAGGCATACCCACCCCTGCATTTTAGGATCCTTATTACTTTGTGAAGTTTAGAAAGTCGAGTTTGAATCATGGTTGTCTTATAAACACGGGATCTCGTGGCCAAAACTTTCTTGGACCGTCTCTAAAGTAAACGCTATATACAAAGACAGTATAATAACAATAACAATAATCAGATCAGTTTGAAATTTATATCGTTGCCAACTCAGGTAAAGGTATAACTGATAATAGGACTTAAGAAACCACAGGTTTTTGTATGCATATTGCCGTGAGTTGTTGTGTATAATAAGAAATTTTAATTTCCGAACAAGTCTCTCATTGGTTATGCTGTTTCTCATGTAAGAATAATTCAGAACATAAACTAACGTGTGTCGACAATAAAATAATTCAAAGGAAGCCCAATAAAGGAAGCCTATCTCGTGTCACGTTATCCAACGAAGTATCGTTTCATCTTTATCTCGGGATCTGTTCAATATATTTTCTGATTTGTTTTAGGAACTGTTTTAACACAAGAGTCACCTAAATCAATATTTCTGGCATCTAGGGCATTTCTTCGGACTTTTTATGTTTTGACAGCAATATTGTAAGATTGCTTTACTTTTGACAACCGTAATCCAGCTGTTTTACTAATTTTCAGTACATGCATGCACCTAAATACATGGCAGCTGATCGATAATTAGTCTCCTTAAATGCTAAATGTTGGCCCTTACGCTTTTTCAACTTCATAATTACTTTAACTGCAGTAATTTTAACGCCATTGAAGCGAATAACTTCTAAAGTAGTTGTATAATTTGTATATTATTTAATATAATGAGCCAGTTCTGTCTGTCTGCAGTAACGTTGACGTCATAAGCTTCACATTTATAATTCCTTAAATTTTAACACCAATTGCAGCACTTTCATTGAACCACTTTATATAAATGGCACTATAAATTAGTACTAATTCTTCGCACCGTCATATTTATAATTTCCACTTAAAACAAATTTTTATATAGAAGAAATTTCTATATAAACATTTCTTGAGAGTCGTATGATAAAGTACTAGAATGTCCACCTTTGGATTGTGAGGTTTCTGGTTAAAATCCAGGTTCAGTTAAAACTAACCATTTTCAAAGATGCGTGCATTTTTGCACGGCTAAATCTATTTGTAGTTTAATTGTAGTCATTTATATTAAAAAAAACTGGAAGATAGCACATTTAAATAACTCTATAAACGCAGAGTACATCGATAAGATTTCAACAACTAAATAAATGGAAATAGGAATGGAATACAGAAATATCGGCTCTGTATAAGTTAATCTAGTGGTCAATAGTTCATACTGAGAAAGGACCCCATAATGGAGAAACATGACTCTTTTCCATTCTGCATCAATATGCTAAAGAAGAATAAACAGAAATACCGTGTGAGAAGGTGTAGAGCATATCAATTGATTCAAAGTCACGCAATCAGGAAACATCCCACTGGTTTCGTGACCTCCGGATTTTTAAGTAGGACTTAATTATAGCTCATATTATATTTAATGATACTATCTGCAGTTCTTACAGTACGACTTAATTACTGCGTTTTATTTAGTACCGTTATTTAAGCATGACTTCGGTATAGCTGGTTTACGATTTATATTGTTAGGATACTTAATTAAACTGGTGTTGCAAGTCTTCATAACTACTAAACCAGTATAACTGAGTGAAGTCAAGTTAATTATCCCATGATTTTAAATTAGCATTGTCGTTTAAGTTTAATACAATATGACATAATTAAATTACCTTGTGTCTCGTATTTGAATACATATAAATATTAATTTATAACAAAATTTCAGGGTAAAAATTTAAAGTTCATTTGTTATTTATCAAAAAAATCTAAAGCTATTTCATTAGTCTTGTTACTTGAAGCTCTCAAACTATAATTTTCTACTAAATTGCACTTCCAGCTGATATAGATGTAATGAAGCTTTGCATTAATTATCACTTAGGAACATTTCATCGATCAAGACGTTGCTTCCTTCGAAGTGATTCTAATTACACTAGCAAACATAATGTAACTTATAACATTAAAACATTTGGTTAACCTACTTTGGTGAATTTTCATTCTGAATTCAGATCCAGCTTTCAACCCTTAACGAACAGCTACGTAGGTTTGGTCTAAAGTTGTCATGGAATAAAAATTCAGGAAAGTAACATACTTAGGCCATCTATGCATTTATGCTGAAACAAAATAACACAATGAGTTAAAACAACAGCAGCTGAATTTGGACATAATCAATCAGTCAGTTAATGGCGGACAATTAAATTTGCGTCTATTAGTAACTTTAAGAAGGCTCCGTATTTAAACATCAATAAAATTAATGATTATTTAACGCCCATTTCGGCTTCCGAAGGCGTTGTCAGAATGACAGCTGCAGTTACAGGGTTTCAAATGGAGCAAGGAGCAAAGTCAATATTGAATTATAATGCTTTTCCCAACAAGAAAAGCTGATCAAAACTATCAGTTAAAGATTGTTAGAAGTATTTTTAAATTGCTTAATCGTAAAACAATGTTTGCTAGTAAATTGTGAAGGGTGAATCAAAGAATGTTGCTAGAAAAGAAAACGAAAGCGATTCCATCGAACCGCAATTAGCTGAGCAATTAGCTGAAACCATTCCTCTCCAAGAATCGCAATCGTTAACTGACAAAATGTTATCGACTAGAACGTGAGGATGGACTCTGCAGCGACAATACGTTGTAAACATTGTCGTGGTCGTCGCAGACTTGGTCGTTTATGAGTACGAAACTCTGATCATCTCTACTGCACTGCGTAAGGTTAATATAAAAGTTGTTTCTATTTTGAGGATATATTTATATCTGGATTTTTTAAATCATTTATGAGAATTTAAAAGCCAGTATCACCATCCAGTCTTCTGAAACGGATAACTATGGAATGGGGAAATGCTTTTGCATTAGAGCTCGTACTGAATTGACTAACCGATGACGGCACGCGGTGATCGCCTAGGCTCCAGAAATTGCTACAAAAATTTAGACGAATGGAAGCCTCAAATAGGGTATTGGCTGATGGTGTGATGTAGGACTGAGAGCATTTGAGACAGTCTATTAGTATCCCGATCCTGGTTAAACTGGGATTCCAGGGATGATGATGATGATGATGATGATGAGTTAATTATCTATAGGTAATGGCTAGCATAAAATATTTTAAATAGTTTTATAACTGTAATTAAAAACCCAAGCCAGATCGAAATAGACCAATAATATTAATTAAACTTAAAAATCTCGAGCATAATTGTAAACACTACTAGGCCTACATATAAATCCAATAGATACCAGTGACCGAAGTCTGCATTCCGAGTCCCATTTTATTGTTATATTGGAGTTTACCACAACTCAACTGAAGCTTTAATTATGTAACCTGAAAGACATGATCCGTTATAATATAGAATTTGCAACAACTTCAATTGTATACTTTATTTACTTCATTTTAATCATGCAGCGTTTTTGATATGAGAGAAAAAATCATTCATCAATGAATTGCTCATCGGTGACTGAGCGATACAACGGTTAATTAGTTACTGTAAATGGGAAAATACCACTGATCTATATAGTACGCAGTTGCAGTGTACTACTTTACTTATCTCACTGGCAATACTTTTAACATAACATTTTGGCACAAAACTAGAAACAAAACGTGAGTAAAAATTCTACTTAATCAGTAATACTTCAACGGTCAGCACATCCATTCATCATGCATCAAAGACTATCATGTATTCCTGGTTGCGCTTTCAGCTTTAGAATATTATTGCATTCCAACATCATCCGAGTCGATTGATGAAAAAACAGGTACGCACAAATATAGAGACAGGTACAAAGAGTATGTATTAAACATTAACACAGAGATGCTGAGTGAAACAGATATATACAGACTATCTCAGACAGATACAAAGTACTGAGTGATATAACGTAGGTACACATATACCGAATTATTCACACAGGTACTGGTGTAAATATAAATATAAAGTAAATACAGCTATTAACGCACTGACTAGCCTTTGGCGATAAATTGACAAGTAAACTGACCAGGGGCGTCTCCCATCTTGACCTATGATTCAAAACGCAATATATAGGTTACCGTACTAGGGGTACCGAACTATAGTACGGTAGCCCCTAAGTTTGTTTTTCAGGAACCCCGAGAGAATTACGTGATACAAACTGCGTCATCGCTTGTATGGCGAAGACGCCCCTGAAACTGACTAATGTTTGATATGATTAATAATTACTCATCTAATTATAGCTTTATATCCATATAGTTCTTTAACTGAATAACAAATAAGTCAGAATCTAACCAATCAGTGTCGATCAGTCTTATTAACTAATGAACTAATTGTTGCTGAATAAAATCACAATATTAGATAATGATAAAATAACATTGACATGCAATCTCTCTCATTCGCTTCTCTTCGTTTGCGATTTTGCAGCCAGTCAGTCTTGACAAAACAACGTTATCGTCACGTAGCTGCGAATAAATAGGCCACTAAAGAGACAACAAGGACTAAAGAGGTAACTAGGTCACTAGTGGGACAGCAAGGATACTGAAGAGGAAACTAGGTCACTAAAGAGGTAACTAGGTCACTAAAGAGGTAACCAGGCCACTAAGAGGTAAATAGATCACTAAAAGGTAGCTAATTCACTTAAGAGATAAATAGGCAACTAGAGAGGTAACTAGGTCGCTAACGAAGTCAGTAGGTCACTAACGAAGTAACTGTGCCACTACAGAGATAATTAGGACACACTTATTCCAATGGTATCAATGAAAAGTGCGCCCCTCCTGCACAGGACTATACCCCTCGATGATGATACACTTCCTACCTATACATGTAGTAGTAGCATAGTTAGTTATTTTTCTTATCTTGCACAATATATCACTTTGTGTCTGTCTCAGTAATACTTTAGAGTCCAAACCATTGTTAAAGTTCACAAGTGTGGGGGTTCGATCTATATTTTAATTTTCCTTATCATACTAAAATTGGCAAAATCTTGAAATCATCGTGCAAAATTGGTTCCTTTTTGCTCTCAGCCAATCCCACTTCAGATTTGAACTCATCTTACACAACTATAGGCCTCCATTCTCAAACCCGTATTACTTTCTGGCACTTCTATATTGTACGCCAAATCCGCGAAAATTACTCTTTTTCCAAGAATTACATTTCTCTAACTAGACTAGAATTCAGTTCTTCCTTTCAACTGCTCTAGAGTTTCTAAATTTTGAATATCTCTCCTCTACTAAGTTGCATCGTGTGTCATAATGTAATTTCTTTGCTGCAGATTTTATGAAATGCTTCGAATCTTTATCCTTTCGTCACGTTACAGAAATTATGTATATTGCAAAGGTTAGGCCTAAACTATGAAGAAAAACAAAAGAACATATTTCTAGATAGTTAAGTATGCCAGTATTCACTTACTATCTTTAATTACCACGTAAAATATTCGGTGATTTGACTAACTTATTTATGGGTTAATTAATAAATCAGGCATCTTAATATTTCAAATATGCATTGAAATCACTACTACATCCCTAACACCAATGCTACGTTTAATGATAGCTATTACTTAAGAATTAATAATTTTACACTAGAAGTTACATTTGTCACTGAAACGATGTATAATTTAATACACATAAGTATCTGTTGTAGCAATCACAGCTAATATCAGTATCGGTATATTAATTTAGTTAATATTTTATCCGACTCTTTCGACTTATAACCCAATATACAAATTGGCGATTGACTCTCAAAATACAAAAATATAGCAAATATTTCGATTTATCAATGCCTCATGTACCTTTGTTTACTAGTGATTCAATTTAATCAAATTAAATAAATTATTAATTTGTCTCCAATCATTTAACATCGATTGTTTGATCTCTTTTATTCACAATTTATCTTATTAGTAGACATATTGTGCCCACATATTTATCTTTTTCTCACTCTATCGGAAGTCAAAATTTTCTCTACCTTCTTCCTTCTTCTTCCTTTGTTTCTTTTTCATCTGTTATTTGTTCATTCTTTCATTTGTAATTTGATTGTTGGTGTGTTAATTTATTTGTTTGTGTTTTGTTTGTGTGTTTGTTTGCCACTCTCTTTCTCTCTCTCTCTCTCTCTCTCTCTCTCTCTGTCTCTTTCTCTCTCTCTCTTTCTCTTTCTCTTTCTCTCTCTCTCGCTTTCTATCCTTCTCTATTTGTCATTTTCTCCCTCCAGTCTTCTCTTCAGCTGTGATTACTATGGAGATCTCGTTATAAGAAGTAGTCTACTTCAGTTTTTGCTAGCATTGCATCTAAGAACTAATTAGACCTGATTCCAACTCAGAAGAGGTCAGAGCGGATTGTGCCGTATATGCTATGTCACTCTTTCTCTATCTCTCTCTCTATCTTTCTCTCTCTCTCTCTCATATGCTATCTCTCACTCACTGTTGCGAAATAGCAGGTGCATGACATACACTCATTCCTCTTTACTTAAAGTGTTTTTCGTTTCATATCCCTGCATGAATATAGTATGAAATCATTTAATATCTTCAGTCACAATCTTACTTTATTTATTTTTATTCAGATTTTTTCATTTTCATGCCACATCATATACAAATTGTTTGCGTCTTTCTTTCTTTTTATTTATCTTTCTGATTATTCTTTGTATTGTGTTATGCATTTACATGCAGCAGCCATATTCAGCTGGTACAAAGGTGCGATGTGCAACAATAGCTGATATTTGAGTACATAATTAATTGTAACATATTTAGATATGGACACTTTACTATCACCATCATCATCTCCTTCTTCCGTTGAATCCAAGTCTAGCTAGGGTAGGGATTAATTCATCCGTTCGTTTAAGAAAATGGTGTAACAATTTCTGGAGCCTAAGCGCTTATCAATTGAATGCCCTTTCTAAAATTCGTTGGGTCTTAGTGTTTTGTCGCTTTTTACAATACGTGCAGTCCACGGTTGGTCTATTCTTAAACAACACGGATATAACAGGGTAATATGAATAGATGCAACGCTATTACTGTGTATTGTAAAGGCGACCTTCATTAAGGAGAAAGTATTCCCTCAATGTAAATATTTAATCAATATAGTTTATTAATTTTATAAATCTCAGAGACAATTATTTGGAATTAAATTTATCGTGAAAGTTTGAGAAGTCAACTGAAACATCTAACTACTCAAATTAAGTTTGTAGGAAACGGAGTATTAGATGTAAATAAAAGGCAAACAAAGTAACATCTTCAATAAAGCTAAATAAACACAGCTCTATAATAATAATAATAAGTTATGGAAGCTAACATAAAAATTACACAAACTCAAAATATCCTAATTAAGAATAAATCACGCGGCTGCTGAATGAGACTGTCTCGTCTGTTCAGAGAACAGACCATTCAAAGAGCTAGTCCCGCATTCAACTCTTTTAATCAACCATTTTTTCATACAACTCTTTTAATCAACCATTTTTTCATACAACTCTTTTAATCAACCATTTTTTCATACAACTCTTTTAATCACCCATTTTTTCGTACAACTCTTTAAATCAACCATTTTTTCATACAACTCTTTTAATCAACCATTTTTTCATACAACTCTTTTAATCAACCATTTTTTCATACAACTCTTTTAATCAACCATTTTTTCATACAACTCTTTTAATCAACCATTTTTTCATGCAACTCTTTTAATCAACCATTTTTTCATACAACTCTTTTAATCAACCATTTTTTCATACAACTCTTTTAATCAACCATTTTTTCATACAACTCTTTTAATCAACCATTTTTTCATACAACTCTTTTAATTCGATTAAATTGTCATACAGACTTTTCCTTCTGCAATCTTAGTAATTATTGAATTACTATTAAAAATCTTAGATTATCATGTCATAGACTATTTTGTGTAATCTATTAATTATCCTAGTGACATATACGTTGTCATTACTGTTGTCATAGGTTTTTAAGCAAAAACCTTTGTGTTTCTTCTATCTACTTCTCTCTTTCCGGCGGTGGTCAGCTCGATACTTCAGTACACTCTCTGATGGCCGTAGTAAGCAAATTTGATTTCTATTTCTTGCTACATGTGTTGATTAACACTCTGAGCTGCTGACTTGTCTGCTGTCACAATAGTTTGTCGATGTTTGAAGACTTTTAAATAAACTGAATGTAAAATGCACTACTAAGATTCATCACGGCTCTCCTGGAAACTAATGGGGTCACATTTAACATCTCCTCATAAAATTCTTCTACTGTATTGTCTGCCTGTCTGCAACCTTCCTGTCTGCCTGTCAGCCCGTCTGTGAGTCTGTCTGAAAATGTATATCCTTTCGTCTGACTGTAGCAAAAGCGCTTTGACTATTTGTCCTTGTTAATGAGCTGAGCCGGTGACTTGTTGGCAAGTTGTTCGACAGTTGATCAATAGGTCCAGTGTTTAAATCCAGAGCTCTCCCCGCCACTCACAAGTAATTCGAGCAGGAAACTAACGTTGAATTTGGCTTCAGTTTTTAATCTTTGGCTTTATTATTTAATTAATTAGTCGTCTTAATTAGTATAACAGTGTGATAATATAATGATCCGATGAACATTCTGTAGCAGTACTTAAGATCCGACTGAATTATTTACGTTTGACCAAGAAGCTCACGTCAAGTCAACAAATTTACATTAATCGATTCTGGCAAGTCTTCAACTTATTGTTAGTTTCAATTTAACCGTTAAATAGGATATCACATTTATTGTTGCCATGTATTTTGGACCTGCCATTGAGCAGAGAACGGAATAAGCCTGCAAGGTTAGAGAGAGCAACGTGTCTGTAGTAGCGTGCTGTTAAGGGCTTCAGTCTGTACACACACTAACATGTACTCTGTGTTAGAAAGAGCTTTCCATCCATTAGCAGCAATACGAGCTTCCGCAGCCATTCATCAAATGATGTTAGGTTGCATTGTGTTTATTTGTCGACCCAGTTCGATTATACATTGTACATGTAAATGTAGGCTAATCCAGTGAACAGAGTTATACATTGCGGAAACCCACTATTGGCCCTAATAACATGGATCGGGTGATTGAAAATGTCAGCTGAAATATAATGGTAGGTATCTTAATGAGTTTTTTAAATTAACTTGTACAGATAAATTCAAAACTTAGAATTATATTGATAGAATACATTAGTAACGAACTAAACGACAGAGCAACAACATCCCAGCAACAACATAACTCTTCAAATACTCATTTAGGTATAAAGCTATTTGGAAAATAATAGATATACATGAATATAATTCATATATAAAGTCTATATTGGCCTAGGCCTATATGTATAATGATAGGCCTTCATACAAAGTATATATATATATATATATATATATATATATATATATAGCCTGAATAGATATATATACATTATATATATAATTATATATATATGTATGTACATATACGTGTATATATATATATATAATTATATAATATATATGTATACATGTATGTATGTATAATATATATGTATATATAATACATATATATATATATATATATAGATAATAATAATATATCTATAGGCCAATATAATTTATATGTATATATATATATATATATATACAGTATAAACACACACACACACACACACACACACACACATATATATATATATATATATATATATATATATATATATATATATATATATACAACGATATCTGTAATTTAGTGAGACACTATTGCAGCAAATATAAATTTAATTAGAGCCAAATAATGGCAAAATAAGGTTCTGAACATAAATTGTCAGAAGATATTGCCTACTTTTAATTATTTAACGTAGAACTAACACAAGCTGTAATCTAGACTAGATCAATTAATTACAAAACCAGTGTTAGAGTGTAACTATCATTCAGATTTAGTTTGAAATCCAGAGTAATGAAATATTAACGAAATGTAATAGTATCTATTGAAATTAGCTAGTTAAAGATCGTTATGAATCATAGCGAATAGCGAACGTTTTCTTTAAACGTTTCGATGAGTTTTGTTGAATCTTTCAATAGTTATATTCTCAACCGCGGATCATATTGTGCGAGGTCAAATCCTGGGCTCGCCCGTCACTGACACCGCTTTCTAATGAGGAAACTGACGTTAACCTTATCTTTACCAGCTTTTAGTATATCAGAATCATAAAGTAGACATTAACTTTGAATATATATATATATATATATATATATATATATATATATATACATATACATACATACATAAATATATCGATCTATATACATATATATATATATATATATATATATATATATATATATATATATATATATGTATGTATAAGCATATATATAGGCCTATATATATATATAATATATATATAGATGTATATATAATGTAAGTAAAGAGATTTACTATCTTTGCGATATAGGTTATTGGGTTATATACATATTAAATATAGGCCTACGTGTATAAATATACAAGTCCACGTACAGTCGTATATTGGTGAATGATTATAACTTAACTAACAATTAATAAAATGTGATAAATATTTCCCGTGTGGTGTCTGGGACACTGATGATTAAACCAATCGTTAACTGATCGTGTCGTAAGAGATGACATAGCAAAAACTGAGGAAGGTTAAGAGAATGGACTTCAGAAGCCGTGCTTGTCTCCCAAGCTATAGGCTACGTAAGGTACGTGTAAGGAATGTCCTCTTGTAAAGGAATTAAATTGTTATCTATGGAGTGCTCTCTATGGAGCGTGAAAGCAGAATTTGAGTAAGAAGATGTACCTTGGATCTGCCACTTGTTAGAGCACTAGAGGGAGAGAGAGAGAGAGAGAGAGAGAGAAAGAGAAAGTGAAAGAGAAAGAGAAAGAAAGAAAATGGGAGTGTGTGTGAACAATTAACTAATATAATAAATCTGATCAAAACTAGTAGCAATAAACATTTAAAAAAATTTAAATCTCAAAAGTAGATTTAAATGTTCAAAAATAATTTTTGATTTGATTATGCCACATACCCTTTATTCGTTATCAGAGGTATCATGAATGTTATTGCCATTACACATGTTTGCTTCACACGGGTCAAACAACTACAAAGAATTCGATTCAATAAATAATTGCTATGAGATTTAAATAGACCTAATTATGATTCTTTTAATTTACGATCATTGTACGATTATGTTTATAAAACGTTTCCTTCTCTTTCATTTCGCGATTTTTACTCTTCCGCGATTGTTTGGAGGCTTGTCTCGTATTTGCTTTGATCATGATTGGAATTTTCTAATAATTATTGTCCTTGTCTCTATACTTGATTCTCTCTCTCTCTCTCTCTCTCTCTTTCACACATTCATACACACACATACTCACACAAACACTACTCATTCAGTCTCTCTCTCTCCTCTCTCTTTCTCTCTCTCTCTCTATTTCACGCACACACATTCATATACACACTACTTCTTCACTCTCTCTCTCTCTCTCTCTCTCTCTCTCTCTCTCTCTCTCTCTCTTTCATTACAACTTATTTTAGTGCTAATTTTTAATTGCTAATGTTAAGTGTTAGTGCTAATGTTAATGTCAATGCTAATGTAGTTTAACATTGAGTTGCTAATGCTTGAACGAAGGACACTGGTTTTAAAATGTCCGACTCATCTAATCTATATAGGCCTACCAAAGAAGCAAAGGCTGGTTCATAGCAAGGATTCCAAATGAAATTTTGTTTAATGAACTAATTTAAATCTCTCCTAACACTCTTATGGCAATCACTTCTATAATTAAAAACAGAGATATTTTTCTCTGAAAATGTTTATGTATAGATTTTTAAGATATATTTATGCATTAATGCATTCTCTGACTTCAGATTCACTCTGTTATACATTTTGCAGGGAGTAATCCTTTGATGATAATTGCGTACAATTCAGATTTCAATCATTCTTGAAATTTGAGATACATTTATGAAACTAGGCAGTCTACTTCAATGGCCTAACAGGTTAGTTATTTAGGCCTTCAAGCAATTTTAAAAACTACGATAATACAAGATATTGAAGATGTTAGTTCAAACCTCTGCGACTACTAACATAGTCTTTGTTTTAAATTCAATTATAAGTTTCTTGCATATTCTTAGGAAGTTAAAATACAGTAATTATTATTCTAAGCCTCTCTCACACGTCTAATACTTCAGCATGCGAAGACTATATTTATGTCTTAAAACCTATCGCTCCTCATGAACATGAACATCATCAATATTGGCTTACAGGTAGACATATAATTTCTCATAATATTCATTAATATATATATATATATATATATATATATATATATAAAGAGCATATGTATATATAAACAGCATATATATATATATATATATATATATATATATATATATATATATATATATATATAATATCCTAAGTATATTTTAAATATATTTATTTAGCATATGTATATGTATATTTCTGCTGATCATATGTAGCCAAATCAACCCGGAACAATTTATGCCAAATTATGATATATTCAGTATACATGTATGTCGGAGCTGAGCCGGTGTTGTCATACTGTCTAGTTATCATGCTGTCTTGTTGTCATGTTGTCTTGTTGTCGTTCTGTGTTGTTGTCATGTTGTCGTGTAGTCATGCTGTTTTGTTGTCATGTTGTCTTGTTGTCGTTCTGTCTTGTTGTCATGATGTCGTGTTGTCATGCTGTCTTGTTGTCTTGTTGTCGTGTTGTTATGCTATCTTGTTGTCATGCTGTCTTGTTGTCATGCTGTCTTGTTGTCATACTCTCTTGTTGTCATGCTGTCTTGTCGTCATGTTGTTTGACAACGGATCAGGAGATGAATGGTTCAAATCCAATTTTATTTGCATCACTGACTTACTATCCAGCAGGAAACTGACGTTAAACGTGGCCTTTCCTTTATATTTACATGGGCATAAAGCTACATTCAGCCTGGAGATCAAATTAATCAGCAAAATGAACATTGATTTTATATTCATCTACCAATCTAATCATTATCAGATGATATAATCCATCTATCTATCTAATCATTATCATATGACATATTCCATCTATCAATGTAATCATTACCAGATGACATAATCCATCTATTGACATCATATAAAGGTCCCAACAATAAATACCCATTCTCATTCCTTAATGTACATATTGACTTATAATGATACTAGTTTATTACTTATTACTTATTAAGCACAACGCATACTCTACATGTACGCTTATTTTTGTATTACAATTAATAAATTCTTCCCAGCATTGCATTTAAAAATGCAAGAACCCATCAAATGTTTAGATTTCCCTTAAACGTTTCATTTTCAAACTTTCATCTGAGTAATGTGTTAATCGTTTTTGTTACACATCACAAAATACTCACCTTTTCTTGCAATTTTCAGATTTATTTAATGATAGTCCTATATTACGGGTGCGAATAAACACAGCTGCATATATATGTATTTTAAATATTTATACTTAGTTCACTTTACACGTAGGTATACATTAGATGCTATTAATATTGAACCTTAATAGCAAAACCATATATCTACGGAAAATGTAATCATCTGGTGCTTACTTAAAAGGAAAATTGTGAAATTATCTCTCTCTTATCTCTCTCAGAGCACTGCTACTGGAAGGTACATGGCATATTATTAACGCCTCCACTCTTCTATGTCTTCCACTTTCCAAATTGTGAAATTATAAGAAACATGTAAGAGATAATTATAAGGGATTGTGAAGCAGTTCACAATATTCACAGAATTGCAAAACAAAAATTACCAGAATAGTCTCGCAAACACAACAACAACAACAACAGCAACAACAACAGCAACAACAACAGCAACAACAACAGCAACAACAACAACAATTAGAGTGCTGCAGTCATCAGTGACAACAGCGAGCACTATTGAGACAAAAATCAAGCCGGCGAGCAAAAAGAAGGTCCAAAAACGGTGCAGATTCCAAAATCCGGAAATTCAGTCCAAAGTAAAGGAAGTCAAAGAAAAGGTGGTTTAGGCGCAGGTCGCTGCTCGTGGACACTGGATAGAAAAGAGAGAGATGGAAAAGATAGGTCTTCAACTGCCTATGGAACAGCTCATAGGAAAGCAAAGGCCGATGTGATTCAAATGAAGCTTTCCGAAGATTGGATGGAAGAGAATTCCAGATCTGCGGTGCAGTATGCTGGAAAGAACGATTAGATAACTTAGAGCGTGAATGTAAGCTAGGTCTTCTCACAAGAGTAATTAACTTAGAAGAGAGAGTAACAGCAGGATGCATCACTTTAATCAAGTGAGACATATAAGTCTGTCCAGGGACGGTGATGGACTTGTAGGTTAACGAAGCTGTTTTATAAATGATACGCTCTTTAATCTTTAGCCAGTGCAAAGACTTTAAAATAGGCGTAACATGTGCGTACTTGGGACTACAAAAAATTGCTGCGCAAGAGAATTCTGAACAACCTGTAACCGATCAATCTCACAGCCAGGGAGATTTAAAAACAGGGAATTGCAGTAGTCCAACTTCGATTGCACAAGAGCAGCACCAATTGTAGAAGCTGTCTCACGTGACAAATATGGACGTATTCGACGAAGATCACGGATATGGAAGAAACACGCTTGTGAAGTTATAGTTATGTGTTCGTCGAAGGTTAGGTGTTTATCAAGGATAACACCGAGATTTCTCACAGAAGACACAGGTGATATTTTAATATCCGAAGATAACGAAAGAGTTTTCCCATTCAGCTTCAGAAGCTGTTGAGGTGTCCCAACCAACAAGAATTCAGTATTAGATGAATTAAGTACCAAGAAATTAGCAGACATCCAAGAGGATATAGACTGAAAACTTTGTTGCAGGAGTGTTTTAGCATCAGAATAGGAGTTAGGGGTGAAACAAGTGTACATTTGAGAGTCATCAGCATATAGTTCATGATCAAGAGAATGAGAAGAGATTAGAGAGCTTAAGGGTGTTGTATAGAGGTTAAAGAGGATAGGATCAAGAACGGAGCCTTGAGGCACACCGTACTTTAAGTGAGAAGGCGAAGAGATGAACTCCATCACTTTCACACTAAAAGAACGATCCGTCAGATAGGAGGAAAACCAATCAAGAACAATTCCACGAATACCAAACCAGGAAGAAAGACGTTCCAGAAGAATATTGTGATCAATGGTATCAAAAGCGGCCGAAAGGTCAAGCATACATAATCCAGTTAAGCGTTGCGTGCACATGGCATTAACAATAGAATTGCACACAGATAGAAGCACCGTTTCAGTTGAACGATGCTTAGTATAAGCAGCTTGATGCTTATTAAATAGATCATTGTAAGAGAGATGAGTAGATAGCCTCTGAAGAACAATTCTTTCAGTGAGTTTAGATATGTGTGAGAGATTAGATATAGGCCTGTAATTCGACAATGATTCCTTATCCAGTGTGGGCTTTTTAAGCAATGGGGTAATAATTGCAAGCTTAAAAGCGCATGGAAATATGATGGTCAATATGTGTAGCACCATTCACATGTTGAACAGCATTACAAGAGGACAGCAAAGTATTAAACTGCTGAGTTAAAGGATCAAGAGGATTATCAAGGTGAATGTTGAGGTCACCTGTAATCACAAAGTCTGATTTAGAAGTAGTAAGGAAGGAGAGTAGGGTAGAAAACTCCGATAAAAAGAGAGAGAAAGGTTTGGCATAGGGGGAAGAAGATGGTGGTCGATACACTGCAACAACATGCAGAGTACATGTGCTAAATTTACCAGTGACTGAAATTGCTTCAAATGAAGAAAATTTATGACAGTCATTGCTAAGAAGGGTAAAGGGCTTCCTTAGTAGGAGAGCAACTCCACCACCCTTAGCACCAGATATCCTAGAGTCACGATTTGCAATAAACATATCATAGCCTGGAGGAAGAATAGACATCAGTTCAGAAGGAGTGGTTATAGAGGACAGCCAAGTTTCACTGATAGCAAAACAGTCAAACTTGTGAGTCTCAGCCAAATCATGCAAAGCAATGATATGGTCTAAGTTAGAGAGGGATCAGCTGTTAAGAGAGCGAAGATAAATATTGCTTCGAAGAGAATTAACCGGAATTCTCGATCGAAACATGCTTACAAAACTGACAAATCAGTAATTGTAACCAATACAGAAAGTAGAATATAAATTACAATATAGTTATACACAAATTACATAAAAAGATACAAAAATGCAATAATTAACTAACAATCAAAACCTAAACACTATAACTGTAACAATTTAAACACTAAAAGCAATATAAAATAATGTGTAACCGATCAACTATAACGGTAAAATAACGGTCAAAGCTGCAAATTGATTTTTCAACAAAATAACTATATAACAGATTAACAATATAATATAGAACTGTGAACTAGGTTAAAAGTACGCCAATGAACTTAATCAAGTCTAAAACTATTCACTAGAGACGCTAAATTTAATCAAAATTCTATTTATTTATTATAAATCAATAAGTAAACAGTCCTGTCAACACAAAACACACATCTAAATATGTACATTTTACCTGTTATTTTGTTGTAATTATTAAATTCACAAGCTCATTTTCTATAGACTGGTTTACAGACCAATTCACTTAAACGAAATCAAGGTCGTGAAATTGTAATTAAATTTGCTGTTAATCAAATAGTCAAACGAGTCTTTGCAAACTTAGGTTAAACACTACGTTTAACTGAAATTTGCAAAAATTAAACAGGAAGTGGTCTACTGCCGGAAAAAGAAGTTGGAACACCGGAAGTGACTGAATGCAGGTGTAAAAGAAAATGAGAGAAAGGTTTAGAAGGAAAGTGTGAGGTATTAGATTTGAATGACGCAATGATGAATGGCGGTCTGGTGTTGACTATATGTTGTCCCTATTTTTTTAATTGAACAGTACAAGAACACTTTAAGTAAAATTTTAGAAACAAATGCGTTGACATTATACCTGTAAGTACTGATATGAAGTATTTGATAGCAAGATTTTAGTTAGGAAGCCGAGTGCTTATATATGTAACTCTGAAAAAACTTCCAATCTCGGTATTTTAAGTCTAGAACGAAAATGTTTGAACCTCTCTTATTAAATGCGATTATTTTGCATAGCAGATTAATGATAGGTAATACCTGCAGAAGTTCTAGACTAAACTTTATAGTTCTTTAAAATTATGTAATAATTATGGATCTTAGAAACATTTGTCGGATTTTCTTTACAAGATATTTACTACAATCCTATAAGGAGCTTACTTCATTTAGTCAAATAATAAAGTCAATAAACCTGTAATATTTGTAAGGGTTTAATGTCAAGGTCAGAAGCCCGAAGGCCTCTTCAAGACGGCGAACCAGACCATCGCTGTGTGGTTGACCAACTGACCGACCAACCAAACCGTCGGTCAGACTAGACTGAGTGATGCTCTAGCTGTCAATGAGAAATACATGTCAAACCTATTCGATTATCTAAGGTGTGTTAGATGAGAAATACATGTCAAACCTATTCGAATATCTAAGGTGTGTTAGATATGAAATATGTAAAATAAGTATGATTACATGAACTGACAAACCTATAAGATTGCACGCGTACAACTCCGAGCTTTTACGTCCGTGATCTTGCATGCATGGGCTATTTGTGCAAATTCTCCATGACTATTTTTCAGTATTTTAAACGTGAGGATGTTGCACCGAATTAAATGTAAAAATTGCAATAGCTATATTTTGATAAATAAATAAATAATATTACAATTATTTAATAATCAGGAAATAATAATAATAATATCAATTATACTGAAATGTTCTTCTTCTTCAAATGTCGTGCCTGTTCCAAGCCTGGGGGATTATGGTCATGTTCCTCCATATGCCTCTGCCACTGTTGCTCTGGTCATTCCTGTTTCCGTTATCTGCATCCATTTTCTTACTTTCTGAAATATTATTCTAATTATAACATGTGCATATTTATCACTTTTACATTCAGGGAATTAGACTTGGAATATTCTAATTAATATTCATATGAGCTTTTACCTGTATACTCTAGCAAATTAGCAAAAGTGGCAACATTGAAATTAAGAAAATAACGTAAAATATTTGTAGCCATTAAATAATGAAATCAGTGATGTCCCATCAGTGCCCATCACTTCAAGATTTTTCACTCAAAAACTTACAATATATTTTGCGTGTTTAAATGAGTAAAATTGTCCAGTTGGTGAGTGACCTGATTAATTTCAAGCTGCACGGAAACTTTATGTATTTCAAAAATCATATGGTATCGCATATTAAAACCTTAATTTAATAAGCTTGCATTTATTGCATTGGTTAAAAATTAGCATTTGCAAATTTTGCATTTCATGGCGTGATGCTTTAAATTAGACTGTATATAATAGTCACCTGTATGATTTACATTAGTGGATGCAGGTATAATGGCCTGCCTCTAACATCATGTCCTCATTTATTATTAAGTCGAATCATCCAACAATCGATAGCTAGTCTGCGGCAATGCATCATCGCTGCATAAAAGAACAGCTTTGCGATTTTATTTAAAAAATCTTATTTTTGCTATAATCTTTAGGTTGTTTTTTAACAAAATGAAGCTCTGACCGTTCTTCGCGCAATCATTGTTGTTTAGAGTATTATTGTATTGTGTTTTAATAGATTATTATTAAATAGTATAATAGATTATAATTTTGCATCATGTATTTATGTTGAATATCAATTTTTTGGCAATTTATCAAAGTGTCTATGTTATATGTACATGTAGGCCTTGTGTAGAGATTTGGTAGACTATTGTGTAGTCTACTTCATTGTCATAAAACTAACAATGAATAGTGAATCATTTGATCGTTAATGTAAGGACGTTGCTATTAACAGAATCAATGGTAGCAAGCAAAATAATACGCATAATTAATTGGTGTATTACTGTCATTTGATAATAACAACATACTAAGTTGCTAACAATTAAAACAAGGAATAATATCAATTATAATAAAATATTTTAAATACGAAAGAATTACTAAGTAACAGGCTTGAAGATGAAAGTCTGGCTTTGATTGGCCCTAAGAAAGCTGTATGTTGGAAATCGAAGTATTAAAAATGTGTACTATGACGAAATAGTGACAAAATTAATTGACACAAACTAAAATTCTGAGAGGCTGGAACGGATTAATGATTAAATCAAGAATATGCAGACAAAATATTTAAAAGCCAGCAGGGATTTTTTATGCAGACATGCTTTATTTACATTATAAAGAAAAACGAATAGTGAGAAAGCTTATAATATTTTATAGCATGCTCAGTAACGGACATTTTTGTGGTTCAGAAAGGAAGAACATTAAAGCGCGTGAATTCTTGAAAGTTAATTGAAATGGACAAAGTAAGGCGCTGAACTAAGGTAATATGGCGCATTTATTATTTAGCGTATGCGCTAATCCAGCTATCTGCTGCATAGGTCCATTTATGTGAGAGTCTTCAAGGCAAAAAACTGAAGCTCAGGCGTGTTCAGTTTTCACATGATCAACATTTGCGGCTCTTGGTTCAAGCGTTGATTTGATCATAATTCAAAGCAAATTAGTCCTGTGTATCATATAGGCCTACTTTATGATATGATAAGTATTTTTAAAACGAAAATGGTTTGAAACCATTTGCAGGGTTCGGTTTACTGCATGATATACATATGAATGGTAAATATTATTAATACGTTAGAAAATTGGTTTGGGAAGAATGGTACATCAATAAATTGGCTTGGCTCAATTTCTGATTATGTACCATTAATATCTGGAGTTAAACAGGGAGGAGTACTTTCGCCTATGTTATTTGCACTTTTTGTCGATGAGGTATTAGACAAATTAGAATGTTCTCGTTATGGCTGTTTCATTAACTACCAGTGTTGCAATAGCTTCATGTATGCGGATGACATAGTCTTGCTTAGCGTAACGGTCAGTGATTTGCAAAAATTATTTGATATCTGTGATAATGTTTTTTCAAAGTTAGACCTTCCCATAAATGTTGCTAAATGTCACTGCATACGAATGGGACCAAGATGCAATGCTCTTTGTAAGCCGCTTTGCTTAAAAAATACATGCCTTAACTGGGTAGATAAAATAACATATTTAGGTATAAATATTATTCGCGCAAAATCTTTTAAATGTGATTGGAACAATGTAAGGGGGAAATTCAACATTGCTGTTAATACTATTTTAGGAAGGTTTGGTACCCAAGCGCCAATAGATGTGTTGATGAAACTGACAAATTCTCAGGCGTTGCCGATATTGTTATATGGTATTCCTGTTATGAGTCTTAACAAATCAGAGTTAAAGAGTTTCTCCGATGCATACAATAGCGTTTTCTCAAAATTTTCCATTCATTTGACAAAAATACTCTACAGTATTGTCAGTGGTACTGTGGTTTCTGGCCTTTTGAGATATTATATAATTATCATAGGTTTATCTTTTTGCATAAATCTGTAATTTCAAATGGCATAACTGAGAATTCAGAGGCTGATCATCATGACTATTTGGACTATGTAACCATTAAAAGAAAATATTCAATTGAGATTCAAGACTCATTGGCCTGCATCAGCTATAAATTTTGGAATTATTTTAAAGAGATATTGGCATAGCTAATACTAATGATACTTAAGAAGAGTTTGAGTTTGGTACTTTAGTTATAAATGTTTACTTTCTTTATTTTCTTTATATTGATTTGGTTTATTTTGATTTCCATTGTTTGTGTTTCTTACTGCCATGAATTTGGTGAAATAAAGAACAAATAAAAAACATATGGCTGAAATTTCAAATTACAATTATATATAATTTATATCAATGCAGTAATTGAATATAAGTAAAACACTAAAAGCTAATGCTTGCAATAATATTTTTCAATATTAAAAGTGTTTCTGCGTTGTAACCGGGACATTGAAGAATAGACCAATCGTTAACAGCAAGTGTTGCGTGAGTCGAAAAAGCAAAAAACTCAAAGTCAACGGAAACTATCTCTGTGGCCAAATTTCCTAAGCGATACATAAGGTATTGGCAAAGCATAGGCTTTTGCTAAGGAATTGACTTGTTGATCTATGGAGTGCTCTCTATATGAAGCGTGAAAGCAGACTATTGGTATGAATATCTATTTTTACCTGACACTTGGCTGGACATTAGAGAGAGAGATATGAGAAAGATATGAGAAAGTTGTAAGAAGCTGGCTTGTAGAAGAAAGCTTGGCTTTGATAATCTAAAAGGAGCAAGAAAGCTAGAAAGTGCAAATAGGCCTGTACATTTTAGTCCATTACACTTTTAGAATAAGTTAACAAATAGGGCTTACATAAGATAAACTGAATTAGTACCTCAGAAATTTCTTTAAGACGAGTGAAGTAGAATAGAAAATACTTAGAAATTCGACACATTTTTATAGCCTACTAAATTGTTATATAGTCAAAGTACGCTGCCTTCAGAAAATAACTTGTAAAATAATTTAAACACCTTAACAATGTTATAACCGCACAAACGAATGAAAAATGTCATATTTTGGTGAATAGGGTATAAAAAGTGGCAAACTACATATGAAATTATAATTTTACATATTAATAGTAAACCAATTTAATCATTTACTTGTTTTTTATTTTACACTGAGGTAACAACGGAAGATTTTTAGGTTCAGAAAAGTCTAAAACGAGAATTCTTAAAAAAGTTAATTGACATGACGAGACAAGGTTTTGAACTGAGAAGAAATTGCGCACTGATGGGACAGTGAGAGAGATGACTGACACATTATTCCTCACGGGCTACTGCCTCTACTCATAAGGCAACGTCCCGTGATGGAAGTCCAGGACTCGGACTAGGAGGCTCTCACGCTTATACTCCAGGCCTACCCGGAACCCGTCATACAACTCTCATCAAATTTTCACAGATCTTTAGCATAAATTAAGTTGTTGAAGATTTCCACAAGACTTACATAAATGTGATTCTTTTGTTGGTTGCTTTCGTAAATTTGGTAATTCTTTATAGACCTATTCTTAATATCTGACAATATAAAGAGATGAATTAGACTAATATCTATTTTATATATGTATTGGCTTGTTTTGATTATGCCTTATTATATGTTACTCATAATGTTATAGGCCTATGTTACTAATAATATGGCAAAACAATTTCAAAATAATTTCGGAAAATTTTATCAGTCAGTTTTCTTTAACATTCAATTTTGTGTCGAACTCAAAAATGTCAAACGGCGTATGAAATTCAAATTTTACTTAGAAATAATCGATGAATTGAATCCTTTATTCGTTAAAATAAATTCTTACAATATTAAAGCATTATTATTATTATTTTTCCAATATTGAAACAGGGTTTACAGAGAATACTGTGACAGTATTCTATGTAACCCTGTTTCATTGAAGAAAATATTTTAGTACATACTTTACCATCAGAGTCCAAACCTTGATATAATTGACCATATGTGACGTCAAATTCGCCCATAGCTCTTTTAATTTGTTAATGGAACTCTGGGGCAAGAATAAAATTCGGTTACTGGTGCAAAATTGCCCTGAAGGACATTTCAATTTTACATTGAAATGAAATTGTATTTCGATTAACTGCTGTTTTAGCCAAATAACAAGTGATAACAAGTTACGTTGACGTCACTTTTCTGTAAATTATAGCTGCGAGGTGATTTTAATTTATCTATAAACGAAGCTGAATGTTTATCATAGTATAAATACTGTAATATCCTCTAGTTTTCTCATCTGTAATACTCCTACGCTGGATAACCACACAGTCGATTTTGTTGCCGTATCATACTAATCCTCTGAATGGTGTTCATTTAAATAATTCTTAGGAAATTGATTCGTTACAAGAATGGTTCTGAACTTCAGAAATAATGTCAGCTTCGTTTGCTTATTATTCACAAATAATATATCAAACTAAAATATAATAATTAAGCATAATTATGCAATAGCTGTTTTTCTCTTGTTGCTATGGATCTATATTACATATTTTAAATATCACGTAGTGCTTAGCAGACTGGTATTACTAATTATACAAGCGGCATATGAATTAATCATTCTTCGAAATGAGTCTCTAAACCTAAACTCGCTTTGCATACTGAGTTTATACTCCGGGCAATCTCATAATATTCCATAGCAGTATAAATCAACATATATTATTAAGTAATCAATAAGACAGATGACTTTATTTCAAACTGGATTTTGTTTTGGAAAAGTTTATTTCGTACTTTTATTGTTTTAACTTTGAAATGAATTATTTAATTTTATTATTCCTACTAAACCGGAGGATACAATTTTGCACATTCTTGAAAGAACATAGTAGGTTTTTATCGGAGCGCTAATGTTACTTAAAATCTCATAATCTTGAAAACATTCGTCCTGAAGGATTTTAGTCTCGAAAACTTGTTTAAAATTAAATTAAGTTAAATAAATAAAATTCGAATTAAATAAAACCTGCATACAATGTGCAATGAAACGAACATATCCAAACTTAGAAATGAACAGATTATAACAATTCGTGGAACAAATCAAAATTTAATGTTTCAACCGCAAACTTAAAATATATATTAATGCAGACGATTTTATATAATGGAGATTCAGCGTTACGATTAATGCAGCAATTAATAACTACAGAACTATTCTAGAAAATCTACTAAGAGAACCACAATAGACTAGTATTTTTACAGAAAATAATTAATTCATAGAATACTCTGTATCTGTTAGTAACTCCTTTACAACCTCTCTTTCTGTTCTCTTAGGTCTTCCTTTGGCCTCACTTAGCGAATACTCAACGTGTTATCTGCTTTAAGATAAACCACAATCGTCTATATTGTCTAGACGTGAAAGATCACTATATTTCCTAGTATCTTTCCAAACACCTCTTACCCTCTTCTCCCGTTTTTCCACGTGTTTCGTCGCCTCCTCCAGACGTCTCAAACTCAACTGACTGAGCCCAGGCAGGTCCATCAATCCTGAACCTAGAATCTGCTGCAGCCACGCCCAAAACTGACCTAAACTGCCTACTCGTAATTGCGTATATATACAACTATATAGATATATAATCATTACTTACGTATAAAATATAAAATAGCATCTAAAATTTTATTGAGTAGGCCTACTTTACCTAAATATAATACTATAGAAAAGACATTAATATATAAAGTACATGACCTTGACAGCTTTGGTAGAGAATATTGCTGTAGTCGTGATTATCTTTTAGTTATATCTTAATTACTTTGTAATATTCCTACTGATAATGGTTTTCAGTGGTACGAAACAGTGAAAAATAGTTCTCTATGCAAAATACATATTTTTTTTTTTTTTTTCGTATCCCAAACAGGAAGATATTCAGTTTGATGTGTCTTGGCCAAAAAATAGTAAATCAAGAGTATACAGAATGTGTATCAAGTCTTTGTGGTGGCATCGTGTCTTTATGGTGGTAAATAATGACCTGTTGGCCTAAATCTGTTACTTATTTCACGAATTATCTTAAGTATGCATGATAAATATAAACCTTTGACCTACTAGTAAACAAACGAGAGAACACAAAATATATAGAGAACAAAGTAGAACAATATCAAACCTGAGTAACTTAGTAAGAATAAAGCCGTATTATGCGTTTTATCCTTTCATCATTAGCACGTAGCATCAAGTTCAAGAAATTAATAATCTCTATTTTTTGTATTGAGCAGGGGTAGAACTTGTCAGCACAATTATGGCGACCATTGAAGAAGACAAGGAACAGCTGGGCACTGAGATCACTGGTGACTCTCCAGGGAGATCTTTGTGTGAGATCATCATCATCGAGACATTTCTCCTAGGTATCGTGGCTGTCACGGTGTGTGGTAACTTGCTCGTTTGCGTAACGGTTATAACTGAAAAGAGACTTCACACCGTCACCAACTATTTCATACTCTCGCTGGCTCTAACTGACCTACTGTTGGGTTCCACAGTACTTCCCATCAGTGCATTCGCCACTGTACATCCGGACTGGCTCTTTGGATATGTCACTTGCAACATATACATTTCGATGGACGTCATGCTCTGCACGGCTTCGATCCTAACTCTTTTCGCTATAAGTCTAGATCGCTATTTCGCTATCACCTGTTCAATGCGATATCACCAGTCAGCAAGTAGAAAAATAGTTTGGAAGATTAATACTGGAATTTGGATATTTTCTTTACTTGTTGCCTTTGTACCGATACATCTGGGATGGAACACGCAAGATGGGATGATTCAGAATAGTCGACCGATACATATGGAAAGGGTTATCGTATCGAGCGATGACTACACAAATAGTTTAGTAAATAGTTTAAACTTAACCACAAGGTATCAAATAGATAAAGATACTAGAGACACGGATGTCGATAGTTCAAATGCGTACGAGGTATCTACTTGGACTAAGTTAGTATTAGAGCGCTCTCTAGTGGATTCATATAAGGCGCCATTTCGTTATAATTTATCGCAACATTTTCCCACATCTAGTTACGCAATTGCCACCATATTTGACAAATCAACTCCGCAGAACAGTCAAATGATATCATCAAGAAATTTCGCCAATGAGAGTATCATTTCTCAATTAAATAATTTTGTTGATATACCAAACGCAACCGGGAATAAACATCTATTGACTAGCAGTACTATATTTGATTACAATACGCACATGCACATAAATGAACGCAGTTTAAATGAGGATATGCAAACTAATAACCAAAGAGATATGGAAATTCCTATTAGCCTAAATAGCGGGACTCTCGAAAATAATCTTTCTACTCAAGCTGCCTATTTCATAGAAGATTCCAATGAAACAGAATTAGCAAAATCGGACTTCTTGAATAATCAAGAAAAAAAAAAAAAAAAAAGAAACTCTGATGGCAATTCAAGTTATATTAACATCAAAGATTCTCTTATTTCAAAAGGTATTTCGCCAGAATATACAACTTACGAATTCACTCAGGCGACCATACCTTTAGCGATATCATGGCTAAATTTATCAAATGCTTCAATAAAGTCTCAGCCTGTCCTGGTTAAGCCGGATGTGTGTATATATGAATTGAATGAAGTGTACGCTCTGTCGGTAGCTTTGGGTACATATTTTGCACCTCTCGCGATTATGTGCGCAGTTTATATGAAAATTTTACGAATATCTCTTGTTCAAGCCCGGGCAATCAATGGGTTAAATCTAAAGGTCAGCAGCAGCGGTGGACTGAATCTTCTATTGGCAGACAGTACAGGAGCCGGGGAAACCAATTTCGATGCAATTAATCCAACTGATCAGATATCACCTGGAAATGAACCAAAAGAAAATATTACTGAAGGTGGAAGAGAAAGGTTAGAAAATATCGAGCAGGAGCAATGCGCTGGTCTTTTAAAACCTGCGGAAGGTTTTGGTCAGCAAAATCCAGACGCCTGCTTGGAAAACAAAATACAATTTGAAGAAACAAGTAAGCCTAGTATTGATTCAAAACATGATGTGATGAGTTTAGATATTTCATACATAATCAATTCTGAGAATAAAATAGACCTACCGATAGCAATACCTCAAAATTATTTTCATAATGAAATCGCAGTAAATGGAATGAAAAGTAACAACTCTTCTATTTCAAAAATCAATCAGTTAGAAACCGAGATCGCAACAAATAGCCGGTTGCCGAAAATGACCAATTATAAATCCATCCAGGTGATGAATGACAAGCAGAATGCCATCTCTAGTGTAAACAAAGATGAGCAAATCGATTTAAAATCAAAAAACCATAAATCAATGGAAAGTGAGGAGAATTTATTTCGTCTTGTTGTGTGTGACGAAAAGGTGACTTCAAATTATCCAGAGACGTCGAAGTCAAACTTGACTGAAATGCAACGTACATCGTTTAGAAACATATATTTGCCATTCCTTCGAAAACTATCGAGTCAAACAAAGCATCGTTCTTCCGTAAGAAAGGTAGACAGAGTTTTAGGAGATAATGCTTGCAAGTCCATAGATGATACCTTAGCCAAATATTCGTCCGAATGTCATGCATCTCTTCAATCTACATATGAAATCGGACAAGTTGCAGATCAAAACTTAGAAAGATCACAGGACTTCAGTCCAATCGATTCAGCGAATGTTGGCGATCATACGACTGGTTTTCTCGACAAATCTAGTACAAGAACTAAAATTACTCAAAGCAATCTCATCTCTAGCGGAACGGGAATTGACGTCTCATCACCGGATACTCAATCTCTTCATGATGCTGGTCATTTTACTCCACCTCGATTCAGTTCTGAAGCTGTCACAAGAACCAACGGTTCGGGCACCCCTCTCGATACTCTCTCCACTGACAGCGGACTTCGGCGCATTCTGGCTGTACTGCGTCGTTCAAACGCTCGAAAGGAAATGAAGATTGTCAGCGAACGGAAGGCAACAATAACCCTTGCGACTATCATGATAGCCTTTGCCGTTTGCTGGGTACCTTATTTTGTATTATTCATATGCAAACCTTTTATCGGATACCCGCAAAAACAGTTAAACCCGCATTTGGATCTCTTTGTTTTATGGTTAGGTTATTTCAATTCCTCCATAAATCCATTCCTGTATGCGTTCTACAGTAGCTCGTTTAGAGACGGATTTCGAAGAGTTCTCTGTAGATATTGTTGTTGCTTTAGCAGTAGATATAAAGTTCATGAGCAATCCAGAGCTGGAGGCATGAGAATGGGAGACTGCCAGTCAGGAAGACGATGGAGTCAATCGCTTACAAACTGCTGGTCAAGGAAGAAGATTGCAATGCATGTACCGAAAGACAATTAAACCTCTACTATGCTATTAATTAAAAAACTTAAATTCATATCTTGCAAAATTCACAAATTGTAGACTACTATGAATTTACCTACATAATTGATCTATTTATGGAAGGTGTTTCAAAATAACACGGCAAAAATTCAAGGTTAATGCAACGAGATCTGTTAAATATCTTTAATAATAATAATAATAATAATAAAGGTTTAACGTCCGTTTCCTCATACAAGGATGATGTCAGGGACGTTTAAAGGCCTTTCTAAATTTGAATGAAGATATCATTTAAAAAATTGCTTCAGTAACTTTATCTAAGATAAATGAAGAACTTTTTTCTTTTATATTCTAAGAAAAAGGTAACAATTCATCATCAGCATTCTGTAAGTGTCCGAGGCATTATGACGGAAAGTTTCTCATACATTCCATTTAATAGCCCTAGAATAAACATTGTTGTCTCTTTTCTAATCCACATAGTTAATAGGCAGCTCATACTTATACAAAGCTTAGAAAATTTAGGTCCGATATAAAAATGTCGCGTCAGGCCAAATACTGCGTTTGTTTTATTCGCTACATTATTGACATTTGAGGCATAAACTAATAAATAATTTTTGTAATTAAGCCTAACCATGACCGAAAATATACTGAAATATAGGATAAAGATTTAGGTTGAATAAGGGTTTTATTTATGTAATTATTTAGCTCCGAATATACCATTGTTGTGTGCGGGCAACTGCAGAATCGATAAAACATATTGTTTACTGCAAATATCGTTAAAAGCAATAACTAAGCAACTGAAGGCAGCGTTTGAAGATCCTCGCTGCGTTTATTCATATTTCAAGGTAAAAGAAATAAATAACACTATTAATAACTGTAGCAGTAACAACCTAACAAATTTAACTAACACCGTTTACCCAGGTCACATCCTCTGCAGTGAGATCAACTTGATCTTCAATCTATTTAGTGACCTTCGAGAACAAGAAATCAGATGAGTAGGAATGTACACCTTGGACTAGCCATTTTATAAATAAACATCTGGAAAGAAATTTAAGAGAGAAATTTAAAGCAATCCATTGCGCACATATTGATAAAGGTGCATTCTTTTAATTTTAGAGAATGTGTTCTGCACATATAGGGCTCCCTTAATGCCCTTTATTTCTCATCCTTTATTTGGTTTCCTGGTATCGGAACTGCTTCGTTTTAGAAACACTTATATTTTGACTATGCGGGTTCAATTTATTTTGTAGTGGTTGATGTTGTCGAAGTCTACATAAGCACTCTGATTGTTTATTGTTGTTGTCCAGTCATTACAAATTAGAGAGTTTCGCAAAATAATGTTGCTTCTTCGCTTGAGGTCACGATGTTACGGTTATGTTACGGTTAGAGGTTATTCATCTTTGGACTGGTTTTCTGGATTTTGGAATTTGCATCGCTCTGGACCTTCTCTTTGCACACCGGCTTGGATCTTCTCAATGTGACTCGATGTTACCATGGATGACAATAGCAATTAAAGTGCTATTATGTTACGGATACGCTCAGATGTGGATTAAAACTGGTGTATTTCATCCTGTGCTTTGGTGATTCAAATATATCTTAGAGGTTTGAGCAAGGGGAAAACATTTGTCCTTGGAATTTTTACATTTTCCGACTTACATGTACATTCATTCCATCGATATAACAGGAAATTTCCTATCAAACAACTGGGTGTATAAGTATATACGAAGAAGTGGAAACCGAATATGTCGTGCTGTTCTACTCTGTGATTCTTTATAGCCGATACGCCCTATTTCTTACCATAAAGATGTAGAGATGACCGATGCTCCTGAAATCTACAGGACTCGACCAGCAGTCATTTCTCCCAAATATAGACAATTTCTTTTGACTATCTTTAACAACAGGAAATTTGTACATTTGTGAATATGAGTTGTGTTAAATAATAAATTTGCAATATACGAACACAGACATATTATCTGCAGCGTCCACGAAACAACTATAGGTGGATCAGTATGCGGTGTATGTATGTGCTGATCAGTATGTGCGGGGTTTAAATCCTGGGCTCGCCCGTCACTGACATCGCTTTCGAATGAGGAAACTGACGTTAACCTTAGCTTTGCCAGCCTTTTTAACTGTAGCAGGACTGCAATATATGGGGAGTAGGCCTACTGCAGTAGAGAGTGTAAAAGACCAAAATCCGCGATGTCGCTCACATAAGAGAGAGTCTCACATAGGAGTGGCTTAATTAGATCAGATAATCATTAATGGCTCGATAAACCAGTGGTGCTACCGCCTACGTGCTTGCGTAACAGTGTTCTTCCACTTTTAAAAATCTTTTGACTTTTGCATTTGCTTTTGCGTTCAGAAAATCTTTTGGCTTAGCTTTTGTTTCTGCTTTCGGAAATCATTTGACTTTTGCTTCCACAAAATCATTTTTGCTTTTTTCGTTCGCCTTTTGTTATTTGTAATATTGAAATAAACTAATTTGATAGCAACATTGCTATGAACTCAATCGTAATTTTTCCTCATTAATGATTGAACCAATAACAAAACTCAACTCTAATATTATCATCAACATTCCTGTTTAGCTAGGGATGGGATACGAATAGACCTTCTACGAATAGACCTTCTATTTCCATTCGTTTTAGAAAGTTTTGTAGTCATTTCTGGAGCCTAAGCGCTCACCAGCCGAATACCATTTCTGAAATTGGTTTGCCAAATCGCAGAGTTTTGAAAGTTAATAGAGCTATGTTATATTTTTTGCGTTGATTAACAGGAAGCCAGTGAAGACTGCGAAGTAGAGAAAGGGAGCGAAATTGAAGTCGAGAGGACTTGCAAACAACACGTGCAAGAGAATTTTGGACGTGCTGCAAACGATTGAGAGAAGAAGAAGGCAACCCATGTAATATTGAATTACAGTAGTCGAGCTTTGAATAAACTATAGAATTAGCAAGGATAGTGGCTGAATTTCTAGTAAGGGATGGACGTATTTGCCTAATCTGACGAATACGAAAGTAGAAGCGCGACAGAAGAGATATGGGATTTATAGTCAAGATTTTCATCAAATAGGACTCCAAGGTTTTTGACGGATTGAGAAAGTGAAAGAGCAAGATTTTGAACATTAATTTGCAGATAGACCAAGCTATTCCATGCATCATGACTAGACAATTCCTTGAAACTTTATTTTACAAGAATAGGCTATTAGCTATAGAAATTACTTGAAACTTTATTTATAAAATCTGAAATCTGATTCAAATTTACTGGTATTCTTACATGTATATTTTTATACCATTTATGTTTTATGGCAATTAATAAATAAAAACTTTATTTTACGAGCATACGCTTTTAGCAATAGGAAATACTTGAAACTATATTTAAAATATCTGGAGTCTGCTTTAAATTTATTGGTCTCCATTTTCATCTCTTTTCCTATTTCTCTGCATTTTATTCTTTAAACCAGCATATTAAGATATACGATGTAGGATCTGACTGATTATTGATATTCAAACTAAGATTTACTTTTACAAGAATTAGAAATTTAATTGCCATAATTAAGCTAATAAATGCACCATCTGGCGTAGTTAGTATTATAAAATTATTTCTGTTTCAAAGAAGACTATCGGTAGGAATGCTGGTTTGTGGTATTGAGATTTATTGTTAACTTTTATTGATATTAAAATTTAATAAAATCAGCGTACCTAACAAAGTGATCTTAGAGAATAATCAGCTAGCAACAGCTGTTAACATTATTAACGACCATTGTTAGTAATGGTTACTTCCATTTTGTAACTAGGGACGCAATTTTATATTTTGAGAAATAATTTCATCTTAGAGACAATAATCTGGAGCAAGGCCACTCCTATATCTCATTTTGCCCATTTGTAGGTATTCTCTAGTAAACGAAAAACCACTGAATCATAATAGTTAATTATTATTTAGTAAAACTAATGCAAACATCTCTGTGATTGTCAACTTTCCATTCTTTTCCTAGTTGCCCAAATAGTCCAACGCACATCTTTACGGGAATTTTCTTGCTTAGTTAGTGCTTGTTTATTTTCCGTTTATTTCCTCCTTCTCCAGTAGCTAAATTGGGGGGGGGGACATAGGGGAATTTAGTTCCACTAGCTCTCAGTTTTTTCTGAGATGCGTTCCCATGCTGGAAGCCCATATTGGATACTAAAAAGTACGAATACTACGAATGAAGCGAAAGAGTTTGGTAACTTTTGTTTCATAGTAATAAATCACAAAAATTTGTATGACTAATAATATAATACAATATAACAACAATTAAGGTGCCACTCTCATCAATGACAACATCGAGCAATATTGAGACATATCTAAGCCGGCGAGCAAAAAGAATGGCCAAAACCGGTGCAAATTCCAAAATCCGGAAAATCAGTCCAAAGGTAATTAGTATAGTAACACTTTATATTGACATAGCGTACTCAATGCACTATTCATAATAGCTATTATCAGATTCGCTGTGCATACGTGCAGAGACTTCATTAAGGTAATTTAGGTCTGCATTTTCATCGGAAACTAACTCAATACTACCTCAACATCTGTTGCATCTTCAGAGAACAAGGTTTGCAATAATTAAACTTTAGTTCTTCTAGACTGACGCCTGGAAATATCAGGTTCTATTGTAGTAAAAAGCCCATATTGAGCCTGACCATTCGATGGGGCACATCGTATTTAATTGCATGCAGCAATCTCAAGGAAATCAATATTGCACAGATACCTCAATGGTTAAACAAAAATTCAAGGTTAGCTTAAAATGTCCTTGAAAATTTCCAAAAGAGCCCTCTTTTTGAATTTATGATTATACAAGACCTTAATAGGAACCTTGGTTGATCAGCGGCCTTATTGTAACCTGCTGGCGAACCGAGTGCTCCATAAGAGGGATTACAAAAGACTAAGTAGGAATATGTACCTTAAACCTGCCACTAAACTGAAGTTAGTGAGAGTGAATTAAGGAACTCATAATTTGTAGACTTAAAAGCTATGCAAATTCTACAGAGTGGCGAGCAAGAAATATCATCTCATAGAAACACTCAGTACTTCTGCCAATTTTACTAGGCATGAAATTCAGCAAGATTGTAAATTAGGCAGTTAAACTTTCTTGGGTATAATAGTGTACGCTTTCATTTCATTATGTTAAGTTATAATAATTTTGCCGACATTATTAGCGGTTTCAAAATTAGCATTAAGATAAAAATGACGCCGTTAAGTTTTCCCTCGACAACCCCAAAATAATAGTTGATTTTTCTGAAATACGCTGCAGAAACGAGACCGAGATCACTATTTTGAGCCGTAACATTTTTTCTTTTAGCCATTCACAAGCATGAATCTGCGTTTAGTAGGTTGCACAGACAGTCTTATTAACTCTCTCTCTCTTTCTCTCTCTCTCTCTCGGTGTCTCTCGGTCTGTATATATATATATATATCTAACTCTCTCCCTCTCTCTCTCTTTCTCTCTCACTTTCTTTTAGTACACTGCCTATTGGTAGGTCCATGGTATAGAACTCCTTCACTTTATTTATATCATCTGTCTCCCTTTTCAAATCAACATACGATATGTTATGAAATTATCCAGCATTCCAAGTCAAGAGCTCGGTCTTCCTCTAGCCTTTTTCCTTCAATTCTTCCTTCAATTACCTCTATTAATAATCCATTCCCTCTCAGTGCCTGACCCACACAGTTCTTCTTCCAATTCTTTGTGACATTTATCAATTGCCTATTTATGCTAACTCTATTTAGCACTTCTTCGTTCGCAATTTTGTCAGTCCATTTCATCTTCTTCATTCTTCTCCATGGCCACATGTCCAATGCTTCCACTTTCCTACTCTCTTCTTTTCTTACCGTCCATGTTTCACAACCATACAGGAGCGTGGTCCACACAAAATTTTTATTTCTGTTCCACATTTCCCACCTTCTGTTATCGTGTGTCCGAAATATCTAAAATTATTTACCTATTCTAACTACTACTCCTCCTCTCCAGATACGCTGATCACTTTGGTTTTCTTTATAATTATTTTCATTCCTTACTTTAATGCAGTAATGCTCAGTCCATCCACAATTTTCTCTAAATGCACTTCGCTACTAGCAATCATACCTCGATCATCGGCAAATCTTACATTTTCTTAAGTTTGCCTTCAATTTCTATTCCTTCTTCATTATTATACTCAGTAAAGATATAGTTATTAAAATGTATACTTCTGTACTGTGGCTATATCTGTGTATGCGTCCTTGTGCGTTTACTAGTGACACGTGAATGTGGTTAATCAGGTCATCTCGTAGTATATAAGCTGTTTATCTTCACATGCTGCAGTTAGTTGTGACACAGTGGACCCGTACTCCTGGCAGACAGGTAGAGTTTGTAAAAGATGCATCATGCTCTATGTATCTGCAGCCTATTAAAGTGGTAGTGTCATGTGCTGTAGGACTCGTTCATATTACAGCTTTTTTTTATCTGAAACTGCCCTTCAGCTGCTATCGGTAGGCTTGGTTATCTTGTAGGCTTGGTTATCTTGTCAATTAGTGTCAACTTACTAAAGACAGTAACAGACTACAATTTATTTGGCAGATTTGTAATTTTCCCATAGCAGTTTCGTAAGGGTTTAAAACTTTATATGTGTAATTCAATTTTATTTAATAAGCGCTGCCGATCTTATACCTTGCACGTCGTATCCTTACTACAAGGAATGCAATGATTAAAATCGAATTTAACGTCAGCTTTACCTTATCTAATGCTATCAGTGATGGGCGAGATTTGAAAACTGAACCATACGAATACCGATCGTACCATTCAGCGATGCCACTGGATGAGATGCCACTGCCTGAGATGCCACTGGCTGAAATAATTTTCTGAGATAATTTTCTGACATAGTTCAAATAATTTGTTGATTTGCAAATATTTATCAGAAGAAATCATCCTTGATATTTTCTCAACGGTTCCTCGACAAGTCAGTATGTCGGTTCTAGATGTTCCAGTGAATTCGTACTTTCTGCGCAAGATGACGACCTATTTTAATTGTCTGAATCAGCATGAAAAGGGAACGTTGACTAGAGAAGATTACGGCTTGTTAGCTGATAGGTTCAAAATACTTGCGAATGCTAACTCAATCAGGGAGAAGCAAGCAAGAAGAAAACTGCTTCAGGTATCATATGCAAGTATAATGTGTAACAATTTAACAAGTAAAGCGTTTTGCTGTCAATATTCAAGGCTTTCCCGTGCTATATTCGGGCCATTGAAGAATAGACTAACTGTTGACTGCACGTTTCGCAAAAGGCGTCTAAGCAATACCTGAAGAACAAAGACGACGAGAAACCACCCTTGATGCCATAGATCCAAAGCTGTAGGCTAAATATGCTACGGATAAGGCATAGCCTTGTGTGAAGGGATATACTTGTTGATGTATAGAGTGTTTAGTATGGATCGTGAAAACTTACTCCGAGTATAAATATGTACCTTGACCTGCCACTTGGTAGAAAATTAAAAGGCTTGAATCAGAAAACTTCAAATAAATGTGTACTCTGTTTTTCTCAATATTTATAGAATAGACATATTTTATTATATAACCTGTCTTCGTACAGCAGTTTTATATGAATTTGCATTAATATTTTACAAGTTTTCATGCTGAGTAATTTAAAGTCAGAAATACCAACCGTCTGTGTATTTTATTTAGAACACCAAGAGGTTATAACCATGAATAATGAATATATAACCATGAAAAATTCACAAAGCTAAGAAGTCAAATACATACAGATATAGTTGAAACTCCCCTTGTTGTGTCCGTGACAGTGAAGTTTTGACCAACCGTTAACTGCAGGTGTCGTAACAGACGTTTACTGCAAGTGTCGTAAGAGGAAACGTGAAACCTCCTCAGAAGACAAATGTTTCCAATATTTTTATATAGGCTAGGCTATATAAGGTAATAGCCTATAAAACTTGTAAGGCCTAGCTTTTTATGAAGGGATTAACTTGTTGATCGATGGCGTTCTGTAATTGAAGCGTGACACCAGACTCGGGAGAATGAATATGTACCATGGACCTGCCTCTTGGCAGAACACTATGAGAGAGATAGTTGCAAAAAACAGAATTTAATACAGAAATAGTAATTTTATTTACTTCGCAGCTTTGGGATTTCTACTTTGACGCAACTTCGAAGCAGACACGAATGACTCCGGTGGTGTTTGCGAAGTGTATCGCAATGCAAGGCAGGGAGAAGGTGATTTCGAGTGCCACTCAGTTGGCCGATGTTATCTTTGACCTGATCGATCTTAACGGTGACGGTCAGATCAGCCCAGTGGAGTTCAAACTGTTTCATGAAATGTTTTGTCTGAACGAAACTACTGCAACAGCGGCTTTCAAGTTTCTGGAGAAGGACAACAAAGGGCTGGTTGAAAACGACGAGTTCGTTAATGCTGTTGTTAATTTCTTTGACACGAAACCAGAGCGAGAAAGCCCTGAGACAATTATCTTCGGACCCTTGGTTGATTAAAGCAGAGTGACCTTGTTCGAGTCATTATGTATCCTGAGAACGTTACATTTAATGGTTGCTTCCATAATTAATAACGCTAATATCTAGATTGCTGTTGTTATCAACGCTATTTCTTTTGAATCCTTTTTCTACCTCTAAGTCTTAACTTCTATTTGACGGGCATTGGTATTTTTGAATATTTTAAACACTTAAATATTGAAAGATTGTACCTCAGTATCTCACTTTTAGAAGGCCTATGGGTCTATATATACAGCCTATATAATATATACATGTATATACGCACGCACACACACACACACACACACACACACACACACACACACACACACATATATATATATATATATATATATATATATACTGTATATATATACTGTATATATATATACACACACATTCTATTTTCTTAGCTATTTGCTACTTATCTGTAGAATTCCTTTCATTTCAGAACACCGTTTGAAAATATATTCCAAAGCATGATCATTTATTATTTTTCAAGGTGTTTCACCAAAATTGAATATTTTAAATACTTAGAATTGATAGGCCCTACTAGTATTTAAAATTTGGTCAGATATTTGACAGGTACTTAGCCTGCATAAATACATGAATGCATAGTCAACAGATTTTCAACACTATACTTGCTACAATGCTTAATTACGCGGATGGATTAAATAATTAGAAATATATTCCCGGGTGGTGAAGAATCGCACATAAATCTACCATCACCAACAACATATTCGACTGCGGATCGGTGTGTGCGGGGTTCTAATACTGGGCTTGCCCTTCACTGACATCGCTTTCGAGTGGGGAAGCTGACGCTGACATTTTCTTTGCCGGCATTTAATTAATGTATTTACTTTTAGTTGATATATGAAATTGATTATATATATTTAATTCACAATTACGTTACAGTTCATAACAATATTAATTAAATGTCGGCAAAGCCAATGTCTACGTCAACCTCCCCACTCGAAAGCGACGTCAGTGACGGGCGAGCCCAGGATTCGAACCCCCCACACACCGATCTTCGGTCGAATATGTTGTTGATGCTGGTTGATTTAAGTGCTATTCTTCACCATCCGGGGAGGTAGACTTGCCCTCAGATTTCCCTCCCATCTCGCTCTTCACCAACTCCGATATCATAGAAAATTGCTCCCCACCAATCAGCTGACTGCTGCGCTCCTGCCACATTCCAGCAGCACCAGGCTGCTGTTGATGTAGCAGTGGCAGACCAAACAGCTGCTGATCAGATCTCGTGAGAGCAGACTGAGCTCTACCGAGAGGCTGTATCAGAGCATTGATCTCCAGACTGGACGGACGGTTGACGTAGAACGGTGAGAGCAGGTCAGCCGTGGGTTGAACGTAGCCATCTTGCGGCGGATGAGAGGTGTTAGTGTCAGGACGCAGAAGAACCTGAGGGGTCAACCCAGCCGGTGAGCCGATCGGGTTCTGCGACTGGTGTCCCATGAACGTGGGGCGCCTCACTGAGGAGTCAACACTCGCAGTGGCCAGGCTCGAGAGCTGAGGCCCTGCCCCTCGCAAAGGTTTGTAGGTCGAGGAGTGCGGTGGAGGCAGGGAGCCAGATGATTCTGGTGAGCTCACAGTGAACCCGATATGCTGTCGATCAAAGCTCTGATGTTGTTGTTGTTGCTTCTGGAGATTGAAATGAAGCACCCGATGAATCTGAGGCCTCCACGACTGCATCTTCTTCTTCTGTTTCTTATGAAGTGTCTGACGGTCGTGATTATACCTCAGATTTATCGATTTGAACATGCTTCTCATGCTGTTTACAATGATCTTCAGCACTGTGTTGTTCATGATAATCTTCAGCACCGTGCAGTTCATGATGTTTTCCAGTACCGAGCTGTTCAAGATGATCTTCCGCACCGTGCTGTTCATGATGATCTTCAGTACCGAGCTGTTCATGATGATCTTCAGCATCGAGCTGTTCATGATGATCTTCAGCACCGTGCTGTTCATGATGATCTTCAGCACCGTGCTGTTCGTTATCAGCACAGTGTTGTTCATGATGTACGTCGGCGCTATATTGTTCAAGATGAACTTTAGCGCCATGCTGATAAGGGTCGCTGCCATGGGCTTCATTATAAAATATCTCGACGTCTACTACCTCTCCCTCCACTGACGTCTCATCGTGCTGAATGATATCATGAACATGATGATCATGTACGCGCTCGATGTTGTCAAGTACGTCTTCATCACACTGTTCGTCTGAAACCATCACTCCTTCCATCAGCAAGTCACATTCTGCCTCGTTATCAGCTGTTATAGGCAGCTCATGAGGTGGATCATCCCCTTCGAATAATTCGTCTCGTACCAGTTTCCCTTCCACCAGGACGTCACTGGAGAGATCATGAATCATGGCCGACGAGACCTCAAGCAGAACGACGTCATCCTCAACCTCCTGATCGTTCACTTCTGGTGTCAACAGCTTCAGTCCAACCACTACCGGAACCTCCACCTGACCCCCTCCCTGCTTTTGCTTATTCTTGTAGAGCAAGGCACTGTCCTTGTTGATCATCTCTGGATAGTTTTTCTCCACCTCCGAGATGGTATTCACTTGCAGTGCCGCCTCCCCAGTCTCATCATCTCCCGGTGATTTATTCTCATCACCACCATTAACGACAAGCTTCTTTTCACTTAGTTTGACGTCTAGGAATTTATCTCTCTTACAATCACGCTTCACTTTAATCGTAGACGCATAGGCTCGAATGGAAGGTAACGGCGTAGTAAGAAGCGCCAGCGTTGCGCTTGACTTTAGTTTTTGCTCTATTTCGTCCAGATCTCTATAGGTGTGGCCCACAGCAATGCTCGCAGTAGGAGTGAGACGAACAACACTCGATGGATGACAGTAGTAAGTGTCCGGTTTAGGAACCTTCTCCGCGTAGTATCTTGAATAAGACTCGGACAAATGAAATACATAATATCCATAACCATGACCATTCAGAGGCACCAGCGCCGATCCCTGCTGAGTCCCATAGGTATTGATAATCGGCACTGCGATGTGATGGAAGTTCTGCACTGAGGCAAAACTACATTTCACTACTGGCGAAACACTACCACTACACAGAACTCTCGAGGTCAGCAGCATCAGCAAATCCACGTCGTAGCTGACTTCGTACTTAATGTGTTATCTATGAGAAATAAATTGTTTCTTTTAAAGTAAAATTTTTAAACAACATATTTAGAGCGTTGACAGCTTTGAATAATAATTTTATAATAATAATAATAAAGGTTTAACATCCGTTTCTCATTAGAAATAAGAAAATAAAAATGATCATAAAATTGCCAAAATGCTCAATTGCTTAGATATAGCTAAGAAAATATCTAAGCAGGTTCGATATTTGGCTTAACATCCAAATTACAATTGACATACTCTGCCCTCCAATAATATCGCTTGAGGCTCTTCAAAACTCTAAACAAAGTTTTAAGTACTTTAGCGAATTGCAGTCCCACATAAAATGATACACGGCTTACTACACTGCGCTATATTGCACAAACATTTATAAGAAATTTGTATATCTTTACTACTAATACACAGTAACGAGACTAGCGGTTAACTTAAGGGATAGTTTATCTAACTAGGATTGTACTTTTAGATGCAATGAAGTATCTATATAGAATAGATAAATTTTATGAAACATTAGATTTTTAGATTATCCTACAGTCTCAGGAACGATATAGGCTTAAGTAAAAGAGTAAGGGCTTGCATCGTTTAATATCATGTTTTACCCACTGAAGGTAAGCCTTTGCCTTTTGTGAAATGATTAAATTGTTGATCTATGAAGTACGTGCTCTTGATGCAGCTATAAAACAGACTCTAAGTAGCGCGCATTAATAGGTCTATATCTGTACCTTGGACCCGCCAATTGGCAGAACAATAGTGAGAGATTATCATAATTCGTAAACACCTAAAATACCAAATGTAGGCCTACTCACTTTGCCTACACAAATATTCAATGAAAATATTCAATAAATATTCAAAGCAGACAAACCAATCAAGCTAAATACTTCCAAAAGCAAGAACAATTTTTAAGAATATTATATATTTTATTAACTCGAGGCATGTATTTTTTCAATAGGCCTATTATTCTTATCTAATTAATGGAAGCATTAATTAACTTACGTCTCTGTCTTCACTATACATACTGAGGTAATTCATTTTATACATGAGGCCTAACTATAGGCCTATATATGTTAACAATTGCTAGGCCGGCCATAGGCCTATGTAGCTAGGCCTATAGGCCTACTCTCTAACTGAAAAAAAAACTGCAATACAGAAATTGTTTAAAATACCATAGAATAGAAGTACGTGGAGTTTCGATCGTTTTCTATCTTAATAGCCCCTATAATTGCGATAATGCAAAAACAGTTAAAAGGTCTAACCCTGCTCGTAACACACCGCATAAATTAGATCTCGATCGAGGGACCCGGTCGGTGCGGTGAGATTATTTTGCGAACCGCCCCATTAAACCTTTCCATGGGAGGTCTATGCATATATAGGAGAAAGCCTGCCTACATGGGTCCAACTTTTACATTAAAATATTTAATCTTTATAATTTCCAATGCTAATTGTATCTGAAACATTGTAAATTATGAATTGAAAAACTGCGTTAACTGCATTTTTCGTAAGAGGCGACAGGGTAAAAACCGTACAAGGCAACGAAAAACCAGATCAGAAATTAAGTCATTTATTAAATCTATAAGCTATATGCTATAGGCCTACATAAAACTAATATGGGTAAGGCATAGCCTGTTGTGAAATAATTAAAAAAGTAAACACTCATTATAGTGAAATGATCAACTATGTTGATATCTATCACTTTTTAACACCACATGTTTAAACCGTTACGAAAAAATTAGTCCAATTTCCAAATAGCCAGTCCAGTGAATGTCTGAGATTTTACTCTCAGATCAGCGCGGCTGGGATTCGAACCCACGAGGGTTCAATTCACCTCAGGATCTGTCATTTTAAAATTTCATGACGTTACCCCTATGCTATTAAGACATTCAATTAATTAATTAATTTTTTGCTCTATGAAGTTCTCGATCTGTATGAAGAAAGTGATAGCTATGAATTTGTATATTGGACATTTCTTTTTGGCGGGACACGAGAGAGAGAGAGAGAGAGAGAGAGAGAGAGAGAGAGAGAGAGGACCGAGAATCTGTTATCTTTTGAAAGAAGAATAGATACAACATTCTCTGACAGATTAAATTCATTTTTCGACAAAAATAAAAGAAAAATAGTTTCGCGAATTTTTGTCGATTTTCGATAATATATTACGACAAAAATCATGAAGTCGCACCTCCCTTGAATCCTAAATTTATTAAGCTGTATTCGTATTTATATTTCGTATAAAGACGATGTCAAATCAGTTCGGGATAGAAAGGGAGGGCGACGGGTCCCTCGGGTCCTTGGCAGACAATGCTGGGGCCAAATCGATGACGATGGAGACCCTGATGATTGAGGTAGCTCGTTTGCAGAACGAGCTCGATGAATCTCATCGAGATCAGGTAAAAGTAATATGAGGTGTTGTAAAGTTAGCGTCATCTATTTTATCGGGAACGCCAATGTCTGAAATTTTATTTATCCTTTCTACAAAGTTATTTGCAATGTTTCACCGCAGATCTGGAATTCTCTTCCATCCAATCTTCGGAAGTCTTCGTTTGAATCACATTGGCCTTTGCTTTCCTATGAGCAATTCCATAGGCAGTTGAAGACCTATCTTTTTCATCTCTCTTTTCCATCCAGTGTCTATGAGTTGCTACCAATGCCTAAACCTCCTTTTCTTTAATTACCTTTTCTTTGGACTGAGTTTATGGATTTTGAAATTTTCACCAGTTTTGGACCTTCTTTTTGCTCGCCGGCTTGATTTTGTCCCAATAGTACTCGATGTTGTCATTGATGACTGTAGCACTGTAATTGTTGTTATATGTTATGTTGATAACTTTGTGTATACAATGTTTTGCACTAATAATAGCTGCTCAGCATTGATTAAATGCAGAGCCGGTTGCTTGTGGGCAAGATGTTCGACAGCGCATCAGTAGTACACGGTTCAAATTCAATGATTTCCCCGCCACTGATGTTATCAAGAAGGAAACTAACGATAAATGTTGCTTTTGCTTTAGCTTTAAAGTATTTTATTAATTGTTTTGAGTAGTAGGCCAATTAGAGGATTAGATAATTTTATGAAAAATAGTTTTAAAATCAACACTTAGGAGCCACTAGGTTAGAATAGCTTTTAACTTTGTGAGTATCCTATAAAATATTTTGTGAAAATGATCTGCCAGAATAATTTGCTAATAAAATTGGCAATTTTGTAATAGAGATCATCTTAACAATATGTTGTTTTAGAGTATTATATTTCTTAAGAACGGTTTCAGAATATCTAATTATTTTTTGACTTTATATGCAAATTTGTATGATAAAAAATATACATCTGTAAGAATTATTTAGCACTAAATAAATTGAATAATAATTGTTTCTTGATAAAGATGAAAGCAGCTGAATATGGTTTGGCAGTTTTACATGAGAAGGAGTCTCTACAACAGCACTACGATGAGCTTGAGGCTGAACTAGAATCAGCTCGTACTGATCTCAAATATACTAGAGATGTGAGTTGCATTAATTTAGATATTAGAATAAAATAATTTTTTATTATAATTCAGATTATATATTTGCTACCTTATTAATTGAATAGAACAAAGGTGAACTGTATTTTATATCTTGCATCATCTGATAATCTGCTCAAAGAAAACCAACGAAAGATCGACTGTATCTCACTTTCACTTGTGAGCTTCTTAGTGGATTGTTTTTAATACAAACTGTTACGTAAAATTGTGACAGTAAACAAAGATCTACTGAAGATCGTATGTGTCGAAAGTGCAGTTGCTGACCTAGCTGTTATTCTAAATATGAAATTATCACTTTCATGTATGATGGTAGAGGCAGTTCGAAGGGAGTCTCTGTTTACAAGTCATTTTGAACCGTCTTGTCCTTTATTTAGCTACTAGAATGGAACCTGCATAATTCACTGAGATTACATTTTTCTCATCTAATCACTCCCACCTGAGCAGTCAAATAAAATATACACATATGCACAGGCAAGAATAAAATTCATTTACTTAAAACTTATTGTACAGAGTGAGTAGAAGAGTGGTTATAGTTTAATGTCGATCTCTGCGGACGACGATGATGTCTCTGGGGTAACTAACGGTAGATGTCTGGTACGGGTGATCTGCTGTCATTAAGCCAGATAGGCCGCTGATAATGTGAGAGACATGAAAACAACACACTTGGCGCGAGAGAATGACGCGAGAGAAAAGTTATTATTCCATTGTTATTTTATTTTATTACTTCACAATTAATCTATAATAAGTTACATGACTATAAAGCAAATACACGCTGATAGTTACTTTCTGCCTTAAGCCCGAAGGCTTCGCCTTCAAGCGGCCACAAACTACAATGAACTATTCCATCGCTTTAATAGTACAAGTGCGCCCAGACTAAGTCTGCTATATGATTGTCAGGACAGGATCTACGTCTGAGTCATCACTTGCCAGACATGAACGTTAAACCCTATTCCGGCCTCGATAACTTCAGTCTATACTAACTATAAACACGACAAAATCACTGTTTAGAAATTAAGTAATAAAGTAATATTTAATACAATAAAATAAGAACACTAATGCATGAATGATGATATAGTAAACTCCGAATCAAACATAACACAAATTATAACTCCTACATTCCAATCAAATTCAACACAATAAAACCTTCTACTCAATACAACATAGCTAAACTATAACTTTAAAGAACCACCCTTAAAACAACTACTATAACTAATTTATAGTCTAGACGACTAGGTTAGAACTAAACTATGCAGCCTAGTGCTATAGTGAAATAAGAACTAAAACTAGCGTGGTAATCCTAAACTAGCTACTACTTTACATAAACTTGCTATAGGCCCCCAGACTTGTAAAACTCACTGGCACTCTACTATAACTACACCAGTAGTATCCTGGTACTATAAACTAAAATATCTATGACTAGTATCCTGGTACTACCGTCTATAACTCAACAAATGACTTGGAAAATCACCTCAAAAACTAAATCTAACTAATCAACATCATACACAAGTCCCAAGTCCCTGTATCATCGCTCACAACAAACTGCCTCATCTTTTTCGCAGCTACGCGCGACAGCAGCAACAATACAACAATTCAATAAAACATATTGATTCCACAAGTGCGCTTCCATAACTGGAAGTACGAACCCTGACAATGATTATATAGAAACTTTCTGCAACATCCGACATACAGCAACCAATAGCACTGCTGCAACCTTACGATATAACTAATAATAGGAATCATACGATAGTTACAGCCAATAGAAATGGTGTTCAAATATCACCTCATGCATTACACAACGGCGCAGTTTTCCGGAAAGTATGCAGTGTTCTAAAGACTTGATAAACTTACAGCACTACATGCTAATCCAATATATATCACATTCCTCATACTCCTACATTATTGAATTCAAATGTCAATTTTAAGAGTGATTTTGAATTTAAACTATTATGCTTGTTTAATTGACTGAATTAGGCCCTGTTGGCGGTACAGTCAAGCAGACGTAAAGCCAGTGAGATTGGTTTGCATCACGAAGAATCGTTGATAGAAGAGTCGGATAGTTTGACTCAGTCCGTTGCAACTCTTGAAGCTGAGCTGCACCGCACTCAGCAGGCGCTCGACAAGGTTGATAAGGAGAAAGAGTCTAACGACGCTTTGATCATAGAGCTCAATAAACAGATTGAGCAGCTGAAAGCGAGCAAGTCTCTGCTGAGGTAACAGACTTACGTAGACCTCTATGCAGTACAAACTCTGTGCAAGTATTGCGTGATGAGATGACTGACAGGGACTATGTTTACAACTGTTGTGTAACATTTTTCTACACTTCTAGGATTGCCCTACTTAAATCGTATTAGGAGGTCATAAATATGGAAGGAGGTCATAAATATGGAAGGAGGTCATAGAATCGAAGGAAAGAGAAGCAGAGAAGACCGAAATTTGGAATGTTAGATGATTTAAAGAGCCACTCATACTTATATGTGGACATGAAGAGGAAAGCGAGAGACAAAGAAGAGTGGAGGCGTTATAGACCATGGACCTGCCAGTAGGCAGTGCACTAAGAGAGAGAGAGGGAGAGTGTGTGATATGACTTATGTTAAGTCAAGGATTAGTAACTACGTAACTATTTTGCTATATGAAGACTGCTGTAAATTAGTAGGAAAACTCATCTACATGAAATAAAAACCTCTATGTGCATTCCATTGTTGTCCCTCTCTTAGCGGGGGATTGAGAAAGTTCATTAGATTGATTGATTGATTGTTAATACTATAGCTAGCAGATGCTAAGCAGAATAATTAACGTAAACTGTGTTAAATGGAACAAATGACATACTGTTTCTAACCTGATTGGTTTAATTTATGACTAATTTTTATGATCGATTAATTACTAATCTTGCCTGACAGCTTTTTTGATCACCGGACCTGCACTGTTTTGGTTCTTTTATTTCTCTTCAGCACGTGTTTTTTTTTTCAGATCGCTTGGGGTGAATCGATTTGTAGTGACATGTGATGGGGGGACATCCCTGACATCATCCTTGTATGAGAAAATAGATGTTAAACCGTTATTATTATTATTATTATTATTATTATTATTATTATTATTATTATTAATGAAGACAGCAAGTTGTCAGAAGACAGTAAGAAAAACAGCAACATCAAGAGGGAGGGGAAATTGATGTTGGATGTGGGAGATGGCAGTTAACTATTTAATTAATTACTAATTAAGTAATTAATATGTGGAGCGCTCTCTATAGAGTGTAACAGCAGACTAACGAAGACTAATTTTTCCACTGATTTATCATTAAACAGAGCAGAGTTGAAGGAACTGAAGCAGCGAGATGTTCAGACGATGTCTTACCTCGGTGAACTTGAGGCGGAGAATGTGTCGCTGCAGACACAGTTGGCTCAGCACCGGCAGGCTCAGGTGGACTACGAGTCGGTGAAGCACGAGAGCAGACGACTCGCGGAAGAACTTCAGGATGCTCGCGCGGAGATGGAAAGTCTCGATCGACTTCGACAAATTGCAGAGCAGAATCTTCAGGAGTCCCTTACGTTGCTGCAGCAAGAGCGCGAGCTAAAACACGCGGCAAAGAAAGAGCTGGAGGATAGAATCAGTGCTGACGGGTCTAAGTATGCCTTGCATGCTCTGGGTTTAGCTTCTATGGGTTTGAGTGATTTAAAAGCCGGTCTTTCATCAGGCGAGGGTGAACACGTGAGCAATCCAGCATTGAGACGAATTGAAGCTGACTTCTCCATCCATGATGGACCTGTTATAAAGGCTATGCCTGCACCGACAAAAGGACTGACTGCGGGTGATTTGTTCTCAGAAATACAGAACACAGAGGTGAGAAAGAGAGAAGAGTTGATTGAGCAGCTACAAGTGGATAAGGTTTTGCTGGAACGAGCTTTGCAAGAGACCACTGGTCATGCGGAGATGCTGCGCCATGAAGGAGCCTTAGCCGTTGAAAGAGCTTCATGTCTGGAAGAAGAAGTTAAAAGATTGATGGCCACATTGTCCGAAACCTGTGATAGTAATATTGAAGAAAGTTTGATGCCACTCAAGTCTGAATTTCCTACCTATTCCACAGCTCTCACAGGACTTGCTTCTCTTCGAAATGATAATCAAGAGAAGATGACCTTACTCGAACAGGAAAAGCAGCTGGTTCTAGAAAAGGACTCTCGGATTCGAGAGCTGTTGGAAAGACTAGAAGGAAGCCAGAATGACGGTGATAGAAGTGTGGTTGGAAGGATTCAGATGGCTAAACTCTCTGAAGAACTGCTGGAGGTGTACAGTGTCATCTGTGAAGTGCTTGGCGAAGAACCAAATAGGAAAGTGGTTGGTATGGTGGAAGAACTGTTGGGCGATACTCGTGGAAATATACAGAGAGGAAGTAGTATAGAGAGGCAGACGTCTGGACAGGCATCTAACGGAATGAGTAGTGTTGCAATGACTGAGGCAGATAGGCAGAGTGGCGACGGAGCTGACTCGCAGGATGATATACTCTCTAGCATGTTTAAAAATTCTCTGTCTTTCAGCGATCAAAGTCACGGTGCTTCCAGTGTTCTCTGTTCTGGTGCCACTTTCACAGACGCTGCTGCGCCTGGTTCTTTGTCAAATGCTTCCACTAATTCTGCTGTGATATCTGAAATAACGCCTGTTACTCAGAATAACGCAAGTAGTGACGGTATCATATCTTCTCTTCCATTACCACTCACTCAATCCAACTCTGGAGTCTTCTCAGACACAACTGCTAGACCATCCTCCGCCAATCAATCAACAGTGCTGCTTGAAGCATTAAACGAACTGATTCGATCCACAAGCACTGCTTGCAGTCAATTGGCTGAGAGACGACGAAGAAGTGCGGGTACTGGGTCTACTAGCAGTTCATTGGATGGTGATGAGGGGGCGGGGACTGGAACAGCCAATGAGATTGAAGAATTGAAAGGGGAAGTGAGTAAACTGAAGAGTATGGTGGCTACTAAACGAGACCAGGTTTCCACACTGCGGGCCGTGTTAAAGGCTAACAAGTCCACTGCTGAAATGGGCTTAGCACATCTTAAGGTTTGTAACTCATTTAAAATTAACAGTATGTTTTACCAATTATAGTATTATTTTAAGCAGAATCATCATAAGATTAATTCCCCAAGAATAATGGTACATCAAAAAGAATGTTATAAATAATTTAAAGATCCAATCGTATGTGGATATGAAGAGAAAGACAAAAGACAGAGATGAGTGGAGGCGTTATATACCATGGACCTATCAGTAGGCAATGCACTAAGAGATAGAGAGAGTATTTTATCAAATGATTATAAAATTTTACCCCTCCAATGCCCAGGTTGCTGCAGAATAGACCAACCTTGCACTGCACGTGTCGTAAATGGGCACAAAGTATTAAGATCCAAATCAACATCAGAAAGGGCGTTCGGTTGATATGCGCCTTAGCTCCAGAAACTGCTGATAAAATTTTTAATCTCGACCTTAGTTAAACAGGGATTCAAAAGGAGATGACGATGATTATGATGATGATTATATAAATTTGTTATCAATAGTTATAATTGTGATATTCATGAGAAATAAAACCTGTTTTAACATTTAGAAAATTTAATTATATATGGTTATAGATTTCTATTTGCACTGTTAATATTGCTAAAGCATCAAAAGCTTTAATTTCATTAAACATCTCACTGTTAAAGTTAATCGTGGTTATTGTATATATTCGTTGTATTAAGTAATAGAACTCTTCTGTTTGCTGTTTTATTTCATGCCATTTTTATCAGATTAATTATTAATCACGATTACTAATAGACCTCTATATGGCAAACTAATGAATATAATATTACTCTCAATACTACATATATATTATATATCATCATCGTCCATTAAATCTCAGTTAACCTGGCCCATAAATAGTATTAATAATAAATAAGGCTTTTGAAACTAAATAAATATTAGAATTTATCTTTTTTAACTTAATTGTTAATCCATAAATTTGGGATATTCAACACATCATCTTTTTGTATCATCTTCTATTCTGTGGAGTAGGTTTTCAACATCCCAATGCTAGAAACTTATTGGTTATTTTAGGTTTATGTGAAGCATTACAGTTATATATTTTATCTTGCTACGCCAGTCAAGCCTGTTTAACTATGGAAGTAGTAGAAATTAATGGCTTACCAAATCAAAAGCAACGGATTTTTTCAATTTCTCCACTAATGGTTTAAGAGGTCATAGCTATACTATACGTTGCTAAGCATAGAGTAAGGACAGACATGGGAAAGTTTTCCTTTTCTCATAGGGTGATTGATAGGTGGAACTCTTTGAGTGAGGAGGTTATGAATGTGGTGTTGGTGAATAGTTTTAAAAAACAAGCTGGATGATGTAATCACGTATTGAATAACCCCTTGGCTTTCTTCCATTATTTTCCTTCTATCTAAGTGTGAAGAAGGGGTAAAGAAAAATGGTAACAGTTCTGGTAAATAAAGCATTGTTGAGACAAAATCTTGATAAAATTGAGGTAATTCTGATAAATTATTTTTGTATGAACGCTGAGATGCACTGTGTTGGTATGTATATTGTGTGTATAATGTTTGTATGTATATTTTGTGTATACTCTCTATAGAGCAAGTATGAAACTGAGAAGTCTCAGCTGTCTGAGACGTTACGCAAACAACGTGAAGAGCTAACGACTCTGCGCGAGCAGGCAGCGGGCTTCGCTGCCATGCGCTCGATGTTTGCTCAGCGCTGCGACGAATACTCGACACAACTGGATGAGCAACAGCGACGACTGGTCAACGTTGAAGAGGAAAAGAAAACGGTGCACTCACTGCTGCGTATGGCTGTGCAGCAGAAGTTAGCGCTAGTACAGAAAGTAGAGGATTTAGAAAACGATCGAGAGTCTCGACGCAGGCACGGTGCCGCAGGGACTTCAACTGGGACTGGGAGGGGTAGAGGCAGTCGGCCCCGTCAGCATCAGCCAGTGGCACCCGGGGGTCAGCAGCCCTTTGGTCCCCCTGGGGTACCAGCTTTTGGGGTACCGGGGTCATTTACTGTGCTCGGAAATCCTGGAGGGAATTCTGAAGACCAGTGTTGGAGAAGGGGGCCTAGGCCCCTAGGAGGTCCCACTGGTAGGGTTGGTATGGGTGATTCTGAGGATGGGGGCTTCTATGGGGGGGCTAGGTATAACATGGCCCCAGAACAGCGGAATTTTAGAGTTGGTTCGGCCCATAAAAGAGACTATTGAGCCATTGGTTTGAATAGTGTGATACAGTTACTTGATTCATGTTTTATAAATACCACTGCAATATTTTATAGTCTTTAGTTGATGATAGCACAGAAAATACTTTCAGACAAAAGTATCAACATCTGGCTAAAGGTATAGTTATCAGCTGATTATCTTAATCCCGCATATATCCTGTCTTTGGGTGTAAATTTCCATGCTGTTACAGATAAATTCCGCTTTGACACAGCTAATGTGGTTTGCCTTTGCATTTTATCTTAGCTTAGACTAGCTTAGACTAGTTTAGTTCTGATTTCCTTGTTCAAATTTCGTTTGGCTCTATGCTAACTCAGAACTTCAATGATTAGTGAAACATTGTCTGTGTGCCTATTCCTTCGGCTACACGATTCTGTACACATCATTCGTTTAAAGTTGTGATAACTGAATATTGATATTGTCTCATATTTGCCATAAATTTTTAAACAGTGAAATGCCGAAACTGTGAACTTAATGCCATACATAGGCTATATTGCCAGATTCTAACTTTAAATTTTGACAGTTGGTATCAGTGTATTCGATATTTGGGTCATTAAATTTCTAAGTGGTTCATTTTTCGAGTCGCCACTAGTATCACTTTGTGGTGTATGAACTAACATTTAAAGATAACCATGTTTTTAGAACTTAGCATGCAAATAATTTTTGGGTATCTTCATATGTTGATATTGTCAGTTAATATTCGAAGAACGAGCTTCCTGGTTCTGAGAATATTCGTCTTTGCAGAAGATTGTATATAATCTAATTTATTTATTATCTGGTGTTAACATATTGAAGAATACTGTTTAATCATGAATGCTATTTGATGTACTTCATTGGCAGTTATTGTTATTGTCAGTAAGATATTCAATCGCTGGTCAGTATGCGCGGGGTTCAAATCTTAGACTAGGCCATCACTGACATTGCTTTTAGGTGAAGAAATTGACGTTACCATTAGCTTTACCAGATTTTTATAGTAATTTAACAATATTTCACTTAGAGATAAGCCGTTAGCTAATAACGTATGTTGTTTAATCATGAAATTTAGTGTATGACATTAAATTAAGTTAGTTAATTAAATATTACTTAAGAAATTTTAATCATGTATTAATGAAAACTTGCAACCTGGTGCCTTTAGCAAGTTCTGCTCCCATCTGTTCTATCAATCTAATAGTCAGTTATCTTAGCAGAATAATATTGTAAATATTAAACTAAGTAATTTATGAGACCATATCTATTGCTATTCTACATATTATTGTGCATATGTGTGTGAATTTAGCATCATTTCTCTCTTTAGAGGATGTTGTTAGAATTATACAATGTATTGATTACGTAATTTAAGTTCTAAATGGTTTTTATTTCTTTGGGTTACGACTGTAATTAAACACAGATGGCGTTGGCGTTAACTGTTGAGCCACAGGTGCCTTTTTAGAACTTGGCAAGTTATGACTACAGGAAAAGGCTTAGCTGTTCTCATTGAAATGCTGCTGTTGTGTGTGTGTGTTAAAAAAGTTCTGACTTAATAATATCTGTATGATTGCGATTAAGTTACAGGACTTGTATATCATTTGCAATTATAACAAGAATAAATTATGGTTCTATAAAAATGGAATAATAGCGTAATATTAATTTTGAATGCGTAGAGATGTCAACAGTGAAGGTCTGATTTGAGAATGAACCTGTAGCTTCCATCTAAACATGTTGAACTACGAGGGTGTTGACAGAGTCCTTTCGTTTCTATGTAGAGTAGATAGCACTATTCAAAGGTAATAGAATTATAATTATGGTGTGTGTTTACAAATATTATTAAGCTTACTCTTTCATAATATTCATAATAATTGTCTCCTTTTGCCTTCAGAGGATGAAATAATTCGTAGTCTTGTTCTTTAGTCGAAACTCTTGTTCTTAATCGGAGTAATGTTTGACTGAAAACTTCAGATGAACTTTTTTGCTTTGCTTTGCTACAGATTTATGCGGATTATCACTCATTGTTAAAATATACGCATTGCATTCTCTTTACCTCTAGAATACATATAATATATTCTACTCTAACTCCCGTATTAATTATCCAAGAATACTGAGCATAATTCAATGTTAGGAACCTGAGAGATTTTACAGTATACGTTTACATTAATGTAGCTATGCTTATAGATGCTATAACTCATTGATATAGGTTGGTGTAATTGTGCTTTCGTATTCTTCTATACACATTTGTGCTATATTAAGTTTATAACTCTTTAACCTTTACATAGTGATTTTGATAAAAATTGTGATGTCAGTCAGTTCTTTTGTTATGAAATAGTTGTTTAGCTGCTCTATGTAACTGGATTGATTTCTAGTTTGTAGCTGCTGCATCATAAAGATATGAGTAGCATTTCACTGTCTCCGAATATTTATGACATCATATTCGGGTAAAAACATAAAATTTTATTTAATGTTGAAAATTATATTCAGTGAACTATTAAGTTCCCTGTTTAAAGTGTCAATGTGACAACTTTTGGCATATGAATGAGGTTCATATTGTTAAATTTATTAAATATTTGATGTTTCGACAGTAATTAAAAATTGGTTTGTTTCTTTTCTTATTGAAAACTTTAAATAACCAAAAACTTAATGCGGTATGTAGTTTAAATTAACAGTACGCAATTGTATTTAGACAGCTTATAATCAGAGCGACCTATTGTTAGAACATTAGTATAGGGTAATTAAGTGTCAGGTAATATACTTAAAGAACTGCACCTGTCTCTGAGAACCTTCAATTAGTTGCAGTTACGAACAAAGTGATCCTAGATGAATATGCTTTCACTTCACAGACTTGCGTAAGTGTTGACTCATTGTGACATCTGACTAATGTGACTAAATTCTATTTTAATATAATGCTTCTGAGACTTGGTTAAGCTTGTACTGTAAATATGTTTACTATGCTTGATTAGACTAGCCGTTGATGGTTTAGACTTTTTCCATGTTTCTGGATTTTTTGCTATTACTATCCTCTGAGCTCAGACTCGCACAATGTAAAACATAATATTAATAATATTTTATAAATTTATTTTAAATTTATAATATTTTACATAATATTTTTGTAATATTTTTCTTTACATTAAATTCTTGTTGGAAGTTGACTGCAAATTGGTTTCATGCATTTACTATCTGATTTAGTGTTTACTAGTCCTGATCCCCTGGCCACCCTACCCTAACAGTGTGTATATTGTCTAGAATTATTTTATTGAACAGTTTACGACTGTGCGAACAAAGCTGTTCTTATATTTTAGATCTATTCTGAATGAACCCAGAAATATTATAGATTCTATCAGTTATTTGAGTTCTAATTGGAGAGGCATAGGTGGCACAGGTCAGTTGGAAGTGACTTCACGGGGTGATTGTGTACTTTCTAGCATCATGTTCGTGCTATATGATGCATTTATTAAAGCTTTCTTTTCCTATCCTGATATCTAGTTGTAAATCACAACTTGTAGTGTGAAATAGCGGATTGTGTTAGTTTTAATGAAGTCTGATATGACAGTTATAGTGAATCTTATGTTACAGTTTTAATGAAGTCTGATAAAAAATAGTCAGAACATATACAACTAGTAGGTTATCTATTTCTATAATATAATACAATACCGTACAATTTATATTTGTATAACTTTATATAAATATATTTGGGATTCAAGGGAAGATGTTGATGATGATATAAATATATTTATGATATCTTCACTGTGTATTAATTATAATTTATATTGTTACTAAAGTCATACTATAGCTATGATATGAAAAGAAAACATTTGTGCATGTTTTCTAGACGTTGCTTTGTCACATTGCCATTTTGTACAATCAGAAGTATAAATACAGTGTAATTGCTTATCGTCTGTTGACAAGTCTGTACTTAGTTGAAAGCGTGTTTGTTTCTTTGATTTTTACTATTAATGATCGTCATTCTGTGAAGATACTGGAATATGATAAATGTAATGCTTTACGAAAATAGAAATTCTGTTCTAAATATTATATTGTAAATTTTTGTAATAGTATAAATCTGTGCATGTATGCATCATTAGTTACTTAATAAATAATAATTGACGGTGTGTGTATGCTAGCTAATGATGTGCATACATTTTTATATGCATTTTGGATATTTAAATAAATCAGTGAAAGTTTTATATGACACAGTGTTAACTAAGTCTCAGAAACTGTGAACAGTGAAGAAATAGAAGCCTAGGCAGCCAATGGTAACTACTGATGTGTCTAAGCCAATATAATTCAAATATTTGAGCCATCAGTTGGTCCAGTGGTATAACTGAGTCTCTGAATAGTAGCCCCTTCACTGCAGTTTCTGCTTTAGCAGCCTCTTTAAACAGATGCTGTTAATCAATATTATAGACATAGATGTCATACTATGTGGATGTAAAACTTACTAGATATAAAACATTGTGACTACAATGGTTATATATTTCCTGCTTGATTTAAAGATGGCTGAATATATGCTTATTTATTTCTTGTGTGATTAGAAGCTGGCTGCTGGCTCAACTTGTGATCTGCTACATAGCAGACTAGTGCTGCATTTATTTTCCCGCAAGATGAATAACGTTACACATTACAATGATGCCTTAAATTTGAACAACTGTAATTTAAGGTTGCTGAAGTTCAGTTAAATGTACAACGCTATTTAGTTGAAACACAGTTTCAAAGACTATTTTGTAAATATTATACTAACTTAAGCGATTTGGTTCAAGTTAAGACTTGGTAGGGTAGAACATGCGTGGTATTCTGTGCAATTAGTTCGTTAATCGCTGCACGCCATGTATTTATCTTGATTTGCTAGAATGTATTTCTTTGTAGTTTACACGGGCAGATTTCTGAAAGCTGTTATAAGTAGTTGTCACAAGACTGCTATTGATTTTTGACGTTTCAGTGAATTATATACGGTAATAATTATTGTTTAATAAAAGAAGTTGTACTCCTTGCCTCGTTTACTTCTTGTTAGTTTTCAACTACCCGGTGAATCTAACCATCTGTCTGTCTGCAGTAACGTTAGCAGCCCCATCTGTCTGGCTGCAGTAACGTTTAGCAGCCCCATCTGTCTGTCTGCATTTACATTAGCAGCCCCATCTCTCTGTCTGCAGTAACATTAGCAGCCCCATCTGTCTGTCTGCAGTAACATTAGCAGCCCCATCTGTCTGTCTGCAGTAACGTTAGCAACCCCATCTGTCTGTCTGCAGTAACGTTAGCATTAGCAACCCCATCTGTCTTTCTGCAGTAACATTAGCAGCCCCATCTGTCTGTCTGCAGTAACATAGCAGCCTCATCTGTCTGTCTGCAGTAACATTGGCAGCCCGTAATGTTGGCCCTAGCGAAGTATCTGAGCCATTACCACAACGGCTATATCTGAGCCATTGGCATATTGGCTATATCTGAGCCATTGGTACAACGGCTATATCTGAGCCATTGGTACAACGGCTATATCTGAGCAACTGGCATATCGGCTATATCTGGCTATTGGCACAACGGCTATATTTAAATCATTTTCACTAAGGCTATTTCTGAATCATCGGCACAAGGCTATATCTGAACCTTTGGCACATGGACTATATTTGAGCCATTGGCACAACGGCTATGTCTGAGCCATTGAAACAATGACTATAACTGAGCCATTGGCAAAGGCTATATCTGAGCCATCGCACAAAGGCAATGCTTGAACCATTAGCACAACACCTATAGATTGAGGATGGTTTCGTGGGACTCGGCTTAAGACTTGTGTATGTTTATTTAGTCCTAGTTGTCATGCTGTTGCCGTGTTGTTGTTGTTGTGTTAATTGTCTGTTTAGTTGTCATGCAGTTATCGTGTTGCTGTTGTTGTGTTAGTTGTCTGTTTAGTTGTCGTGTTGCTGTTGTCGTGTTAGTTGTCTGTTTAGTTGTCATGCAGTTGTCGTGTTGCTGTTGTTGTGTTAGTTGTCTGTTTAGTTGTCATGCAGTTGTCGTGTTGCTGTTGTTGTGTTAGTTGTCTGTTTAGTTGTCATGCAGTTGTCTGGTAACTCGCACTATCTTGCTATCGAAAAAATATGATCGCAAGTGTCAATATTGGTTTAGTTCAATTTGATTTTTATAATCTTAAGTAGGCTACCTTTTTGACTTAACTTTCTAAACTATGTTTTTGATATTTTGTAGGTACCTTCTCTGTATGGGGTAGTAGTTAAACTGTTTTGTTACCATAGGTTCTATATATTGTGTAGCATAGAAGATACTGTAAACAGAAAAAACACTGTAGCATAGAAGATACTGTAAATTAGGCTACTAATAGTCTGTAGTAATCAGACTTGTTACTTATAGTAGCTGCTAATGACTGTATATCTCACAGAACTTAGATTCCTTTGCGGTAACCTTCTTTTTGTCTATTTGTTTATTTGCATGTTCAATATGTCTGTATTTTCTTTTATTTATGCCGAGGTAAACAAATGAACAAACTATAAAAAACTTACATTCTTAACATTATTAAAATATTTACCATAGGATAGACCCAATTAAACGGGTAAACAGGATAGTTTTCTAAGGGAATGACACCCCTGCCCTGTAAATGTCAGTCAAAGCTGAGGAAGGCATAGGGGGCCCACCTCGTCAAAAAGCATATCTCCCAAGAAATTAATGGTATATCACGACAAACTTTGGTTTGGACAACGCTATTGAATGGTTGTGAAACATGGACCTTAAGGAAGGAAGATATTAGGAAACTGGAGGCATTGGTAATGTGGATTTGGAGAAGGATGGAGAGGATTAGTTGGACTCAAAAGGCTAGAAATGGGGAAGTTCTAGAGAGAGTTGGCACAGATAGACAGTTGATAAATGTATTAAGAAATAGGAAGAGGTGGATAGGACACATTCTAAGGGGGGAAGGTCTATTAAAAGAAGTCATAGAAGGTAGAATGGTAGGAAAAAGAGGCAGGGGCAGGCCGAGATTAGGTATGTTAGATGATTTAAAGCCCCACTCATATGTGGAAATGATGAGGAAAGCGGAAGACAGAGAAGAGTGGAGGCGTTATATACCTTGGACCTGCCAGTAGGCAGTGCACTATGAGAGAGAGAGAGAGACCCAATTAAGTCACACTCAAATTAATTCCCAGTCAGTTGTGGTACTCTTTCAGAAAGAAATAGATCACATTTGAGATTATTACTCTTTAAGAATGGCCTTAACTAGAACTTTGGTCCTAGCATCTAGATATTAGCCTTAAATAACGGCACACTGGGTCAGGAAGTACAGAAGCTTGTTTAAGACCCATTTCCTCCTTCCTCTCCATGGTTATTGGTAATCGCTGCCTTTTATGGCGCATCAATTGCAGCCGGTGCGGTTTTAAGAATAACCTTCAATCACTCTGGGATTTTTTCCTTCAAAGCTGTCAACACTCGATCTTCCAAGGTGGTCACCCACAAAGTACTAACCGAGGCCGATGTAGCTTAACTTCGATTATTGACGCGCAACTAAACCAAGTGCGCTAAATCCCGCCATCACAGAAGCCTTAACACAGAAATAACTAGACCTATTTTATGAAGTTCAAGATCTCATGCGTTTACAATAATCGAGTGCCATCTGCTAATTTTTACTTACTAAAATTGAGTAGCACTTTTATGGATTTAAAAAAATAATAGAAAATAGAATAAAATTAAATAAAATCACGAAGCACAATGGAGCGTCCACTGCAGCAAGTACTGTTACTGAAATTACATCAAATACAAGCCGGGCTTTTTCTCTTTCACATATTTCAGTGTACCACGAAATGTACATTACTACGCACAACAAAATCTCAGTGGTCAAACTTTAATGAAATCATGCAATCGGCGATGGCAAAAAATAAATAGATGTAAGCATAAAGCTAAAATAATTAAAGTATTCTTCATCTATAGGCCTAAGCAAAATAGAGAAGAACGTACGCAAATAATTTAAATACAACTTGCGCAAGGCAAAACTTGAAACGCGTACAAATATTTTGAGCAAATGACGCAAAATAAACAAGCAGTGTTAACGTAAGTTAGGTAAATCTCAACACGCAGTAAAATATAATTACATATGTTCGCATAATGTTCAGGTTGTCAGGGACACATCAATCAGTTCAGATCGAAGTTGATCTTTATCAACGACTTATAAATGATCACAAACTCTCAAGGCCCGAGGAACGATACGAATATTGTAGTGCAGTGTACACGCAGCCAGATAGGATCATGTACACACATGCATAAAACAACAGACATTGGGAGTGCAAGATTTAACACCTGGGAAGACTGAAATTGAAAACAACTAAATATGAAAGGCTATGAAAAGGCTTAAATAATTTATCGTGTCAAAGAAATGAAAAAAGTGGGAAAAATATAAAGTTTTCAAGAAAACGTGATGGATATCTCCCCATAAGGTGCGTTTCAGTATATGGCTGCAGCCTAAACTTTACAATTAATATAATAAATTATTGTCTATTCCACAAAATGTCTATTCTCTCGCGATTGTTGGACGAAAAATGTGGACACAATACGACAAACATAAGATTAGAATTCTACCAATTTTATTTACAAAAAGTTTTCCTAATTCTGCAAATTAAGAGAGTAAAATGAATTTCTAGAAATTAAAAAACTTTAATTTTAAAAACATCTATATTTATTTGATAAATTTATCTTTACAAATTTAAAACCTGCAGAATGGAAAATAAAGGTGTCAATTACACCGTATCTCATAGAGCAATTAACCATATAAGTAGTGACGGATCGAAATTTTCTTCCATAACACTGAAAAAATATCAATAGTTTTAGCTGAAAATTTCAACATCACTACTAGTCACGTCACTCTATGAATATCGGTTCACTTAAAAATATGACATCAGACTAATTATCATACAAACAATAAAATTACAGTATTTTACACAAAAACTCATCCCACCAACAAGTCTACATGGATGGCAAGCGGAATTATAACGCGCACAAAGAACATTAGGAAAGTGATTACACATAAAAGCAGCACCGTCAGTCACTTAGAACTCAATATCAGAGACCAGGAAGAGATTGTAGGAATAGGAGACACAAAGGACATTTTAGAGACAGCAATAGTGATAATCATTCTGGTGATACTCATTTTTGTGATAATTATTCTCATAATCATTCTAATGACGATCATTCTCATAATCATTCTAATGACGATCATTCTCATAATCATTCTAGTGATAATCATTCTCATAATCATTCTGGTGATAATCATTCTAATGACGATCATTCTAATGACAATCATTCTAGTGATAATCATTCTAATGACGATCATTCTGGTGATAATCATTCTAATGACGATCGTTCTAGTGATAATCATTCATATGACGATCATTCTAGAGATAATCATTCTAATGACGATCGTTCTAGTGATAATCATTCTAATGACGATCATTCTAGTGATAATCATTCTAATGACGATCGTTCTAGTGATTATCATTCTAATGACGATCGTTCTAGTGATAATCATTCTAATGACGATCATTCTAGTGATAATCATTCTAATGACGATCATTCTGGTGATAATCATTCTAATGACGATCGTTCTAGTGATAATCATTCTAATGACGATCATTCTACTGATAATCATTCTAATGACGATCATTCTGGTGATAATCACTCTAATGACGATCATTCTAGTGATAATCATTCTAATGGAGATCATTCTGGTGATAATCATTCTAATGACGATCGTTCTAGTGATAATCATTCTAATGACGATCATTCTGGTGATAATCATTCTAATGACGATCATTCTGGTGATAATCATTCTAATGACGATCATTCTGGTGATAATCATTGTTATGATAATCATCATTCTGGTGATAATCATTTTTATGATAATCATTCTAGGACTCATTTTTTACTATGGCAAGCAGGCTATAGAAATACAGGTCTAAAGCCTAAAGTAAAGTTTAACATTAGTTTCTCTCTGATAAGTATGTCACTAAAGAAGTGAGTACTTGATTTGTATCCAGCCGATATTGTTTTTATACTAATAGACTACCTTACATCTAACCGAGCACGCTATAGTCTTAGCCTAAAATGTGCTAAAGGGTGTATAGTCATTCTGTGACGGCCTACTCAAATATTATAAGGGTGGGTTTATAGTCCCAGCACTCTCATTCTTAAGTGAACTTGTATCAAACATTACGAAAAAACCAAACATTATATGATACAAATCAAACTCAGTCAACCAATCAAAAGTCAAAATAATTCATGTAAGAGTGAAAATAGAAAACCAAATCCAACTAAAACTAAAAACTGGATGGAATGACAATAATAGTGAATCTCTGACGACAGATTAAAGACAACGGTATATAATACTATATCATTATATTACTTATAAAGTGTATACTAGTGTACGATATGCTAGCACGAGTAGATACTATAAAACGTTGATGCATGAGTGAACAAATTAACAATTCAGTAGCTCTAATATGAGGCCTATATACATTATTATATCATGTTAGCCTATAAATGGTCGAGAATCAAACATTCTTTAGTATCTTTATACTATTTATTACATGTTCAGTGTTGTACATAGGTCGACTATTCAACATGAATAAATATTCAATATGTATAAATTTGACATGTTGACATTAAGTCTGTATGATTAGATTTTTTTAAAGGCTTAGTTGGGCACTGGCTCTTTTTGGTAAATGTACTTGTATAATATAGTTTCCAGTTTTATATTGAACTATGTGTTATTAATATTAATTGGTTTTAGTTAAGAGCCTGATGAGTCTTAAACAAGCATATAATTGCTTCCTGACTCTGTAATGTTAGGTTATGTTATTTCATCATGATATAAATACAAATTATTCACAAATCCGTGCCGGCTGCAATTGATGCGCCATCAAAAGACAACGGTTACTATACAATTTCTTAACTGTCACTAATTACTGCACCCAGTAGCATTACTACCACTGCTACTTCACTAGTAGCAATATTATCACTGGTACTTCCACTAGTTGCAAAACTAGTAGTACAACTACTAATTCCACTGTGTCCATTTCATTCATTGTTACTATCACTATAACTATTGCTATATATTACATATTTTATTATCAACAACTATCGCTGTTACTATCATTTCTAGATTTTTAAGTCACTACTTGTAAATTCTATGCTGAAATGCAAATCAGAGGTTCTGTCATAAAATAGATTCTTTTGATTTCACATTTGCTCAAAGAAAAAATTAAAACAAATTTTTGTAACAAAAATTATTCAAAGTTGCAAAAATAATTTAAATCCAAATTCCCAAATTGACTAAATGCCACTAATTTTACTAATATTCTAGGAATCTTCTATTGGGGTCCAGAGTGGACCGGCCAATCCTGCCAACAGTTCAAGTCCTACATAGCTGACATATTTACTCTAAAGGCAAAATTTATATTCAACTACTTCTCTATGACTTTAATTAATGTTGTCAAATTAGGTTTAACTATTGACAGTGTTGAATATTTGCTTTGGCATAACACAATTTTTAATGATATAATATACTAAACAATTTACCCCTAATATCCTAAGGTCAGTGCATCGACGATTTTATGAACTCTGAGATGTGCACAATAAATATAATTTGTGGAATACATTTTTGGTCGCTATTATATTTATGATTATTTTCACAGTGAAAACTGGATTGTACAATTACATAAAACCCAGCATAAAAAAGTTTAAATTAACATGGTAGCGCTGCATAGATTTGAATAAAGTTACCTTAATAAATTATGAGCATCAGTTAAAATAAACCTACACGTTACATTACAATATTTACTCAATGTTAGATTATATATTGGTTCACTATCACTAATGAAAGAAATATTAAGATGGGCTTAGGTTAAAAACTCAACTAATTAGTGCCACCCGCTGCATACTACATACTCATAAACTACCAAGGGACCAAGAAAATGTAACATATTAAAGACATATTTAAGTAAGCAATACTTTCTAAAAATGACAAAATAATCTCTTGTTAAATTAAAAATACGATTATAAATCTAGTAAAGCATATCTAATTTTGTGACATATTTAAAATATATACAGTAAATTTAAGAAAATCAGAACAAATAAAACAATTCTACTGAAACGCGTGATAGCCTTCGGCACCCGTAAAAATGGCATCTACCCAGATCTGTCGAGTGACGCTGCAGGGTGCAACCATAAAGTAGGTTCGTGTGGGTGTCTTAACTGCAAACGTTCTCTTAGGATCTGGACTCTTACTTGCCTGTTTTAGATGATCAATAAACACATCTTCTATCTCACTGAATGGTATGCTGCCCTTTTCATGTGTCTCTGACCTGTCCTTGAAGTAGGTAAGATATCGTGTTGAACGATCAAACACAAACCAGCGTTTGTGCCAGGTTTTTATGCGCCCGCCCTGTTTTACAATCATCCCCCGCGTGCAGATATCCGTGACTATCACATTCTGTGAGACGGCTGAGAGGTCGTGACCTGAGGATTCCAGAAACTGCCTTAAATTGAAATCTGGGTCTCTGATTGGTAGGTAACGGGTCAAAGGTCGTGACTACAAAGAAAATACAATATTGGACAAGTGATGCAATACTACGATAAACATGAAACCACTGCAGATTAACAGTGCTATCCATTTTAATGAACTAATTTTAAAATACTTTCAAGAAATCCTTTGTCTATTGATATTGTTCCAATTCCGCATAAATTTGGCTACAATCTCATATATTTTCAATAATAGACCAGCAGTTGAGTGCACGTGTCAAAAGAGGCAACAAATTATACATAGAAGAAGGCAACAGGATACCACATCAGAAGAACCATACTTTTTTTAAAGCTATAAGCTACATAAGGCATGAATTTGGCACAGCCGTTTTTAAGGATTAACCTGTTGATTTATTGCGTGCTCTTTATGCAGCATGAAAGAAGACTTTGAGTATGAATATGTACTTTGGACCAGCCACTTGGCAGAACACTGGAGTAAGAGATATTCTCATCTTATTCTTATTATTATGATATTACCTTTAGCTGATGTAATGAAATTCTTAGTGAATTTAAATAAGTCATTACAGTATATGGTTATTATCTAACAGTTAAAACATATTAATATTTAACTATTTTATAAGCCATATAGTAATAGTAGTTTATCATTTTTAAATGACTAAACTAGTTGTAATAGGAAGAAGAAAATGATAGGACACATTCAAATGGGAGATAATTTACTAAAAGAGGTCATAGAAGGTAGAATGGAAGGAAAGAGAATCAGAGGAAACCGAGATTAGGAATGTTAGATGATTTAAAGATCCACTTGTATGTGGACATGAACAGGATAACGGATGACAGAGAAGAGTAAAGGCATCATATACCATGGACCTGCCAGTAGGCAGTGTACTAGGAGAGAGAGAGAGATACTAGATATAACATATACTATATATATATACCTGATTACCACGAGATTCTCTGAACACAACATCGCCAGTATTTGATGATGTGTTATGATCAGGGCTGCTGCTGCCACTAATATCTAACCCTCTCCTACCTCCGCTCTCTCGTCCACTATACAATCCCTCCGCTTCATCCCTCTCTCTCAATATCTGATTCTTCCTCGACTCCGCTTCAGCCAATCTCATAACCAAGTCACTGACCTTGTCAAGAACTGGATCAAGTGCAAGAACCGGGTCAGCATCAAGACCATTTGCATTGCTTTGCAATGAAGCAGCATTCAATTTTTCAACGACTAGATCTGTGCTATTGCCATTTTTCCAGTCACTCTTCTGACTATTTCTGTCAATTACAGACAAATATTTAGATGAGTCTCCTGCAGAAGAGTCATTGCTGATGTTGATCGTACTTCCATTTTCAAATCCTTCTAAATCATTACCATTGGAATATAAGTGATTTTCACGGGAGTTACAATGTTCTATCGGGTTAAGATCCGCATCTACCGCTTGTGAGTTTTCATGTAAAGATTTCCCTGCAGACTCCATTTGTGGACTTCTTGCAAAAGATTGATTTGAGTTGAACTGAGAATATCTGTATCCTAAAACACATATATTTGCATACTCCCATATAAGCAATACTTATACTTAATGAAAACTATGTGAACTAAATAATTTACATCATCGACCATGATGATTATGTATGTACTTACATCATCGACAATTACAAAGCTTCCAAGTTACACAGAGTTTTTAGACCCAATAGGATTATGGAGTCATCTAAATACTTAAAGAGGTGAAGAAGAGCGGAAGTTATCTATAAAATATCTATCTGGCTACATTACAAGAGTAATCTATCAATGAAACGATTTATAATTAAAATATCTATAGGTCACTGGGGTTAGTTAAGTGATGTGAGCCAAATGTTTCACTGCCCATAATAACACACAATTTAGTTAAATGATCAACCATGTTAATTTGCTATTTTAAGGGTATCGCTGTTAGTGCAATTATGTACGCAGATGATCTATTGCTGTTAAGCCCGTCTTTTTGTGAAATGCAACTTATGTTAGATATCTGTAGCAGTGAGCTAGAATTGTTAGACCTGCAGATTAATATTAAAAAATGCATGTCATTACGTATTGGCAATAGATACAATTATAAATGTTGCAAACTATATTTAAAAGATAACTTAGTTCCTTGGACAGACGAAATTAAGTATTTAGGAATATATATTTTGAATGCATGTAAATTTATGTGTAGTTTTGATGCCTCCAAAATTAAATATTATACATCGGCAAATGCAATATTGGCTAAATTAGGAACTTCTAATAATAAGCCTGTAATTCTGAAACTAATATCAACCATTGCTCTACCATGTTTAACTTACGCATTGGAGGCTCTGTCCCTTAATAAAACAGAGTTAATTAGTCTAAATAGTCCGTGGACTAAATCTTTTCAAAAAGTGTTTAATACCTTTGACAAAAATACTATAAAGTATTGTCAGCTATATACTGGGTATAAATTAATTTTGCACATATATGCATGAAAGGTAATGTCCTTTCTATCGTCTCTGAATATGTCTGAAAATATAATGCTAAGGTTATTATGTTCAACACTGTCCATGGGCGACTTAGACAAGCTAGCAGCTCACTTCCATACCAATGCCCTGCATTTTAAAATAATTACAGAGATATCATAAACCTCAACTATCAACAATTTCGAAAGAAAAAATTGGCATATCATCCCAATAATTATAGATTTGGAAATTTATCATATGTTACCTAGGCGGTTCCAATATTGATGATATTGGTGTAATAGTTGCATGCTTCTAGAGGTGCAGTCTGTTGTTTTTCTTTGTGTGTAATTTTCTTTGTTTGTTGCGCGTTTGCGTTCTTTTGTTCCTGTTCTGTGTGTGTTTTGGTTGCCCAAGTGGTGAATAAAGATTTATATATTTCTATCACTTTTAATGCCAGATGTTTAAACCGTTAGGCAATTTGTTCCACTTTCTGTGCAACCAGTCCTGTAAATGTCAAAAATTGTACTCTCAGACCTGCGTTGCCCCGAATCGACAAGAGTTCAATTCACCTCAGGAAAGGTCACGTCAAACTTCGTTAGTTACTATAAATACAACTAGCAAACGAAAATTGCGTTATAGAATAGATAGAAACTACAGAACTCCCACAAAGTGCACTGAACAAATTTATTTATGGCTTCAGAACATTCTTAAACTCATTCAACAAAGAAAGGCAATCATAAGAGAGCTTAGAAAGAAATATTTCTGTCATCGTGATGCTAGAGAGCTGTTAGGGAATTCCGTAGTTGACTACCACTATTCCTAACCTAATCCACATTGAGAGTGATGAACCATATAGTAAGACAGACTACCATTACGGTCACCTCACTCTTCAACTTCCCTCTGCCGAAATTTGTTCGCAACGCCTGGATTAGCCGATTAAAGGGACGTGCAAACCAAGGTCCATCACACTACAAGCCATTAATTAATATCACAGAAATGTAAACTCAATTACATAGGCTTATACATGGTATCTCCATAATTTTTCTTCATCTTTAAAATTATCTTGAAACTTAATATTTATATGGTTCAGAAAGCTTTTAATAAATAGCCTAGAATTATATGAATTATATGACCAAAGTGTTAACCCTTATCAACACTATTTATCGTCCATGCCTACTAATCTTTTGTCAACAATAACAAACAACAAAAGCTGGGTTTCCCACCATAGATCGTGGGTCTCTAGTTTTCACTGTTTTGGCTTGGACAAATTTAACTACAATTTTAAAAATTCAGTACACACGGAAGAACGGATTTATGTGATAAATGAGAGTGCGTACTACAGCGAGAAGAGATAGCAAAGTGCTGGAAATGCATAACTTATGCTATTACTATATCTGCAAGATCTGTGAGAGTTTTCTTAAAGAATTTACTTAAACTACTTTTGGTATATAAGCAAAACCAGATCGAGCTATTAATAATAATAATAACAACAATTACAGTGCTACAGTCATCAATGATAACATCGAGCACTATTGAGACAAAATCAAGCCGGCGAGCAAAAAAGAAGGTCCAAAAACGGTGCAAATTCCAAAATCCAGAAATTCAGTCCAAAATAAAGGGAGTTAAAGAAAAGGTGGTTTAGGCGCAGGTCGCTGCTCATGGACACTGGATGGAAAAGAGAGATGGAAAAGATAGGTCTTCAACTGCTTATAGGAAAGCAAAGGCTGATGTGATTCAAATGAAGATTTTCGAAGATTGGATGGAAGAGAATTCCAGATCTGAGGTGCAGCGTGCTGGAAAGAACGATTAGATAGCTTAGAGCGTGAAGGTAAGCTAGGTCTCACAAGAGTAATTAACTGAGAAGACCGAGTAATAGCAGGCTGCATCACTTTAATCAAGTGAGACATAGCAGATTTAAGAATAACTTTTATGCTAATAATAACACACATTATAGTGAAACGATCAGCTATGTTGATATCTATCACTTTTAATACCGCATGTTATATCCATTAGGCAATTTAGTCCATTTTCCGTGTCGCCAGTCTAGTGAATGTCCGAGATTTTACTCTCAGATCAGCGCGGCTGGGATTCGAACCCACGAGGGTTCGATTCACCTCAGGGTCTGTCATTTAAAACTTCATGACGTTCTGTACACCCTTAACCATTGCGCTATTGAGACATTCAATACTGTATATTTGCCTTTTGATGTCGCATCAATTGCCGCCGGCGCAGATTTAAGAATAACTTTTAAAAACCCTGAGGACATCTCATTCGAAGTTGTAAACACTCTGTCTTCCAAAGCGGCCATTTGCAAAGTACTAACCGAAGCCGATAGAACTCAACTTCGTTTATTGACGCGCAGCTAAACCAAGTAGGCCTACGCTATATCCCGCCGTCGATGGCAAAAAAATGATAAAATGTTCCTTAAATTAACATTTATATTGGCATTTACAAAGTATTAAAATAGTTGTTGACGGTTGATCTACTCTTCAGTATTACTGGCACTCAAAGTGTATGAGTGAGAGCAAGTGAAATTCGTCTTTAGATAGAATATGAGGATATAATTTGTGCAGTTCATGTGACATGTGTAAAAAGCACTTTGACGTAAAACATAAACGTAATTGAGGAAAAGCCTGGATGCAGGCCTATAGTGGCGGATCCAGAGAGGACAGGAGGCCCGCCCCCCCCCCCCTTAGGCTTGCCGATAATTTTTTTAAAACTATGTTATCATTGTTTTTATGGCAATTTCGATGTGTAAATATATATTTGTAAGGGCAGTGGTTAGGGGGGTGGGTACGAGAGGGAACTCAGTATTCTGAGCTCGATTTGTTTTAAATATGGGCCCCACTAGGGGCCCATATTTGATATACTAGGAGCCCTGTATAGCCTATTGGAAAGGGGCCCGAAAAATGTTGACCGTTTCACTAGCTCTCAAATTTTACTTTAACCACTGTATTAGAGGTTTAAGGGTGTAAGTAAAAATTGTGAACTCTCTCCAGGAGCAGTGGTGCAAACAGCCTTGGCTGGGAGGGGCCCCCCTACAGCCAAAATTATGTCACTTTTGCAATTCGTCCAGATCCGCAGTTTCTTCAGAGATGAAAAATTAACCTACTTTTTTCCAAAACAAATGTAGGATTTTAGGCATTTTAGGTTTTCCCCTAACTTTAGTACAGGTATGAGTGGGAGAGGTAAGATACGGGGACACATTCACTCTATGAGCCAAACGCAGTAATGAAAAATATTTTAGCCCCTAGTGTACACTCTCAAAAATATTTCGCCCCCCCCCTTAAAAAATTCCTGGATCCGCCCCTGTATAGCATAATCTCATTGGTTGTCAGAGTTAGTCTATTCCAAGAAAAATATTTGGAAAAGAATTTTTCAAATCTTTTTATTTAGTAGTTTCAAAATACGTTGACGAAAAATTTACATTCACAATTGTAAATTAGCCTACTTTTAAAAATGATTTGCATAATATTTTATACATATTCTTAGATGATATCCTCAAGACAGATTTCAAAATTATTTTACCAGTCGCTGATTATACCTACAGTAGATTGTTAATTTCAGGTGGCTCTTAAACAGTGATGGGCACTAAACAATTTTCAAAATAGAAAAGTATTTTCAAAATGCATTTTAAAAGTATTTTGAAGTATTTTCAACATATCTTTTCAAAATACTGTTCTTCAGTATTTTTGTTTGAAATTCAGTTTATTAAATTTAGTTCAACCAATCTGAAAACCTAAACTGAGCAAAAGTTATTAGTTATATCTAGGAAATCGTTTTTGTTCTTGATTTTTTAGTAAGCAACCTGTGTAGGCCTATAGTCTATCTCTAATATAATTTCATTAAATAACATTCATCTTAATCAATGTCAACCTGTGTATAGGCTATTTCTAATAAATTTTAATTAAATAATTAACATTCATCTTCATTAATCTTAGTAACGTTAGTTTTTAATTATCTTAATTTAAATAAATTTTAAAGGAAAATCTCGCATCTATGTTTGTCTGATCTTAAGGAATGATACGTCTGTTGATCAAACTATTAATAATGGAATAATTAGTATTTCTTTGGGTAAAAGCAATAACTCAAAATAAATGAAATTTCTTCTAAAAATTACGAGAGAAGGCTTTAAATTTTAATTTTTGTTAACATTTAACAATATTTAAACAATATTTTATCTCTTTAAAATATTATATAGACCTTTTATAATATGTAGCGGTAACTCTGTTCACATGATAAACAAAGCCTAATGGGAGAGTGAGGAGGGGTGTGTGCTTCTATTTCCAGCTATCAATATTCTATATATTCATATATATATATATATATATATATATATATATATATATATATATATATATATATATATATATATATATACTTATTATATATTTCTTCATTTATTAACAAAATGGTATTTTAAATAATTACCAAAAAATTATATTTAAATTTCTGGTCAAATGATAATAAACATATGTTTTAATCAACAGTTAATGTATGTCTAGATAGACTATCTAGAGAGGATATATTACAATTTAAGGATATATTACATTGCAGTTGCCGGCGACAAAAAATTAATTTTATGATGCACAGTGGCGCCGCTCCAACGAATGAAATAATACATAAGGTGATTTTTCAAAGTAAACACCTTTTATAAAAGGTCTATATTAAAATTTTATATTTAACAACTCTGTGAATATTGTCAGAGTTGGGCAAAATACTTTTTAACAGTATGCATTTTGAATATACTTTTAAAAATACTTTTTATAAGTATTTTAAAAATACTAAAATAAAATATTTTGAAAATACTTTATTACCATCTTTGCATATTATAATGTCGTTTGTGCATGTCATTGCCTTTGCAATCTCTTTAAAAAAAAGTATTTTAGAAAAGTATTTTAAAAATACTATTTAATTTTCTATTTCAAAATACCTATAATTTAGTATTTTCTAAATAATTTTAATTAAAAGTATTTTCAAAAGTATTTTCAAAATACTTTTGAAAAGTATTTTGCCCATCACCCGCTCTTAAACCGTGAGCATATAACTTAAACATCAATTCAATAAATCTAAATACTACGCAGTGTAACGCAATTGTTAGATGGCAGCATTGGAAAGTTTGTAGGGATAATCTTATTTAGTATTATTTAAAATTTATTTCTATGCTAGGTACATAATATATTTCTTCGTTCAAAGAAACTATACGAAAATTCTTCGTTCTTATTTATAAACGTTGAAATCTACGAATACGGCATCATTTACTCAACTTGAATAATTTTCATACAGCAGTTACAATTATTCGTCCATGTAACACCATATTTCCTGTAAGTAAAAGTTCTCAAGTAGCGCAGCAAATCCGGTTTAGTTAAGATCATACTTTTAGGGATCATTTCTATAGTATGTATCGCCAGGACGTCGGGTAAAACTGACTCCGGGATGAGACCCCACGATGATGAATCGTAGCGTCGTCTCCTGAGCGTGAGGCAGACGTTGAGAGAGCCTTCGGGCTTTCTCGGCGTCATCGAGGATCGTTCCCTCACTCTCTCGTTAGAGTCTGGGTCGGATTCGACGCTTTCTGAGTGGTGTCTTATTTGAAAAGTTAATAATAGAAAAGTTTTTGCATGTAATCCATTTTTCTGTTTCTTACTCTAATTTTTTTTGCTATGTCCTTTTTCTAATTTCTCCATCTTTCTCCCTCTCTCTCCCTCTCTCGCTCTCTCTCACTTTATCTCTATCTCCCTATCTCTCTATTTTTATATTTGAATAGTGCTATATTTTTCGATATAACAAAAAATTGCCTAATTAAATACTTAATTTTACAGTTTTAATTAAATGCAACTGTTTCATTCTTAAAGTGCATACTTGTCCGGATAGTATAACAGAAGATTCTAAAAAAATCTGATCAAATATAATTTGATTAATTTGATTATTAAGATCGCACTAGTACGCGGAATGGCCATACCCATGGAGAAACTGAGGAAGGTTAAGGCAATAATTAAGGTAGGCCTACAGTCAACTGCCAATAAAACGAAACACTTCAGATGAATAGGATTAATTAATAAAGACGTAATAATTAATCATTATTACTCAAAATTAATTTATATTTTTGATTTTTACGAGTAAGTATACTTACCATAATTGAATTGCAGACCTTTAAGTTTATTGCTATCTGATGAACATTCTCCTTCCTTGCATTGCGTGATATTGTTGCTAGGATAAGATTCATATCCATTAGAATAAGAATATTTTCTACTAATCACCTTGTCACTATCACCATCGCCATCATCTGATAATCCATCGTCAAAGCCCATACCAACATTGTCATAATCATCTTCGTTATCATCAATATACTTGCAGTTAGCGCCCCCAGTGAGTTCTGGTTTTAGCCTTCCATCCACGAGTACAAATGACACTAAGGAGTTATTGTTACCAGTTGTCGTTGTCATTCTAGTCATTCACTTGATTTAGTTTTAAATTGTAATTGCATGATGGGATATTCAAGAAATATAGCCTGCATGTGAATATACATATGTACGGTAAGTTTTATGTAAAATAGCCTAACGTAATGATAACGATATGGCCATAATTATTTGCTTCTAATTTTAAGATTGACTACATTTGTAATTTAATTAAACACAACATTTAAGCCTATTTTTTATCTTATCTAGTATTCTCTCAACTGGTAAGACGTTAGTACATATTTCTACTCACGATCACGATCAAGCTTTTAATTAATGAGCACTTCATTGCTAAACTTGCTGTTTCCATCATTTGTGCTGCCTATGTAAAAAGCTCTAATTCAGTATTTAGATTGAGGAAAGTATATATCTTCTAAGGTCGCTTTCCATCGCCTTCACCAACTATTACTCAGTCGTCAATTACAATTCTTGTAGAAAACTGGGTTTCTCTTCTGAAGCGCTACGAACACAAAGCGGGTAACCTGTCCGGTAAATTAGTATAAAGGCTTTATTACCATAGCACTGATATAGCACCTAATAATTATAATTTTAAAGTAATAGTAATTATATTGAAACTGGCTGTAGCCTAGTTGCTTGGTAGTTCAATATGGTTCAGTAAAGTAAATGTCCTTAAACCACAGTACAGACACTTGTAACTATTCAATTACTATTCTAGATCGTTACAGATCACACACTATTGCAGGGCACTAGCCCACACTAACTGCGCACAAGAACCTACGAGTACTATTCTCTACAACAGGACTACCTGTCGTAGCTATACAATACTGTGACTATCACAGGTGAGTTAATTCGCTTATATGCGCACGATGACATTTAATCGCTTTTAGAAGTAATATTATTACTATTGGTTCTTTGTATGGGAGTGTTTGAACGTATGAGTGACGAATAGCGACACAACGGCGTGAGTAGCCTGCATTGATGCGTGGATTGTAGTGTCGAGCAAAAGCTAGCTTTCATATTCAGCACTAAATATAGCTACAAGCTAGCTAAATTTAGCTACTAGATATTTAGGCTTTCATATTTAGCTATGGTAAACAGGATAGTAAGGGTAAACAGGATAGTAAGGGTAAACAGGATAATTTTCTCAGGGAACGACACCCCTGCCCTGTAAATATCAGTCAATGCTGAGGAAGGCATAGGGGGCCCACCTCGTCAAAAAGCATATCCCCCAAGAAATAATGGTGTATCAAGACAAATCATAGAAGGTAGAATGGAAGGAAAAGAGACAGGGGCAGGCCGAGATTAGGTATGTTTGATGATTTAAAGACCCACTCATATGTGGAAATGAAGAGGAAGGCGGAAGACAGAGAAGAGTGGAGGCGTTATATGCCATGGACCTGCCAGTCTGCCAGTAGGCAGTGTACTAAGAGAGAGAGAGAGAGAGAGAGAGATTTAGCTAGGCTTTCATATTTAGCTACCGATACCGGACCCGATTTACGATATCTGATCCGGTAAAATACGGAATATTTCACACTTAATTTATAACCGTTCGGTTGTTATTTAATTATCATCACTTAATTTTTATCACTTAATTACTATTATTTAATTCTTAATATCTCTTGATAATGCACATCCCTGTTACCTTTAAGAATTTAACGCCGACAGATAGGCAATCGGCGAACTATTTTAGCATGCTAGAGTCTCTATCGTTATCGGAATTACCAGACAAATCGCCGTGTTTTGTCCTGTTTGTTTTACCCGTGTTTTGTCCGTGCTGCTGAAGAATAGACCAACCGTGTACTGCACGTATCGTAAAAAGCGACAAAGCACTAAGACCCAAACCAAACGTCAGTAAAGGCACTAAGTTGGTGAACGCCTATGGGCTCCATTAATTGCTACAAAATTTTGTAATCCAGACCTTAGTTAAACTGGAGATTTAAGGAAAGATGATGATGAATTGCTATCACTCAATAATCATGACTAAATTAGCGTCACTTACTATCATTATGCAGTTAGCCTGATCAGATTCGAATGCTTTATCTATCTTCAAGATTCCTGTTAGCAGGGTTTATGAATTATAGAAGTTTCATAATCAGTAAAATGTTAATCGATTTTTCTGATTCTGCAATAGATAAAATCAATTTTATCTATATACGGTAGGCTGTTCAGTGATTGATAAAAATAATAGTAGGAATAGGTAAAAATTATGTTGACCTTTATATGTCTTGATAGCAGGCTGCCAGTTTATACAATTTTAAAGATGAAATTTACACTATATACATGTAGATTGACTGGCTGATAATAATAATAACAACAACAATTAGAGTGCTACAGTCATCAATGACAACATCGAGCACTATTGTGACCAAATCAAGCCAGCGAGCAAAAAGAAGCTCCAGAACGGTGTATATTCCAAAATTCAGAAAATCAGTCCAAAGTATACCTACTTTATATGATACCTACTTTATTTGATACGTACTTTATTAATCGGCCAACTATTTACTAGTATTATCTTTGTTTGATTTATTACAATTTTGCTAGTTAGTAGAGTATATAGGCTGTGCAGCTGATATCTCTAAAAACATTAGTAGGCCTACAACAACCAGTTAAAATATTAAAATCTATTCCAGTTATAATTTTACCCTAAAAGAAAACATTCTGCCGCGAGAAATCTTGCATTTGTATACTTAAGAATTCGGAAGGCGAACAAAGCGTATTGCGCGTGGCTCTAACAAGGCTTATCCGTGAATAAATAAATGATGGTAAGAGGATTAAAGAGGAAATTGAAATTCGGTGTTCATGGCGTCAGACGTGTCGCATTAGTAGATTAAGAGAAGCGATGTCAGTGACGCAAAATAAATAAAGAAAGCTTAGCATTGCTCGGCGAAACACACCTTTATAAGCAACAGCAGATGAATGTTATTTTATAAGATAAACATATACATGTAGGCTACTGTAGGCCTATACTGTTTGAAGTATATAAGTAATAAAAATATAAGTTAAATGAAAATATAGCCTAAGCTTGAAGAAGGAATGGAATAACGAAAGATGATGGCAGTTCTGGTAAAAATGGTAAAAGAGGCATTTAATTTAGCCTAAACTCGATTGCTAGTGTAGGCCTACTGTGACGACTTCTATCGTCCAGTTGTTAATTGCTTTGTTTGTGAACTTTTGAATGATTGTGTGGCGTGTTTGAAATTCAAATTATGAACTATAAACTGGAACGAATTATCAAGCTAATCGAGGAAGTGTCACGAGACAGTTGACTAGGAACTGTCACTCGAGACAGACACAATTGGCGTTGAACGTCTAAAGACTTTACTTAACGTAACTTAGTCAATGTATTTTAAATTAGAAACAATAAGTAGAAGACGGTAAGACTGAATCTTCTATAATGTCATTTGTAATTGTGACTTGCTGTATACGGAACCATAAAGTAGATAGATTTATCGTATATGTGTGATTGGTGTTTGCAACATGTTTTTTATGTTGTTATCGGTGTCTGAGTTATTTAACATTAATTAGACCATATCGAATAGCTCCCAACTACCCCCAAGCAGGACTTACCCATTACTTAGAGTTAGTCTAAGCAGTACCTTCGCGTTTCGAATTGGCACAGATTTTGGCACTTACAACAAGCATAACATTAAGTATCTATTAAGCAACACACATCTATATTTCCGATTACTAGTGACATAGGCCTACTATTTGGATTTGCTGAGATTATTGGACCTTGATAGTCAAGTTTGATTCCATTAGATATTTATTTTCATCAACGACATTAGCACCTTAATTCTTGTTATGCTATTGTTGTTAGATTGTTAAGAGACTTAATTAAGTTTTAATTCAATCCATCGTGTCAAAGTCGGCCTACCACTAAATCATGTAAATGTACTGTAATTCAAATCATTGCATATAAGAGAAAACATGGGCTAACATGACGTCTCTGACATCTTCCTTGTATGAGGAAACGGACTTTAAACCTTTATTATTATTATTATTATTATTATTATTATTATTATTGTTATTATTATTATTATTATTATTATTATTATTATTATTATTATTATTATTATTATATTATTATTATATTAATGGAAGTGTTCTCCATGTTTCTGATTACGTCAGGACACTAACAGCGTCCACATAGTTTCTGAACCACATCGCGACCGTCACCTAACACGTCGGTGATCTCATTGTCGAGGTTCAACTGTTCACCAGTAAGGTGAACAGTACACTTTTTAAATTTTTCATTTAGAGCGCTTATCAAGTTTTCCGACTTTTTATGAATGGATTTTCAGATGTGATCTATGTTCTTTTTTACATATATAAGCTATATTATTATTATTATTATTATTATTATTATTATTGTTATTGTTATTGTTATTGTTGTTGTTGTTGTTGTTGTTGTTGTTGTTGTTGTTGTTGTTGTTGTTGTTATTATTATTGTTCAATTAATTACAGTAAAGAGGCTGTGTTGCGAAAATATGTAAGTTGTTTCTCATTAGACTTAAATGTTCATTGTCCACTTTTCAGACAATTAATCACATGATTCAATGATGATTGCATGATTCCATCAATCAAATGAAATTAAATATTAAATCAGACATTTGTCCAGAAAATTAATAGAATAGGGGGCCTACTTATTAGATCAATATTAAATTTATTCGATCGTTTCTTAGTTCGCTCGTTCGTTCGTTCTCCTTTCTGTTCTTTTTTCTTTCATTCTTTTATTTTCTATTTTCTTTCTTTCCTTCTTACTTTCACTCAGATAATTGAATACAGATCATTCATTTATTCATTAGAATTCTTTTTGTTGACTTGCTGCTCAAGAGTAGTTCTTCCACAGTTAGACTCACTAATGCACTGATGCCTGATTGATATGATCAGTTCTCTACACAAGACAGATTTCTAAAGACCCATTTCAGAGGACCGCCTTTTGAAATACCGACTTCAGCGCAACAATGTAATTCTATAGGCCAATTAACGACCTGTCCATCCTGCTAATTTAAATTATGGCGGAACGCATCCGAGTTGTGCATTTCTAATGAACTCCATTCGGTTACTCTTTCATGAAGGCACTTTGATCAGCGAAATAATCTGCTAATAATAATAATAATAATAATAATAATAATATTATTATTATTATTATTAATAATAATAATAATAATAATTTCGTCAGATCAAGGATCTTCTACTAAAAAGCACGCATTAAACCAGCATGAACTCTCTATAATTTTCTACCAAACGGCAAGTCCACGGAGAGAGCATATCATTATAATTCATACCGGTAGGCCTAATGAAATTTTGCACTCATACAATTTACAGTTAGAAGATAAACAATTAAGTCGATTTCAGCACAGAGTCCTTAGAAAAGTCAAAATTAGTAGTTTGAATATATTTTATAGGTCGCCTTCTCATTGCCAGGATAGTTTCAGCCTTGAGAAGCGAACAGTTTACTTTTGACCCAGACTGGAATGGAACGTAGGCTACTCAATCATAACGATCACGCTAAAATTTCACTATAAATAGCTTAAACGATCAGTTAAATTCGTTATGTATTAAATTAAGTTATCCGTGTTGTGTTGTGTACCCTTGTTGTGTCCGGGTTGCTTGAGGAATAGACCAACTGTGTACTCTACGTATCGTAAAAGACGGCATAAAACTAACATCCAAACCAACGTCAGAAAGGACATTCGGTTGGTGAGTACCCAAGCTCCAGAATCTGCTACAAATATTTAAATGATTTGAATGGTATGGGCGCATTATGATTGCTGTGGGACAAAGAGGGTTGGATAAGGTCTATTTGTATCCCGGCACTAGTTAAACTGATATTCTAGGGAAGATGACGATGATATATTACATTAATTATTCATTTAATATATTTGGCGCTTTAATAAAGCGAAAATTGAAATCTGAAATGATTCAGACTTTAGTGGATATTATTTCGGATATTAAAATAAATAAAGGCAGGCCAAAGACGTTTTCTGCTTTGGTGGCCTATACATGTAACTACAAGTATCTATGACTCCTTGTACAATTGTGCCAAAATTTGATTACTACTAAACGTATTCTCAGTTTTTTCTCACTACATAAATTCACAGAGTATACTACATGTATACACAACAAATCAAATTAAGCATGTTTTCACATAAAATCTCGACGTTACGCTCAGAACTGTACCACATCGTGCAATCTGCTCGTAATTGCGCCCGTTAAGGTCTGTGTCTAGTTGTCGGCCTCTATAGTGTACAAACACTACTTGTTGAAGAAAAGACCACAGAGATAGAACGAATAGATAAATCAAGTTTTTAGAATCTATTAATCGATCCAGATGTTTTGAGGCGATGAGAGAAAATTAAATGTCTGAAATGAAGACTAGGCGGCATGACAGAAAGAGAGCCCTGCGGTTCTTAATTATTGCTTGTGCGAAGCGGTCTGCACGATCTTACTATAGCTACACACTGGGTCGAGTATGATCTAGTAACTATAATAGTCATAATAATAGTAATTATTATTATTATTAAAATTATACTACTATTAATGTCTATAATAATAATAGTAATAATAATAATAATAATAATAATAATAATAATAATAATAATAATAATAATAATAATAATAACAGTGTCTATTGCACTCCAGCGCTTTAATGCTGTCTGCGCTCGTGGCACATTGGCAAATGCTGTTTCCCAGTGCGTAGCGAAATTATTTTAAATATTTCTCTTTAATCTTTCTTTTAATTAAATAAACCCAATCTTTCATCCAATTTTTTTGTTAGCTCAGGGCCCTATAGAGCCCAGGGCAATAAACAATAATAAATTTTTGATTACTTAGCCTACTCCACAGTTGCAGATTGAGCTACTACACAAATTCTAATTGCCAATACAAACTGCATCGAGTGAAAGCTAGGATTTTATTAAAGGGTTATTGCAAGACAAAGTCCTCAGAGAAACAACGTCATAATCAGAGTTCTAACAATTGCATCAAGAGCTGATGTTATCAATGAAATATCAAGAACTGATGTTGTCATGAAATATCAAGAACTGATGTTGTCATGAAATATCAAGAACTGATGTTGTCATGAAATATCAAGAACTGATGTTGTCATGAAATATCAAGAACTGATGTTGTCATGAAATATCAAGAACTGATGTTGTCATGAAATATCAAGAACTGATGTTGTCATGAAATATCAAGAACTGATGTTGTCATGAAATATCAAGAACTGATGTTGTCATGAAATATCAAGAACTGATGTTGTCATGAAATATCAAGAACTGATGTTGTCATGAAATATCAAGAACTTATGTTATCATGAAATATCAAGAACTGATGTTGTCATGAAATATCAAGAACTGATGTTGTCATGAAATAATTCCAGACAAAGAAAATGAGCGTCTACCTAATGGGTGAGAAAAGAATTCTGAAGCAGATTGTGAAGGGGGTTATTTGAGGATTCAGTGATCAGAAAGAAAAGAAGGTTTACAAGTGATACGTGTTTAGAAAAGTTAACAGAGAAATTGTATACTAAAGTCTTCAAACCAATGAAGCCAGAGGTGATTATTTAATGGAGAGATAGAGGTGGCCTGACATCTCGTGGACCGACAGACAACACGTAAAAACCTGTTGCCTGTTGCTATAAGTAGACATGTAGAGAAATAAACATTGAACCAGTCATGCTAACTCACAGTGTAATTTATTAGAATACCAGAGATATTAAAAATATTGAACATCATGTAAATGCAAATATGTAATTTTGAAGTCCGGATACAATATTGCATTATATTTACAAAATGATATAATTATCTAGTTGATTCTAGTCAAATTAAACCTTTCAATCAATGACTGTAAATAATAAAGAATTCACCAAAGGGAGTGGTTAATTATAGAAAAATACTAAAACGAACATTATGAAACAAGTTAAGACAATAGCACTACAAATACGCAAAATCACAACAGAAAATGAAAGACTAAAGCTATAGAAAATATATACTCTAATATATTGGTTATTCCCCCCCCCCCCCTCCATGTTATGTCCGGGATGCTTGAAGAATAGACCAATCGTGTAGACAGCACGAGTCGTAGAAGGCTACATAATAACAAGATCCAAACTAACGTCAGAAAGGGCATTCGGTTGGTGAGCGCCTAGGCTCCAAAAATTCCTACAAAATTTAAACGAATGGGAAAACTTCAAAAGAAGGTCTATTCGTATCCTGACCCTAGTTAAGCTGGGATTTAAGGGAAGATGATGATTATGATACTCCAATGTAAAGGTTGACGACTACAATATATAGTCTGAATTAATCACCATATACTGTATACTACATTATATGTAAACCATTAAAAATCTGGGCTCTATATGCAAAATAAAAGGAGTAACTTCTCTAATAATGCCAGTATTACATAAATTAATAGTTTGACATTTCCATTGCATGATCATCTTTGGACTGATTTTCTGGATTTTGGAATTAGAACCGTTTCAAACTTTCTTTTCCCTCACCAGGTAGGAATTTGTCTCAATAATGCTCTATGTTGTCATCAACACATCACATCACGAACGGTGGGACTCTAATTGTTGTTATGTTATATAAGGAAACCAGTAACTGTTGGTTGTAGCAAACAAAACGCTAAAGTTCGTCTAGTTAAATCTCAGTTACTAGTTTCATAAACATGTCAGTGATGGGGAGAGCGCTGGATTTGAACCCTGCTCAGACTGATCAGTAGTTGGATAACTCACCGATCGTATGCTACCGGCTTAGCACATAGGTAGTAACTTATTTAGTAGAATTTGCATATTCCAATCAAAACATATTCAGTCTAGGCTACACTGAGAACAAAATTCAGTGTTTCTTGAAGATTTTAAGGCCTATTTTCTCCATGCAGGTGTGATGATCCATCCAGTGAAATATAACCGACAGCGACGAAAATGTAAAGTTTACTTTGCAGCATAGAGAGCCTGATATAAACACCCTCACCCAATACCATCCACCCTCCCTGGAAAACATTTTTAGATTAAATCACTGAAAGTAACGATTGAGTAGTTACATTACAACCATCATTTAAATTACATTTTAGCAACAAATAGCATATATATAACAATATTCCACATGATATCAGTAAGCATAAAAAGCATCATTTTGTCTATCTCTAAAAATTGACAATTTTATACATTGTGCCTGAAATGATTAAATATATTAACAAAATTTTCTTACATTACAACGTCTTAATTTCTAACTTAGCAGAATATTTCAAAAGCAATTCAGATAATGAAATGCAATAAAATATATAAACAATATATCTTAGTAAAAAGTTACAGGAATCGAGAAATAGCATAATAATTTTAAAAATATATATAATTTTCTTTCTTCTTGGCATGTTTTCGATAGACGTTTACGTTGATTCGTATATATAATATTATTGACAAATTTGTACATATTTATTTTGTATTTTAGCATGGAAAAAAGGTGTTTGGCTAACTTTTGTTATGAAGAATTCGTAGAAATGCTCAGGAAAATCAAAGCTGATAACAGACTTAGTATCTTTAGTTAGAAGCATAGAATACATCAAAATGTATACAGTATAAAAAACTAGCATAAAAAGAAAGCGCAGGGTTTACATGTATATGATTACGCAGATGTCTAATAAAAAATAAGATTGTTTGCATTGCAAATGACTCCTGTATTCCTGGTACTGACTCGACATTTTGAATCTTCTAAAGCTTATCTTCACGCCTAAGATATAATGTTCTGGTGTCTACTTCATCACTTACTGGCTATTTACATGATATTGCTCCTATCATACAAGTTACAGACTGGATTACTGTAACCCCATGAAGTGCGTAATAGCTGGAGCATCCACCATCAACTTCTCAAACCCCTCTAGAAAGTACTGCAGTCTCTCGCTGTAGTTACGCTCGTGATATGGCATGCCTGAACGCTTCAGCCAATCAGAAACCAGCGGTTTAACGATGCGACACATGTTGTCAGAGAGATGCGGGTACAGATGGTGTTCAACGTGGCAGCTTATCAGCGAGTGGCCAAATGCGAAGTTAAGCAGAGGATTAGAAGAAAGGTTGAGACACCCACTTGACATCTGATATACTCTGGCGGGTCGATCATCAGGCGAATACATTGGTAGTCCTAAAGAATTAATCAATCAATCAATCAATCAATCAGTTAATAAATAAATAAATCAGTCAATCAATCAATCAATAAATCAGTTAATCATGTGTTCATTGAAGATAGAAAATAGATTAGATATCGCAAGATATCTGATATAATATAAGATGGTTGATCGTGTGCTAAATCAATAAAATTACAATCAATCAATCAGTGATTCACCCTTCTGTGTAGACACCGAAAGAGTCTACTCCAGTGATAAATCAACTACTCAATTTTACCGACATACGAACTTGTACTAAAAAATGTGAGCTACAGTATATATCAATTTATCTAAATTAATATTGGCATTTAATTTCAGATTCCTATTTTTAGTAGTTGCAATTAATTAGCAATTTAACATCACAAAACAGTTTACAGTTCATCTTTTCATAACATTTTTCATATATAACTTTAGAATACTGAAAAATCTTCTCATAGGAATAAAATAAATTGAATTAGAGAAAATGTTATATTCTATTAATCTTCTATAGTCTTTTTATATCCATAAACTGAATGTTTAAAAGGGATCTAGAGTAATAAAAAAAAAATTTGACACAAAACTTTGACAAAAAACACAAAACTTGAAAACATTTTATGATCAATTTCTACAGCAAAAAACAGAATTAGAATGCTACTGTTGTCCACAACAGCACTGAGTAATATAGTGCCAAATCCAATCCGATGAGCAGAATGTGAAGTCCAAAAATGGAGCAAACCATAGTCCAGGAATTCAGTCGAAGAAAGGGTATTAGCGGAATGGAGGTTTAGGTGTTGGTCTAAGTTCCTGTGCAATGGGTGAATAGGAGAGATCTAAGAGAAAAGCTTTAAACCGCTTAGGAAACTGTTCATGTAGAAGGAAAGATTGATCAGAAAAGATGAGGTGGTGTCCAAAGTGGAAGAACAAGAATTCCAGATGCGTGAAGCCGCATGCTGAAACGTGTGCTTGGGCAGCTTGCAGTGGGAAGGAATGTTTTATCTCTCTAGAATATTTAACTTGAGAACCTAGTAGATGACTGCATAGAGATAGGCTTTAAGTTAATTTATTAGATATTGGCTAAGTTGGATAATCAAAATTGGTCAATATTTCTAGGAGAACATAATTACTAAAAACCAAATTAAACTGGAAAAGGAACTACTAAGCAAATAATAAACAAGAATATAATAAGAAAATTATAAATAATAATCGAATAAAATAATAAATAAGTAATATAAGAAAACCACAGATTTTTCAGTTGTATCATATGGAAGTAATAATAATTATAAAAATAACTCTCCCGGAGTAAAGAACCCAGGGTCCTCTACTCCTGGCTTCTTTACTCCCTGAGTAAAAAGATAAAAATTAAATTAAAAAATAACAAAAATATTCTTTAAAATAATAAATATTTTTGTTATCTATTTCCAGGAGTAAAGAAAGAAGAGACATCCCCCATCACATCAATACAAACTGATAAATAATTATGTAAAGATCAAATGCAGTCAAATTCACTTCTAAAATACACATATATTAACCTATTCAATAAGTATTATTGTTTAAAATTTGTAGTAAATATACAATTAACTTATTAACAAAATATGAACAATTAAATTAGCACATAGATTAGTAGCATAGAGCCACTTAACGCCATGAAATCAATAATTACATGTAGCATAAGCAATTAATATTAAGCAATAAAGCAGTAAACAATTAAGCATAAACACCTATATGCTGGAAGATGTTGATGTGTATGTAAGGGACGGCCAGCATGCTGCGGTAGATAAATGATGCAACCAATGCTCCGGGTATGCTGTATCCAGATACCTGAGTCAACAGGTAGACATGGAAAGCAATTCCTGCGGGAGCAACTGTTAAATAAACCATCAGATTCTTCCAGTCTCTCTCAGATAGGAGCATCTGAAGCGACACAAGAGGAATAAGCAGCGGCAGGGCAAGCGGTGCAATGAACATGTAGACGTATCGAGGTAAGAATGGCGCCTAAAACAGATGATCACAAAATTACTTAATTATTCTACATTTAAAAATGAAATCAACTTAAGCAACAAACATATAAATTAATAACGCAGTTATGAATTTCCATTATTTATTATAGGTAAGGATTGAAATACAATTTTCGGATAAATATTATACGTAAGGACTGAAATACACGTATCTTAAAGTATATACAGTCTTAAAATATACAGCAGTCTGACTGACTGATTGATTTATCCACAATCCCTTTAAATAGTTCAACATTTCTCTCTCTCTCTCTCTCTCTCTTTGTGCACTCCATATTGGCAAATCCATGGCGTATAACTCCTCCACATATTTCTGTTCTCTGCCTTTCTCTTCATATCAACATACGAATAGGTTATCAAATCATCCAAAATTCCAAATCTCAGTCTTCCTCTAATCTTCTTTCCATCCATTCTTCCTTCAATTACCTCATTTCTTAAACCATCCCCTCTCAGATCATGACAGATATTATCCATCTAGTTTTTCCTTCTATTTTTTATGATATTTATAAAACATCAAAATGTTTTCGGTATTAATAATATGCCACGAAAAATATCCTTATAGTAATATAATTTTGCTTGTAAATTTAATGAAGCAATAAATACAAATGAGGAGGTCAGCAAAATTAATAACATTAATCCTTTTCAATGCCTTCATACGCAGAAAGGGATGTTCATTCCTCTGAACTGATTAAAAAATGATTGTTGGCTTATCATATCTGCTTATAACAACAAACATCTGAATACATCTATTTCAGTACAGACTTCATTTTTGCTTTAAAATCCTACATTTAAGATTAATTATTTACAACAGTTTCTAGAACTACCTACCTTCCAGGTGCTTGAGTCTCCGAGGCCAATGATATTAGTATGAGGATGATGCATCTTGATGTGAATATCATGCCCACATTTCGTAGAGAACGATCCTATGAACTCGCCCAAGAAATAATGAAAAAAGTAATTGAGCTGCGGAGAGTCACATAGGCCTCCATGAGAAGCAATATGTCCCGCTCTTGCAGTTAGAGACGTATGGTATAAGCACAACAGAAACAATCCAGCCACTTGACTGACGATATCTGCACTGCGCAAGATGATTAGACCAACGGGAACCATGCACGTAATTCCAATCAGCTGAAGCCAATCTACACCATACTTGTCAAACCACGAACAACTTGAGACAACTTTCCGTACCTTCTCATTAAGCTCTGAGAGATTAGGAATGGCTGCAGCGTGAACGTAAACATGCTCTTCATCCTGTTTGTCTTTCATCATGCCAGATTGTGGATAAGGTTCTAGTACTATTTATACTGTAAAGCATTAGCAATATCTGTAAGATTTACAATATCTTTATCAGAATCCCTACCAATTCTCATTTATAAAAGCCAAAAAGCTACACATAACATCTGTTTCTGAATCACAATATGTCAGAAACAGTCCAACAGAGATTCAAGCAGATGGTCACTTGTTTCTCATGCAAGGTTGCTGTCTAGTAGGTAAGTATTTGTATCTGGTAGGGCCTACTTCATCACATCATGAAAGATAGCAAGAATGGTGAAGATAAATATTATTCACATCTTAATTCAAAAATATCTATAGGCTATATAAATTTCTGACTGAAGATGTGATTAGTATGACAGTTTTATAAAATAAAACTAAAGTGTTTAGACGTACATTGAGACAACTGCAGTCAATATTACTTACGGCGTAAAAACTCTTATCTATAAACAACAATGAAGTGGCTCAAAACAAAGTACAGTAGAATAGTTAAATGACGAACGCTGAATAGTTAGTTGATTTTAAATAACTCGAAAAAATATACTTTTCTAGTCAATGCCCTGCATCGCTCTTGTATCATAAATTTAATTTTAAACAATTCCAAGGCGAAAAACTAGGGGACTCCATTCAAAATGTCAAAGGTCTAAGAGTTGTACAAGTATATTAAATTTAATTCTATTTCATCCTATAAATTTAATGGTATTTAACGAACACAGGTTAAAGTGAGCTACTACTAAAAAACCGGACAACTTCAACAAAAACCTTGTAAAATATTGTTTAGTTGTAAAATAATGTAAAATAAAATGATTATAGATTATCTTATGCATCTCTAACATAAACATAAACAAAACATTTGTTGACATTTGGAATCAAAAACAGTATTGTACGTTGCCATACGCTACAAAATCTTTTTGTAACAATATATTACGGTGGCTCGCAACTGCCATAAATTTTTTTTTGAAACAAAAAATCAAAAAAACAAAAAAACAAACAAATCTTTGTTACTATAAATAACCACTTTGCTACTATAAATAGCTCACTAGCAGTATCTATATCACACATAGTCGATGACAACATCCAGCACTCGATCTTGAATCAAAGGCCAGTCCATGTGCAAAAAATAAAGTTTATTGTCAATGACAACATCGAGCACTCGATCTCGCGCCAAATCCAAACCGATGAGCACAAAATTAGGTCAAAAACAGTGCAAATCCAAAATTCAGTTAATTAGTCATGTTAAGTGAATTCGTCAATGACAACATCGAGCACGCGATGTCAAACCAAAGCCAAGCCGATGAGCAAAAAGGAGGTTAAAACTGTGCAAATTCAATATTCAGTTAATTAGTCATACTAAGTTAATTTGTTTATGACAACATCGAGCACTCGATCTTGGGCCAAAGTCAAACCGATGAGCACAAAATTAGGTCAAAAACGGTGCAAATCCAAACTTCAGTTAATTAGTCATACTAAGTGAATTCGTCAATGACAACATCGATCACTCGATCTCGAGCCAAAGCCAAACCGATGAGCACAAAATTAGGTCAAAAGCGGTGATAATTACAAGGTGAGTCTTTGGACTGATTTTCTGCATTTTGGAATTTGCACCGTTTTTGACCTAATTTTGTGCTCATCGGTTTGGCTTTGGTTTGACATCGCGTGCTCGATGTTGTCATTGACGAATTCACTTAATATGACTAATTAACTGAATTTTGGATTTACACCGTTTTTGACCTTAATTTTTGCTCATCGGTTTGGCTTTGGCTCGAGATCGAGTGCTCGATGTTGTCATTGACAATAAACTTTATTTTTTGCACATAGGCTGGCCTTTGATTCAAGATCGAGTGCTGGATGTTGTCATCGACTATGTGTGATATAGATACTGCTAGTGTGCTATTTATAGTAACAAAGTGGCTATTTATAGAACAAAGATTTGTTTGTTTTTTTGTTTTTTTGATTTTTTGTTTCAAAAAAAAAATTTATGGCAGTTGCGAGCCACCGTAATATATAGTATCAGATTTGATTTTATATCATGTCTATAGATTTTTTGGCACTTTGTTGCGAATAAATAAATAAAGTATATTTGATGTAGCCTTAAGTGTTTTTGCATTATCCTTAAACGAACTGCAATGAGCGATTCATCTATTTCTTAAAGTAGTGGTTTTGATGTAGCACAAAATAGGAATTTGGAATAAGAAGATTTGTAGGAATGTTGAATAGACCTTAAAAATCAAAGTAATTGTAATTTTATTGACTATACCTAACCCTAACCCCTACCCTTTACCCTAACCCTAGCGTACCATTATCCTAAAAAATAAAAAAAGTTAGATAAAACTCTTAAAAAATAGTGACTCGAGCCAGAATCGAACCCCGAACCCCCTGATCTAAAGACTAGCATTTGAGACTTCCGTTTGAACTCTATTGAATAGACGATGTCAACATATCATACTGGAAAATCGTAATCCAACACAAAATATTATTCCGAAATTTGTGTGGTTACTTCCTAACTGCGCTTTTTAAAGACTATTGGCAACACTGCTTTAGCTGGTTTTACACATCTTTCCAAAAGTAAACAAACATTGAACTTGAAAAGCTTGCCGAAAGGTTTCGTAATAGAACGTTCAGTAATTATGAAGACTACTAAAAATGTATCCTTAGCGAAATATAGTAAATTAGTAATAACTAACTATGTGTTCATAATATTTCAAGAAATCCTTGATTAGGCAAATTAACATTTGATCTCCAAATTTAATCGAACAGCATTGCTATATAAATGTCCTTAAATCCTTAACTTCATTTTAACAGTTTATTTAGTTAGTAGTAGCATATAAATTTATCGTGAAAAACTAATAAAGCATAAAATATTAACATGCTGCTTGCTATGCACTGCTACGCTGCGCCTTTTGAAAATGTAAAAGACAAATTCAGCCATCTCCGCGAGTCACCGACACTCCTGCGCTGAACTTAAACACATAGAAGAGATTCTGTAGCGGTTGCTTAACACTTGTTATCACAAGTTAGGCTAGCGTGGCAACGGCTATTACACTTTATTTTCGCTTTATAACATTTACAACGGTTACTATTGCATCTATTTTTGCCTTCACAATTACATTTCAAGAACCCATGTCCACTGCACTTCGATTCCATTTGGACTGTTGTTCTCAAAGCCACCTCCTCTTTCTAACTAACATCGCTATCAGACTCAGTTAGAAGCATATAAGCACAAATATCAAATTGATTTTTAAAGTATTTGCCCTTTAACACTCCTGCGCGCACGGCTATACTATACATGTCATTCATATCCATGTCAATAATTGCACCTATTAAATTACGAGAATCACCTCGACCTCCACAAGAGGTATTGGAACAGTTACATTGTCACTAGTATTTCCAGAGACATGCTCTACACGGCTGCGCTTGACCATGTATTCAGCTTGACGGATCATTGCATCTTGAGCTTACGATTTCTCTTAATGTGATTATCATCTGTTTACAAAGAGCAGTGACGTCAGAGACAGTTGATGTAGATAGAGTGACGTCATCACAGATGGGAGATGTAGAGGGAATAATAATATTATAATAATATAATAACCTCCAACAATTTCTATAGCGGTGTCGTGGCCAGTGTCCGGTCTTTGAGACCGCTTTACAGGTTCCCGGCAGGTTATTTTTAATTCTTTCCATGGTTAATCATATCTTTGCTATTGATAGCGCCAATCGGCGACAAGCCCCAATACAAGATTAACTTCCATGAGCCCAAGGGGATATCCATCATTACTTGATCGACCTTGGCTTTGAACCCAGGCCACTTGTATCCGAGGCGAACACTCTAACCGTTACGCCATACCCCCTCCCCATCAATCATGATGACGGAATGACATCAATGATGTCATCAGAGACAGTTGGTCTAGAGGGAATGACGTCAATGATGTCATCAGAGACAGTTGATCTAGAGGGAATGACGTCAATGATGTCATCAGAGACAGTTGATCTAGAGGGAATGACGTCAATGATGTCATCAGGGACAGTTAGTCTAATGACGTCAATGATGTCATCAGAGACAGTTGGTGTAGATGGAATGACATCAGTGACTAATGCCGGTAGTGTAGACGAGGAAGTGGCATAGTTTACAAATTCCCTGATTTGACACATTCACTGTAGCATATATACTTTAATTGGCTGCAATATTAGACGTATTTTCAATTATTTGTACGTGTTTTTGTCAAATTATTTTGATAGTTTTATATCTTTGTTTTTTTATATATGTTTTCATTTCAGATCGGGTGCCTGATATTTCACAGTAGAAAGTATACATAGCACATTCAAGAAGCTTATGAAATGGTGTGGCCACTGATTGTTGCATTTGGCAGAACATATGCGCCTTATGTTGTCATGCCCGTAGCAGTGGTTGTTGGTTTTATTGGCTATAAGCTGGAGTGGATCGTTAGAGACTCTGAGCCAACACCGAGCAAGAAGGTCAGCATCGCAGACGAGAGAGATTTGCGGGTACTACAAGAGAGTGAAGGGAAGGATTTATCGAATGTTGGCAGTTTAAGAGACAAAGCTTTCGTGCCAAAAACAATATTTGAACGAAATCAATGAACTCTATTGTACTATGTCCATGGTGCTATGTATGTATATATACATGTATATACTGTATATATATATAAATATATATATAATATATATATATAATTATATATATATGTTATATATATATATATAATTATATATATATATATATATATATATATATATATATATATATATTATATATATATATATAATATATCTATCTGAGATCAATTATGCATTATACATGACCGTACACTTAGATTGCAATCATTGATGTAACAGTGTTGATACGCATAATATATAGGAGTCTAGGGTTGAATATATTGCAAGTTGATTGTACACAAGCTTGCGTCATAAGCAAAAGGTCAGCCAGTATTTGAGTCTAATCTATTGTGGCACTGGCACAATGCCGACACAGAGTTAAATTTAATTATGATTTAAGTGATTCTAATAAATAAATTATGGTAGCTTTTTATGATTGTTCGAATTCTGTGAGAAAACTTCTTTATGACGCATTGAAATCTCGTGGGCTTCTTTGCTTTGAGATAACTATTTTATAAATTTTCTAAGAAAAATATAGAAATTAAAGATACCGTAATATTTATTCCAGTTGTTTGTAGATGTTCAGGAAGTCAAACTCAGCTTTATCATCGAGACTGCATAATTTGTGAATTTTAGAATATATATCCCTTGGACCTGTCGTAGCACTACTGCCCTACTGAGAAACGCTACAAGGGTAACATTTCATCTTTTTAATTTGGCACAGCTTTTGATAGCATTCAGCTAAACAGAATTCAGATTCCACGTTTACGCCTAATGAACAATATTCACCTTTTAATACCTGCATCCACCCATTACTCTATCCGAATATTCAATCAAATAGTTTTCATCCTTCCTATTGGCTAATAAGAAGGATGACATAATCAACCTACCCTGATCATTTTTGATCACCAAACTAGCTTTCGTTTAGGACCTTACTTCTCCTCAGAACATTTCTTTTGCAGTTTGGTCTGGATGAATTGATCTGCAGTGATTTGTGCTGTTGGGGACATCCCTGACATCCCCGGATGAGGAAACGGACGTTAAACCTTTATTAATGACTAAGCTTAGAATCTTTCTCATGGAATTTCAGATATTAACTGTTGTTGTATTAACCATTGTAAAGCCAAAGCTAAGGTTAACGTCAGTTTCCTCACTCGAAAGCGATGTCAGTGACGGGCGAGCCCAGGATTTGAATCTTGCACATACTGATCCGTGGTCGAGTATCTTACCGACTTCGCCACTGGCTCCAGTCAGTATGGGTGAATATTGTAGCATTTGACGTTTCTATATAACTTGGCGGAAAATATAGTACTAATAATATCATCCCCCATTACAGCATAGACTCGCACATATGAAACTTCAGACTCAGATTGGTTTTTATGATCTGTAAATGCACAATTGGATGTAATGCAAGTCATTCAATGTATATAGGCTTACGGCTTACTACATCTATATTTGTTAATTATGTATATAATTATGACTTATTATATTATGTGAATAGTTTGTGTAGACTGTGCATGCTACTGCTGAATACAAAAAAATGTGTGAATAGTTTGAATTGTAATATTTTCTTGTTTTAACTAATAAAGTTTAACTCGGTTCCTTCTTGATCATCTTAATTGATTAATTGTTATGTTAAACTGTAGTCTAGCTTAACATTACAGTAAATGTAACTTTAAAGTTATCATTGTACATTGGAAGTCCTCTGTATAACTTTTAAGTAATAATTATAATTTCTTTCGACAGCATATGGTTAGTCATATATGCCATATTAAATTGAATGAAATAAAAGAAGCTTAATTATGTAACTTTTGCGAGCTAGAAAGATCACAAAATTACTGTTTTAATATTAGTGAAAGCGTGAATTACAAAATTATTGCTTTAATATTAACAAATGCGTGAATTATATGAAATAGTGATGGGTAAAGTCTATAAAATTATTCGTGGCCGCAATAGAATAACACATTCAATTATTATCGGTAATCATTATTAGCTATAAACAATTGCCAATCAGTTTAATATAGAAAGGCGATCAGAATAGAAAGTAAAATTGTTTTCTCACACATAATCACTGCTATTTACTTCTATGTAACTCACTAAGGCGCCTGAGTTCGGGGATCCAGAAGAGGGGCCCTTAGGCCCGCCGAAATTTTGTATAACAATATATTCATTGTATTTATGACAATGGAAGGAAAAAGATGCAAGAGTCGACAGCGGATGACGTTTATTAAGAGTCTTAGCAAATGGATACAGTTAACTGAAACAGAGATGATCAGAGCAACAATGAATAGACATATGGAGGAATATGACCATGACCGCCTAGGCTTGGAACAGGCACGGCACTTTAAGAAGAGAGAAGATTTATGACAATACAATAATTGTTAACAAATTTGAAAGGTATATTTCCTAGGAAATATCTGTACTATTCAAGGTATAAGGTATCACGCGACAGTGGAATGTTTCTTAAGGTTTGTTTTGAATGTGGAATTGAAGAGACCGTGGAATGAGCTAACGAGGTGTCAGGGTCATGCGACAACCTCCCATGGGTCTAAGTGTAGCATTCTCCATAATCTCAAACGATTGTTCAGGATCCAATGTCGGCGTGAACTTCTGAATGAACTTGCATATCAACAGCTTTGCCTCGATCTGTAAAGCACATTATAATACAGAGAACTTATAGATTTTACATCTATCTCTCTCTCTCTCTCTCTCTCTCTCTCTTAGTGCCTACTGGTAGGTCCATCATGGTACATAGCGCTCCACTCATCTCTATATATCTATCTATGATTTAAAGATCACTATCTATCTATCTATATATATATATATATATATATATATATATATATATATATATATATATATATATATATATATATATCACTATCTATGACTTAAAGATCCACGAGTGCAGTGGCGGATCCAGGGGCCCTGTTTTTACCGGTAAATTACATTAGGCCTACTAGTTATTTCGCTAAGAGTTGTGTTTTTAAAAATTAGTTTACTTTGTTGTACAAGCAGTGGAACGCAGTTCCCTTAGCTCTCATTTTTTGAGGTGCATTTCCCTGCTAGGGGCCCATATTAGGTACTAGGAGACCTGTAATTACATGACAGGGGGTCCGAATTTTTTTTACCGTTCCCCTACTTTAACCTCAGTGTACAAGTACAATAACTTTAAAAGTTAAACACACTTTACAGTGAAACGATTCAAATGATCATATGGGATGATATCTATGACTTTTAATACCATACGTCTAACAATTAGGCAGCTTAGTCAATATCCATATTACCAGTCCTGAGAATGTCCGTGATTTTACTTAAATAAGCTCTATGCCTACTGGGAATTAATCACAGGTCCTCAGGAAAAGTCATTTAAATTTTGCATGACGTCACCAAACGCACTTACACTGTGCCATTTAGACATTTTACAAAATATAACTAAATAAATAAAGATAATAAAAATACTCACAGTGGCAAACTGCTGACCTATGCATGATCGATGTCCAACAGAAAAAGGCATAAACTTGAACAGCGGTCTACAATCACATAAAATGAACATCCATGATGAGACTATGCACCAATGCAAGTAGCTGCAGTTAAAATTTTAGTTGAAGCTCTTCTCTTGAAGCTTAGATTAATTACCAATATATTATCGGTAATTTACGGAAGAAACCCCACAAATTTTTACCGAGTATAAAATGGTTCTTCTCTTTTAAAAAAGTCTGGTCTAGTTTTAGATTATTCTGCATTAGCTGTATTACTAAGCGATTCACTGAGTAATGGAAGAATCCCTTTACTTCAGAGGAGCAAATGGTTTATAAAATTTATGATGAAATACGTCAGATGTTTACCCGTGTTGTGTCCGGGACACCGGGTTGCTGAAGAATGGGCCAACCATAGATTGCACGTGTCATAAAAGCCAGGCGACAAAGCACTAAGATCCAAACCAACGTCAGAAAGGGCATTCGGTTGGTGAGCGCCTAGGCTCCAGAAATTGCTACAAAATTTTATAAAGTTTACCGACCCTAGTTAAACTAGGATTCACGAGAAGATGACGATGATGATGTAATACATCAGATATAAACAAATAGTTAGGACTTTCTTATAATTGCTTTACATATAATTATAGTTGCTATATTAAATTAAAGTTATAGTATTATTACTATACCTTGGCTCAGATTTATCGAATCTTTCTGGTCTGAATTCCTCAGGCTCTGAGAAGTTACGTGAAAGTCTGTGTGCTACAAAGAAACTTGTCTGAAAATAGAGAGAAAATATGTGTTCTATATGAGTAAATAATCGCTTAAGTTTTAGTATTGAAAACAGCAAGTTCATCAAGAGTTTGAAACAGCAAATACAAAAGAAATCAGATAGACTTTCCACTACAGGAAGCTGTAAGGATCTACAGTTATTAGCAGTGTAATAACAGTCCAAGCTCGATGATCTACAGTTATTAGCAGTCTAACGATAGTCCTGCTCGATGATCTACAGTTATCAGCAGTCTAACAATAGTCCTGCTCGATGATCTACAGTTATTAGCAGTCTAACAATAGTCCTGCTCGATGATCTACAGTTATTAGCAGTCTAACAATAGTCCTGCTCGATGATCTACAGTTATTAGCCGTCTAACAATAGTCCTGCTCGATGATCTACAGTTATTAGCAGTCTAACAATAGTCCTGCTCGATGATCTACAGTTATTAGCCGTCTAACAATAGTCCTGCTCGATGATCTACAGTTATTAGCAGTCTAACAATCCTGCTCGATGATCTACAGTTATTAGCAGTCTAACAATAGTCCTGCTCGATGATCTACAGTTATTAGCAGTGTAACAATAGTCCTGCTCGATGATCTACAGTTATTAGCAGTCTAACAATCCTGCTCGATGATCTACAGTTATTAGCAGTCTAACAATAGTCCTGCTCGATGATCTACAGTTATTAGCAGTGTAACAATAGTCCTGCTCGATGATCTACAGTTATTAGCAGTGTAACAATCCTGCTCGATGATCTACAGTTATTAGCAGTCTAACAATCCTGCTCGATGATCTACAGTTATTAGCAGTCTAACAATCCTGCTCGATGATCTACAGTTATTAGCTTTGTACAGTTGTTACAGTTTGTAGTGTGGTGATTTGAAATAACTAAATAAATTCATGAACAGTTAGCGCCAAGTAATATTACTTTTTCTGTCTTTCCATAGACAAAAAGCCAATTCAAATCCGGCAAGTTATCGGCGAGACTATTCACAGTTATCTCAGAAGACATATCCACAGAAAAGACTTCAGTCAATGCTCAATAGCAGATCCATGCACAGATTCTTCAGCTTTCTGCTCCCCTTCTAATACACATAGGATATCGCTAATACCTCGTCAAATGTAGAGATCAAAATAATTATGCTACACAGTATTGGCAATATAACGTACGAATTACTGTTGCAGTGCTAGGGACGCTTTAAATTGGGCCTATGCTGTCAGTAAATTACGAAAATGACTGGACTGCGGAAAACGCAATGGACCTACCAATCCTATGCTACAGTCAAATTTCACAAATTCTGGCCGTACATAATTTGAAAGATCTTGATCGCACTCGATATATTTTCCTAGAGCATAATTTCGTAGTCTAAACATCGTCGTAGACATTGTAATTATTGCTATCAGTTGTTGCTACTGTTGCTAGGGTTATTTTTACTGTTGCTAGAGTTGTTGCTACTGTTGCTAGTGTAGTTATTACTGAAGCTATTGTTGTTGTTACTGTAGCTAATTTTGTTGTTACTGTTGTTATTGTTTCTGTTAGTGTTGCTATTGTTGTTGTTACCTTTGCTAATGCTAAATTACTGCTGCTAGTGTTGCATTTGCTGCTTCTATTGTTCTTATTACTGTTGCTAATGTTGTTGTTACTGTTGCTAATATTATTGTTACTGTTGCTAGTGTTGCTGTTACTGTTTCTAATGGTGTTATTACTGTTGCTAATGTTGCTTTTACTGCTGCTAATGGTGTTGTTACTGCTGCTAATGGTGTTGTTACTGTTGCTATTGTTGTTGTTACTGTTGCTATTATTGTTGCTACTGCTGCTAATGGTGTTGTTACTGTTGCTAATGTTGTTGTTACTGTTGCTAGTGTTGTTGTTACTGTTGCTAGTGTCGTTGTTACTGTTGCTAATGTTGTTGTTACTGCTGCTAATGGTGTTGTTACTGCTGCTAATGGTGTTGTTACTGTTGCTATTGTTGTTGTTACTGTAGCTATTGTTGTTGTTAGTGTTGCTATTGTTGTTGTTAGCGTTGCTATTGTTGTTGTTACTGTTGCTATTGTTGTTGTTACCTTTGCTAATATGGCTGTTACTGTTGCTAATGTTGTTGTTAATGTTGCTAATATTGCTGTTAGTGTTGCTAATTTTGTTGTTACTGTTGCCAGTGCTGTTGTTACTTTACTCACGATTACAAACGAGCCAGCAGGTACGTTATAACCCTCAAACATCGTGTCAGTTGGAAGATTTCGAGAGGTACCGGGAGCAGGGGGATACAACCTCAGCGTCTCCTTAAACACTTGCCCAACATATTCCATCTTCTGGAGGTCATCATAAGTTACAAATGTTCTTCCTTCTAACACAGAATCCACCTCTTCCTGCAATCTGGACACATCGATATAAATGTACTTACAACAAAGAGGAAAGTGATTATCAATTTAAAATTTTCTGTAACTTAATCGCATGAGAATAAACAACAACAATCCGAGGAGTAATAAAAATAAGAATAATATAAGTATATTTATAAAGTACCGCGATACATAGCAGGATCAAGTATTCTTAAGACTCGCCTTTCATAAAAGTTACTCGCTTCAACATGTAGTCTATACCTAATGCATTCTATTCGTCTACTATGATACCGGTCTAAGAAGATCCGTGGCACCCATACATAGGGCTTCATGAATTTAGCTCAAAAAATAATTTTTCAAATATCAAGCTAAATTGGTTACGATCCCACCGAAAGATGTAAGCTGCCGAAACGTCTGAGAAATAACGATAATATTTTATTTATAAATTAAGACAAGCAAAAAATAAGAATTAATTTGCCTGTGTTGCATATGGGTTACTGAAGAATACACCAACCATGGCCTGCACGTGTCGTAAAAGGCGCCAAGCACTAAGATCCAAACCAACGTCAGAAAGGGCATTCGGTGGTTGAGCGCCTTGGCTCCAGAAATTGCTACAAAACTTTCTAAAACGAATGGTAAAACAAGGTCTATTCTTATCCCGACCATTGTTAAATTGGGATTTACAGGATTATGATGATAATGATGATGAGATAAATTAAGACAATCAGATCCAGAGAGATTTTGAGATACAACAGATAAACATTGAGGATCTTAGAGAAAGTGAGGGCTAACCTAAGCATGACATCGGGTCTTCGACCAATCTCTAGAAAGAGAAAAGAGAGAACATTGGAAGTCGTCTCCTGACCCGCTATGAACAGAGTCATCACGTCATCAAGTAAGTCGTCGTCTTCCAATTCAGGATATATTTCTGTAAAATAGTCAAACAAAACGAAATTAGGAATCGACATGGACTTTATTCCTTAAATCTTAATATGGCGAACATAGCCTAAAAGATTTTAACTTTCAATCAATCAATAAGAATTTAACGTAAAGGTTTCTCGCTGTAAGGCAATGTAGGGACGTCTCTTGCAGACTCTACACAAACAGGCGACAAAGCACCACACGATGACGACTGAGTACAGACCAGTAGAGAAAGCGAGATCAAAACAGTGCAAGATTCACTGTTTCTTTCAGGATTTCAGACTATGAATTCAGAGCCTTCAGAGCAAACAGACACTCATTAAGACGTTTGGCAGGAATTCACTCTGAACACGACGTAAGCGTCATTTGGAGCTCGGATAATTTAGACATTTTTTGCTAGCACCGACTACTTGATCTATCCCATGATATAACGGCCATGATTAACGGCAGGATAATAAGGATGCAAAAGACAAAGCTAATGTTAAAAAAGCTAATGTTAACGTCAGTTTCCTCACTCGAAAGCGATGTCAGTGACGGACGAGCCCAGGATTTGAACCCGCACATATTGATCCGTGGTCGAATATTTTACCAACATCGCCACTTACTCCAGCCAGAGTGATCTGAACCAACACATGTACGCTAAAGTTACAATATAATTATTTACTCATTTAACATTTAAGTGGCAGCACACTACAAATAAAACAGTAAAATATAATCGTTACATTTTTACATTGGTACTAAAACATAAATTGAAGAAAGCTGAACTCCATCATCGATTCCTGAGCGAGAAGATTAATGAATTCAAAACTATAGTAGTGATATTTGATGGGTGGTCACTCGTGGGCTCCTCAAATCTGGAACTACTAAAAATCAGCCAGATCTCTGAAAAAATAGATCTTTGGAATAGATCTCTGCACATCTATTCCAATTCAAATCACAGATCGCAATAAATATAGGTTTACCTTTGTTTATATGTATCTTGATGACTAAGCAGTAAATAACAAAACAGACAGTTAGTGATTAATTGTACCTTTACTACGAATGATATATGTTAGAATGTCCTCCAGAATTGCCTCACCCTCCTGCCGCCCTGATCTCATTTTCTTGACTCGCTCAGCCAACATCGTTCTACCATAGTCCTCCCTCAGAAACCTGATCGCTGAGGTCACGTGCTCTCGAAAAGACTTCTCGCTAGGTCGATACTAAGCGTTGTTACAATTAATACAAGCATTGGCTGGGTCGATACTAAGCATTGTTACAATTAATGCAAGCATTGGCTGGGTCGATACTAAGCATTGTTACAATTAATACAAGCATTGGCTGGGTCGATACTAAGCGTCGTTACAATTAATACAAGCATTGGCTGGGTCGATACTAAGCATCGTTACAATTAATACAAGCATTGGCTGGGTCGATACTAAGCGTTGTTACAATTAATACAAGCATTGGCTGGGTCGATACTAAGCGTTGTTACAATTAATACAGGCATTGGCTGGGTCGATACTAAGCGTTGTTACAATTAATACAGGCATTGGCTGGGTCGATACTAAGCGTTGTTTCAATTATTACAAGCATTGGCTGGGTCGATCCTAAGCGTTGTTACAATTAATACAAGCATTGGCTGGATCGATACTAAGCATTGTTACAATTAATACAAGCATTGGCTGGGTCGATACTAAGCGTCGTTACAATTAATACAAGCATTGGCTGGGTCGATACTAAGCATCGTTACAATTAATACAAGCATTGGCTGGGTCGATACTAAGCGTTGTTACAATTAATACAAGCATTGGCTGGATCGATACTAAGCATCGTTACAATTAATACAAGCATTGGCTGGGTCGATACTAAGCGTTGTTACAATTAATACAGGCATTGGCTGGGTCGATACTAAGCGTTGTTTCAATTATTACAAGCATTGGCTGGGTCGATCCTAAGCGTTGTTACAATTAATACAAGCATTGGGTGGGTCGGTATTGTTATAATTAATACAAGCATTGGCTGGGTCGATACTAAGCGTTGTTACAATTAATACAAGCATTGGCTGGGTCGATACTAAGCGTTGTTACAATTAATACAAGCATTGGCTGGGTCGATCCTAAGCGTTGTTACAATTAATCCAAGCATTGGCTGGATCGATACTAAGCATTGTTACAATTAATACAAGCATTGGCTGGGTCGATACTAAGCGTTGTTACAATTAATACAAGCATTGGCTGGGTCGATACTAAGCGTTGTTACAATTAATACAAGCATTGGCTGGGTCGATACTAAGCGTTGTTACAATTAATACAAGCATTGGCTGGGTCGATATTGTTATAATTAATGCAAGCATTGGCTGGGGCGATACTAAGCGGTGTTACAATTAATGCAAGCATTGGCTGGGTCGATACTAAGCGTTGTTACAATTAATGCAAGCATTGGCTGGGTCGATACTAAGCGTTGTTACAATTAATGCAAGCATTGGCTGGGTCGATACTAAGCGTTGTTACAAGCATACAAAACTTAACACACTAGCTGGATGAGTTCTAGAATTAAAGAACTCATCCATAATCATAATCATAATTTTATCATAATTAGATAAAAAGTTAAATATACTGGATGAGTCGATATTGCGAATTGAAATGAAAAACAAAAATTACATATGATACCTGGATAAAACTGCAATTGGATTGATACTACAATTTTTTATTCGAGCATAGAATAAATATGCTGGTAAGAATGGCAAGTGATGGAGGTATAAAATATTGTGCAAAGCTTACATAGCATTATATTAGAAAGTATTCAGTGGAAGTCATTTCTAAATAAATAATTACTTTGAATGTTGGTTGAAAAATTATAGAGAGTTGGTCAAACAAGAAAACAGAACTGACCTTATCTCAAAATCTGAGTCAAAGAGCAAATGATCATTACTCCACGGTCTAGACTCAAAATACTGTTGCAGCAGTTGTGGTCTAACCAAACTAATATTACAATTTGATAATCAAAATGAAAAGCCTTGACAAGTCTGAAGGTAAAAGAATACATTTTAAGCCAGATATTAGACAGAAATGGTGGAGAACACTACACTTGAACCTGCCATCTAAGCAAGGCACTGTTTGTAAGTACACGTAGATTGGCCGAGTTAGTATAAACTCAACGTAACATACACTCAGAAACGGATCTTTAAAAGCTCTAGAGATTCCCTGCAGCGTATACAGTATAGACTTGATGAACTTGTTATTCTCTCCTCCTTCAACTGCGTTCATCTTGTAGTTAAATGCTACCTGACAAACAAATAAGTAAACACATCAATTAACATCCTGCGGCATATATTCCTGGCAATCAGAACGATTAGATTCTCAGTCAGGTCGAACTCTACAGCATGGCTATGCAGATTCAAATTGTCAACCAAATGTCATCACAGTTTTGCTAGTATTCTCATTGTGTATAAGTGATCCACTAAAAACATATGCCTATATTCGATAACTTTCACTTAACAATTTAGACATAAAACTTACACAGCTCCAGCTTTCTGCGTAATAAGATTATTTCTTTCGGATACAATGCTTAGTTGTTCGGCTACAGTGGTCTATCACAGCATACGCTTTGCTTAACATAATGAACGATACAAGAATTAATCCCAAAATTCACAGATAAGTCAGTGCACAGTAGAGGTTTGTCGCAGTGGCAGAGCAGGCGCCTGAGAGTTAAAATCCCAGAGTTCATATCTTAGACCAAGTACTTATGACTAAATACCAGAGTTCATATCTTAGACCAAGTACTTATTACTAAATACCAGAGGTCATATCTTACACCAAGTACTTATGAATAAATACCAGAGTTCATATCTTAGACCATTAGACCAAGTACTTGTGAATAAATCCCAGATGGAAGCCTACTGTTAAATAGGTGCAAGTTGGCTAAGTGCGTTATCGATATGCAATATTGTTGCTAATAATGCATGGAAAGGGAAGAAAATAAAAAAGACAAAAATAGAGACTTAATCAATGAAACTTTGAAAATATATGCGATGCTGTGAGATAGCATCCAATGTAACTCTAATATGTAACCTCTGATATAGCATCCAATGTAACTCTAATATGTAACCTCTGATATAGCGTCCAATGTAAATCTAACATGTAACCTCTGATATAGCATCCAATGTAACTCTAATATATAACCTCTGATATATCTTCCAATGTAACTCTAATATGTAACCTCTGATATAGCATCCAATTTAACTCTAATATGTAACCTCTGATATAGCATCCAATGTAACTCTAGTATGTAACCTCTGATATAGCCCAATGTAACTCTAATATGTAACCTCTGATATATCATCCAATGTAACTCTAATATGTAACCTCTGATAGAGCATCCAATGTAACTCTAATGTGTAACCTCTGATATAGCATCCAATGTAACTCTAATATGTAACCTCTGATATAGCGTCCAATGTAACTCTAATATGTAACCTCTGATATATCATCCAATGTAACTCTAATATGTAACCTCTGATAGAGCATCCAATGTAACTCTAATATGTAACCTCTGATATTGCATCCAATGTAACTCTAATGTGTAACCTCTGATATAGCATCCAATGTAACTCTAATATGTAACCTCTGATATAGCATAAAATGCAACTCTAACATGTAACGTCTGATATAGCATCCAATGTAACAATGTAACTCTAATATGTAACCTCATATACATCATCCAATGTAACTCTAATACGTAACCTCTGATATAGCGTCCAATGTATCTCTAATGTGTAGCCTCTCATATAGCATCCAATGTAACAATGTAACTCTAATATGTAACCTCTGATATAGCATCCAATGTAACAATGTAACTCTAATATGTAACCTCTGATATATCATCCAATGTAACTCTAATACGTAACCTCTGATATAGCATCCAATGTAACTCTAATGTGTAACCTCTGATATAGCTTCCAATGTAACTCTAACATGTAACCTCTGATATAGCATCCAATGTAACTCTAATATGTAACCTCTGATAAAGCATCCAATGTAACAATGTAACTCTAATATGTAACCTCTGATATAGCATCCGATGTAACTCTAATATGTAACCTCTGATATAGCATCCAATGTAACTCTAGTATGTAACCTCTGATATATCATCCAATGTAACTCTAATATGTAACCTCTGATATAGCATCCAATGTAACTCTAATATGTAACCTCTGATATAGCATCCAATGTAACAATATAACTCTAATATGTAACCTCTGATATATCATCCAATGTAACTCTAATACGTAACCTCTGATATAGCATCCAATGTAACTCTAATGTGTAAACTCTGATATAGCTTCCAATGTAACTCTAACATGTAACCTCTGATATAGCATCCAATGTAACTCTAATATGTAACCTCTGATAAAGCATCCAATGTAACAATGTAACTCTAATATGTAACCTCTGATATAGCATCCGATGTAACTCTAATATGTAATCTCTGATATAGCATCCGATGTAACTCTAATATGTAACCTCTGATATAGCATCCAATGTAACTCTAGTATGTAACCTCTGATATATCATCCAATGTAACTCTAATATGTAACCTCTGATATAGCATCCAATGTAACTCTAGTATGTAACCTCTGATATAGCATAAAATGTAACTTTAATATGTAACCTCTGATATAGCATACAATGTAACTCAAATATGTAACCTCTGATATAGCATCTAATGTTACTCTACATAGATAGTCGTGCATAGAGAACATGGTCGAGCCGTCTGCGACTTTCTCCAGAACCTCAATCCATTTGTCTCCCACGTCGTTGAACTGCTGCATGAACATGCGCAGATATCTGCATAAACATGCACAATGTGCAAACAACATGCACACAAACATGCACACAAACATGCACACAAACATGCATAAAAACATGTACATAAACATGCACACAAACATGCACTCAAACATGTCCACAACGCGCACACAAACAAGCACACAGCATGTCCACAACGCACACACAAACAAGCACACAAATATGTACACAAATATGTTTATACAAACATGTACACAAACATGCACACAAACACGTACACAAACATGTGCACAAACATGTACACAAACATGCATGGAAAAGAAGTTCATAAATGTGAGGAGCGACAAAGCGTCAATGGACATCGCGACAAGCTCGCAGCAGTGTCGCAACAAATCCCCTATAGTTGAGCATTGCGACGTTCATTGCGTCGCACGTACATGCCGCATTTCGTGGACTTGAGGCTTTCATCTGATAGTGCAAATAAAGTACAAGTCTAATAATAAGAACTCCAGTGCTAGAGATAGAACTTTGAGGCAGCAGACGAATACTTGAAGCCTCCTAATAGCCACAGCGTTGACCTCTTAGAAACACATTCCACACACAACGCAAAATTGTACTATTCCGCGATTAATCAATATTTTAAATAGCTTAGAAATAATTATAATATTATATCACGACTCTGAAGTCTTGGTCAGATTCTGAAACGAAAGTTAAATCTGCACTGTTCATGTGTCGTTGTATAAATGAACAAAAATTATACTTTTTATGAAAAGCCGGATTGATGGCCAGTCTCCTGGGATACCACTTAGAATGATCAGTCTCTGTCAGGATTCCTGTTCCTAGAAACCTGAAATCCAAGCAAATTAATTAATTGCGTGTGAACTATAAAAATATATTCTGCATATATTTAATAGTGAAGTGGTTACAGTTATTTTTCACGTTTCAGTATAAATAATGTAAGCAAGGTAGGTCAATGATTTCATACAGAGTAAGGGCGTCAAAAGAAAACAGTTTAACCTAGAGCAGAAATAATATAATTAGAAAAGAATGTTTGTACTTCTAGAAATGATGAAAATTACAATAAGGTACTAAATTCATACACTATTAAACAATCCGTTAAAACCCATAAATAGTTGATCAAAAATACTTTTAGAAGAATAGTACATTGCACATATTATTAATTAATCACAGTTTCTAGATTTTAGCTTCAAGAAAAGGCTACAGTAAAGAACAGCAGCAGCAACAAATTTCTATAAAAATAATTTAAAGATTTAAAGTCGATACCTCATCAAACTATCTATTTTGAATAAACAGGATTGTTTTCTCTGGGAATGACGCCCCTACCCAGTAAATGTTTGTCGTAGCTGAGGAAGGCATAGGGGGCCCACCTCGTCATAAGCAGAATCCCCAAGAATAATGGTATATCAAAAGCATGTTATAGATGATTTAAAGATCCACTTGTATATGGACATGAAGAGGAAAACGGAAGACAGCGAAGAGTAGAGGCTTTATATACCATGGACCTGCCAGTAGGCAGTGCTTTAAGAGAGACTTCAGCTAAGAACTACATTAAGAAAGCTGTAGCTGAAAGACAATATACCCTTCAATCACATACACTAAGGAATAAAGAGTATGCGTAACTGAATTGTTAATTGAGCCTCATTTACTGGAAAGAACAGATATCGGCTCTGGATCAAGTCCTAGTCAGTTCATCTGGGACTTGAATCAGCGATCTCTTGAAGACCTTACGATGGCCTCATATGTTACCAACTAGTATGCTACTGTACACACTCATCATACACTGCTTATCAGATTGCACATAAACGATAATTTTGGCTTTTATTTAGTCTTAACTAAGTCAACATAGCAACACGTGCAATTAAATTTTCCATTATTCGTATTATTATTTTTTAATTTGCGTCAGTTGAATGCTCGTATAGGCAGCAAGGTTGCTCGATAAATAATAGGCCATTGGTTCGAGTCCTAGCTGGACTGTCTTTTCAAATATTCCCTTTAAGTGATAAGAAAATTAATCTTAAAACTATATTTCATAGCTTTATTCTAACCTCATTCCAAAAATTGAATGCAGCTTTTTATAAGTCTGTTGTGACTTAGTGTACTTGCTTTTTGTCAGTAATTCCTACAAATATCATATTAAATATTAAATCACTCAGATAAATTTGCCAATCTAAATAAATCAACAGGTTAATGAATCAATTATATTAAAGTAATTAATTAGGCACTGGTAAATGGTCAACTAAACTTACAAACCTTTATTAACAGAGGCATGAGTGCCTTCCATGACTGCCTAGATATTCGATCATGCAGTAACAAGAGAGAGAGAAAGAGAGGGAGAGAGGGAGAGGGAGAGGGAGAGAGAGGGGGAGAGAAAGGAGGGGAGAGAGAAAGAGAGAATGAAAGAGAATGACTTTAAGGGTTACACTGCATGAAATAAGAAAGAGCATATTTACATATCTAGCCAGGAATAGTGAAAATAACTGAAAGGCAAGAACTGCTGTATCGAGCAACATTTATTTGATAAGATTAGCTTAAAAAGTTCTCAGTGTTTGCAATAAAATTGCGATAATGAGAACGCGAATCATGTCCACAAAAAACATACTAGAATAAGTGTGATATTTGGTCGAGATATAGACCGGGTCACTGTAAAATAGACCAACCGCTCGTTGTGCGTGGCGTAAGCGGCGATTAAGCAATAACCGATGGGGCAACGAGAAACGACTTCAGAACCCAAATTTGTCTCAAGGCTACTTTAAGGGTTTGGTAAAGGCAAAGCGATCGTGATGAAATCCACTGGCTAGAATATGGAGTGCTCACGATGAGCTGAACATAGACAATTATATGAAATATGTACTTTGCACCTGAAATTTGGAAGAAAGCTAGAGAGAAAATAAGTTCATAAGTAAATAATAGTGACTTTATTATCTGCTATATAAAATCTACATCGGATTACATCATAATTACAGAAGAGAGAATTATTTGTTTATTTCAGGTTAACTGATAGAATACAAATTCTTTAACTGATAAAATACAAATTCTTTAACTGATAGAATACAAATTCTTTAACTGATAGAATACAAACATAAAGTATTAGGCTTATTCCTCCTACCTTTATGGAATCCACGCTATTGATAAAGACCAAACATCTGGACATCACAAAGACTTTATAACAGGGACCGTATTCCTCAGCCCTGTCAACACAATACTTTTGCTTGTAGCAAAATAAGCATTTAATAAAATTATTTTCATACAAATAACAAATGTAGTATTATGCACAGTTGTCACGAGCAATTGCAAAATATTTGCCTTTACTTGTCGTCCAGTCTGGTGGGCTAGTTGAAAACTCGCTTGGCTGTTAGGCAAAAGGGCAGGAGTTCTAATCCCCGTCGAATAGTCTCTAAAAGTACTCCTGTCGTACGAAACAGACCTTAATATTAACATTTTTTACATTATATTTTAAATGAATTGTTCTTTTCTCAGTCTCATGTTTCAAACACCTAAAATCTAACGTCATCCATTATGAGGCTCAATGTCTGGCTGCTAATAGAACAATCTTCTGTGTAGAGCAGTTAATTTACAAACCCATACCTTTCAATATTTTCATTTATATTCATAGATGAACAATATAAATAAATATAGCATTACAAAATAAATGAAAATATGCATTATAAAATAAATGCATAGTAAATAAATGAACTAGGTGGACCAGGAATCATATAGTCACACATTAATAGAAACAAGACTTTAAAGTTTGGTTCGTCGCAATTAGGCAATATCAGAAATATTTATAGATAAGGATGCTGTTTCAATAGTTAACTGTTTATTCGGTTCATATTCAGTTTACTACTTACCACACAATTGTGTTTAGACTTCACTAAAAAAAGAAATTTCTTAAATCAGATAATTTCTTCAAGTCGCAACGCACTATTCAAAATGCACGCCCCTAGCTATCAGTCACGTAAAAATTCCACTTAAATTTTCAATAGCATTACAAGTAGAGCCATATCAGTCCATATCACATTATTCTGTGTACACTGGAAGACTCAAGGACTCTACTCAAGAGATATTACAAATTCATGAACTAGAAACCATTTAAGAACAAGTACCATTAACTGGATTAAATCAAAACATAAATAACAATTTTATATCTTTCTGAAACATAAATGATACTAAGGACAAATAAATAAAGACAATAAAAAAGCTATATATATATATATAAGCCTACGCTTCACCAATTTGCAATACAACATTTTTCATTTTGAGGTAATAAACTAATTAGATCTAATTAAGGCATCACCTATAACTCTCACACACATTCTTATGAAACTAATTAGTAATTGAGAAAAACTATCATCATATTTCCTTGAATCCCAGTTTAATCCCACACATACTGATCCACGGTCAGATATCTTACCGACATCGCCACTGACTACAGCAAGTAGCGATGTCGGTGAGATATCGATGTCGATAGTTGTCCATTATTACGGCATTATAACAAGTGCTCAAGTTACTGTACAATAAAACAAGTGGTACATTAAACACTAGTACATTTAATTAATTAAAATTGTAACGAGTCAATTACTTTACTTGAAATATACAAGTAACAGTCAATTTTGCTAATACAGTACAGTTTATCAACCATAATTGTTTTTGTTTGGATCTCACATCAATTTCTAAGGTTTTATAACTTCTGCAATTGTACAGTAGTACCTATATAAATGATGCACTTAAAGTTTGAGTGTTTGCACTAGAGAATCTAGGACATTTAATATTAACATACCATTGCAGAAACAAATGGCTGACATACTTCTTCTTACGATAAGCTATAAGTTGCGGCAAATGTCCCAGATAGAAGCTGTTCATAACAGGTAAAACATTTCCTGAAGCTAACAAAGCATTGGCAATCAGAATGAGGCAACTATGTAAAAAGTAAACAGCATTATAGTGAAATGATCAACCATGTTGATATCTATCACTTCTTAATAACACTTGTTTAAACCGTTAGGCGATTTATTCCATTTTCCGTGTAACCAGTCCAGTGACTGTCCGAGATTTTACTCTCAGATCAGCGCGGCTGGGATTCGAACCCGCGAGGGTTCAATACACCACAGGATCTGTCATTTAAAACTTCATGACGTTACCCCTACGCAATTAAGACAATCAAATAGCGTGTACATACTAGTACTTCAACAGCAGTATCATTTAATGACTAAAGCATTTAAATCAAAACGTTTTTCGTACGTCTCGGACAAGTAGGCCTACTGAGCAAATTATGACACCAAACATCATTTATGCCTTTATTAAACTTTTGTACTATTTCAATTAAAAATACATGTAGATTTATTAAATATACCCAGATAACATCTAATTTTTAAACCCCCATCGATTAATGTCAAATTCCATAATTAGAGTCAAACTTTCATGTCATCCCACACCACCCATATCCAAATCCTGAGACTACTTTTAAAAGTATGGGTGCGATTGCGTGACCTGAGATGTTTTAACATGGAATTTGGCTCTAATTAGTGTTCACAACTGACATACCGCTAACTGAATCCTAAACGGTCACTTGAATTCAGAGGCTAATTATTTAAACAATCATTCAAGCCATTACATTAGCTTTTGCAGATAAAAGACAAAAGAAAAAACAGTACCTTGCATGTCATAGTTTTTCTTTGCTATCAACATGATTTTGTCCTTTGGGACAGGAAAGATCAGAATGGCTCAACTGAAAAGTGCACGTAGCTGCATATATTGAATGAAAGCTTAGCTAGTGACATAGACATCAGGACTATTCTAAGGGCTGACCTAAAGTGATGATCTCCTTTATTTTTAACCGTTGATGTGATGATATATATAGGTGATAGTATGTGATAATAACATACATGCACTGTAATTCACCAGTGACAAAATAGTTACAAAAACGAAATTGTCACTTTCGAGGCCAATAACTGAAATTTTCCAAACTGACCTACAGGGGTGTAACCCCAAAACCCCCTAGGCTACTGATGAAAGTTAACTACAATAAATTCAAATACTTGAAGTATGACAATAAAATACAACCTCAAAAAATTAAAATATTTCATAACAATAGCATCCCTTCGATAAGGACCTTAATGATATCACTCAACATATAGAATCTAAGATGGCTTCCTAAGTTTTCAAAGGATTATGTTATTGTAAACCACCCTATCTATCTGACCCGTTATATCAATCTACAGCATAAACCCTCTCATACTCTTCGCTCCTCCAGCAAAATTCTTCCTAGTGCATCGGACATTAAATCTGCCATTGGAAGATGCTCCTTATTGATTTGTTGACTGATCGATTGTTTGTATGATAGACGATAAGCTTGACATAAAGACAGATATAACTCATGGTCTGTAAGAATATTTGTATAAAGCTAGATCAATGGATAGAGAAAAACTGGCAGTAGTATGCGATATGAACCACTAGAGGAAGACTAATGAAGAACTATTTAGTCCGCTGCTGAAAAATGTTTAACAGAACATTTTATACACATGTATCAAGGCGCTAAATAAGCAGAATATAAAGCAAAAAAGGATACCTGTGATACGGCGGGCCTGGTATATGTCTGTACTTGTAGCGGATATGACCAATATACGCAGTGACCGAAAGAAAAACAAGTAGAGCAACAAACAGCAGAGCCAGCAGGAACTTAGCAGCCAAGTTGAGTTCCAGCAGATACTCAGAAACTACTGAAAGCATGCTTCTTATGGAAAGTTAAAAAACTACTAGAAATATATAGCAAAAGCCGTCCCCTGAAAACAAGTCTGCTTATGATTATGTAATGAACAAACTTTGACATTCAATGAATCGGTTTATTTAATAGTATTATAGCTATTATTCAATAAATTAAAAATTTATAGGGGATTGACTGATGATAAGGTGTGGAACAAAGATGATTGGAGAAGGTCTATTCATATCCCAACACTGGTTGAACTGGGATTTGAAGGGAGATGATGATGATGCTTGATTAAATTAAATATATATTAGAATGAAAACAGGGTGTTCAACTAGATAGGATGTTAGAATATATTCATTCATGATGGCTTAAATTCCATTGCCATATGCATTAATTTTAAATTTATTGTTACTTTGCAAGGACATATTTGCAATTGCGTAATCGTGAACCATTTTAAAATTAATTATAGTTTTTGTGGGCATATGTCAGAGTTTTCAGGCCTGTATGTCCATTTTCACGTCGTTTTTTTTTCCATAATGTACAATGTCATTGTGATTTTCGTGAAAAAAAGTATCAATCTATCTATCTATCTAATACAATTCTACAAAATTCCTAATCTGTCTGTTACCTTATATTTACTAGTCTCCTTTTATAAACACAGCTCTTTGTTGCGTCCTTTAAAATATGGGTTTAACATCTAGGTAAGAAGCCTTACAGGCTACTCTGCAAGACATCATAAGCACTGGTGTAATCTGAAAGGTTAATGACTGAGACTTAACTCTCTAATCAGCTCTACCAGGATTGATCACAGTACCTCAGGAACAGCCATTTAAAACTTTATGCCATTACCTAGCACGCTTATACACTTAGCCATTGAGACATTCTCATTGTTGTACTCAATTGTAAGTTTTCTTTTAACTACTTAGATATAAATATTATATTCACAAGAAATTTATAATTATATTACTTCTAGTAACCTATATAAATAATGTAGCAGTCATGGCACCATTGCATAATAATAATAATTATTTTTACTGTTATAATAATAATAATAGTTATTATTATTATTATTATTATTATTATTATTATTATTATTAGTAGTAGTAGTAGTAGTAGTAGTAGTAGTAGTAGTAGTAGTAGTAGTAGTAGTATCATAAACAAAGTTCTTTTCATTACTGCTAATAAACAGTCACTTCAGCTAATAATCAGTCTTTTCTGATTATATCAATTATTAAAAGCATCTCCGAGATGCATCAGCGAATGTGCCGCGAAAACCGACAGAATTGTAGCGCTGGAGTGCAATTGATAGACGCTGCCATAGAAATGACTTTTCTTGCTGATATCCTGTGACTGCGCTGATTCTCCTGCCCAAGTCATCTGTGAAATTTGAGTCGACAGAGTCAATGGGACCCAGGGTCTCAAATGCAAAAGACAAGAAAATACAGCTGGAGAGGATTTCAGAATATTTCTGCATCTTTCTAGTGGCAGCGGCCTCTGCAGCAGAACCAGTAGTAATGCATGAGAGACTGGCATTGCTAGCTGAGAAAGTGTCGATCATAGTGATATCACAGCTGACACACTTAACCTCTGCCCAAGGAATTTGAGTTAAACCATCGGGATTACTATTATAATTACTATTACTATTACTATAATATTAAAAATTAGAGTGCTAGTCATTCCTGACAACATCAAATATTATTGAGATAAATCTAGGCCAGTGAGCAGAATGCAGATCCAAAACAGTGCTAATTCTAAAATCCAGAAAAACCAGTCCAAAGATAAAGTGAATTAAATAAAATAAGTTTTATGTGCTGGTCGTAACTAAAACAGATACTAGTGCAAATGCAAGCATATATCTACTAGTAGTAGGTATAGGCTACTACTTACATTTAATACATATACAAAGTAGGCTACTAGCTACATTTAATTTAGGCTTGTGCTCTATATTTTTTAGTTTTATTAATGCTCTGATGTCTATGACCCTACAACAGATAGGGGAAAACTAAATGCCACTGGAATTGAGTTTATATAACCTGCTTTTAATAATAATAATAATAATAAAGGTTTAACATCCATTTCCTCATCCAGGGATGATGTCAGGGACGTCCCCAACAGCACACATCACTACAGATCGATTCACCCAAACCAATCTGCGAAAGAAATGTGCTGAGAAGTAAGGTCCTACACAAAAGCCAGTCCGGTGATCAAAAAATGGTCAAGGTAGATTGATTATGTCTATGGTGGGAAAAGATAAGTTTTAAGCTTGATAGAGAATGTTGAAAGAGAAAAACAAGAGCGAAGATTAGCAGGTAAAGAGTTCCAGATTGTGGGTGCTGCATAAGAAAATGAACATCTGCCCAATGACGTGAGAATATTTGGAACTGAGAGAAGATTGGCATCGGTGGAGCGAAGTGCACGTGAGGGACGAAAGAGAAAAAGAATTTCAGAAAAGTAAGAAGGCTTGCCAAATCGCAGAGTTTTGAAAGTTAATAGAGCTATTTTATATTTTATGCGTTGATTAACAGGAGCCAGTGAAGACTGTGAAATAGAGAAAGAGAGCGAAATTGAAGTCGAGAGTACTTACAAACAACACGTGCAAGAGAATTTTGGACGTGCTGCAAATGATTGAGAGAAGAAGTAGGCAACCCATGTAATAATGAATTACAGTAGTCGAGCTTTTAATGAACTATAGAATTAGAAAGGATAGTGGCTGAATTTCTAGTAAGGGATGGACGCATTTGCCTAATCTGACGAATCTGAAAGAAAAAAGCGCGACAAACAGAAGAGATATGGGATTTAAAATTTAATGACGCATTTCAATCTCAAGTTCAATACTCTTACCCAGAATACTTAAACATTTGGCTGCAACAATAGTAACCTTCGCACAAATTCGATTTATATTTAGAGCCATATGAAAACGAAGTTTCGTATTGGCTTTATTAGTACTCAAAACGAAACGAAAAACTATGTACGTCCAGTAGCTTAAGTGGAATTGCTCTGGTATAGTGCAATAACCAAGACATACTTATCTGTCAGTTTAATATCATACAATGAAAATATAGCTATTTAGACAACTGAATACAAAATAGCATACTGTGTCGTGGTAGGCCTATTAGTGGATTATAAACTATAAACTACTCCAGAGAAACAGAAATGCAATCAGGCAGAAATTCGAATTAAAAGAAGGACATGCACAAATGCATGTATAGAGTATGTGCAGGTACATGTAACTTTATTCGACTTTAGCTATATCTATTATTTAGATATATTAGACAACTTTAATTTAGAAAAACTTTATTTATCGGATCTTTAATTATTTAATTATTTTGGACTTTAAAAACAACTACTACTACTACTGAGACTGCGCTACGTCCTATTTGGACCCTGCAGTAGGTTTCAAGGTTAATTGATTCCACTTCGCTCTATCCTCAGCCAGATCACAGATGCTCTCATCTAATATGTTCAAATTCTGATTTATATCTTTGAGATCTTTATTTACTAATTGATCCATGTTTGTTTATTTTGACAACCTCTTTGTTTTAGCTGAGATTTTTTATTCTCATTTAAAGCAAGTTTTACAGGTGCATTTTTCGGTAACCTAAGTAAGTGACCTATCCACTTTAGTCTTCATGTTTTAATTGCAAGACTGCATTTTTTTCATTTGTTCTGATGTATAAGTTATCGTTGCTTATAATGTGAGGGTAATATATTTTAAGTATTTTTCTTAATAGACTTCTATAAAATATGTCAATTTTGTGTTCCTGTTTAGAAGTTAATGTCCATAGCTCACTATTATATAAGTCAACAGGCGTAATATAAGCATTGAATATGTTTATTCTTGTTTTCATTGTTATTTTGCTATTTGTTAGCTTCATCTTGTATTTATTAAAAATAGCCATACACAACTGCTTTCTATGGATCATGTCTCTTTCAGTATCCAAGTAAGAACCTATATATTTGCATTTCTTCCATTCCTGATCATTTTTGTTTCCAATGGTATATTTTTCTGTTTTATCTGTGTTTAATTTTAAATCTCTCTTATTCAGTTTATCATTGACTTCCTTTTGAATTTTTTCTGTTATATTTTTGCATGTGCTTACATATGCAATATCATCTGCAAACTGCTGATCAATATTTATACCCATTTCTCGTTTTATGCTATAGTTATGTTCTATAATATGATTAGGAATTAATTCTTCATATGGTATATTTTCTTTGGAGTATGAGTGCTCTTCAATTTGGTTTGCTATTTGAATTTGGTTCTCATGTTTGTTTAAGCTATTTGCAAGGTAAAATGTGAAAAGTACAACTAGTAATAATTAGAAACAACTAGTCAATCAAGTTACCAGTAGTCAGCTGATTATTTGTTTACATTGCTACCATAGATGGATAATATAAGATCTTGAAGAGTAGAGCTAGTGCTCCCCAACAGGTATTTTGATTCATTGGGTAGCATACAACCTAAGATTGAAACTTACATGTATTAGTCCATAAAGAAAAGTTGACCAATATCTATCAATCTTTCAGTATAAAGTTTAAATATAGCATTTACGATATTCAATAGATTAAAACTTTTGCATATCTAGCAAATCTAAATATCTTATAATGTAGACTTTCTAAGATATTTCTGTACTTTATTTGAAATTATACCATATATATTTCATTTGCCTTTCCAGTACCAAATTCTTCTATTCCCCGCCAATAAAAAGTTCATTCAAGCGGCTATCCCGAACCGGCGATGTTGCCTTTCAATACGGTGCCCGTAAATTTCATAGAACCCTCTAAGCTTACTTTGAATTCCGTTTTAGATTTTTAATATTTATAACTTAGGTTAATGCATGTTGTTTATCAAAAGAAAATAATAATAGCTGGTGGTTAATATCTTCCAAGTTAAGATCCAGATAAATTCTAAAAGTTTAGCTTAATTAATTTTTTTAGATATAAATTTAAATTTAAATGTTATTTTATTTAACTTATTATTATTATTATTATTATTGAACTCTTTCTGAAAAGTAATCTCGAAGCTGGCGCGGATACACCATTGGGGATGCTGGGGATGCATCCCTCCACCGGCTCTAGCGAATTTTTTACGGTTCGATATATTCGTGGCGACTAGCCATTGTGGATTATCTTTTATAATAGTAATAAATCGACACATCCCGATCTACCAATCCCACCATCTGAGTCCCCCTAGCCCAAATCTAGTCACTTTTGCAAATTGCTCAGATCCTTTTAGTTTTTGGTGTGGTGAGGGGGTAGGAGTAGGCTGATTAAGTCAAGTAAAAGTTTAACTGAGACACCGGCCGAACAGCGAAGCGATTGTAGTAGTTTCAGTGCAAATTGTCTAATTGTTTTACGATGCTGCTTCCATCTAATTATAAAACTGTTTGATTTTACTAAACACCCCATCAACTCTCCAAATCTCGTAAAACATCCCATTCTTATACAGTTGAGTGCAAAATACATGTATATCGGTACGAATCGGAAAGTTGTTTAGATGTTAATTGGTTACGCCGTAAATGAATTATATAATGCCCATTAGGTTCACGGACCTTAACTTAAAGTCTACCTTAGGTCGATTTCAACGGATGTCATAAGACAATGAACACATCTGTTAACCTGTAATTAAGCGCGCTAGCTATCTGGCTGCGAGTCCTTGAGTCAGTAAATTGTTCATTCTACTTTTCATTCAGTTTTTGGCTTCATTTGAAAGCAGCATAGTGGCTAGATTGTTTTAAAAAGTTTTAACAATACAGATAAGATATCATTTTCTTTATTTCTAGCATATAGGCGCATAAAGTAAGCAATGACAATAAATGTATAGATGTAATTCCTATATTAAAAAGGCTATTTAATTGAGGTTTCGTTCAGTTTATGTTTGTTGTACGTCTTGATTTGTAAAAATTGCAAATGCTTCATTTTAATGCGAATTTAAAACGTTTAAGTTTACAAATGTCTACGTTAATTGTTTTAGATATTTGTTTAATGTCATTTATAAAACATGATGGCTGGATGTGGGACTGTACTGTAAGTCAGGATCGAAATATTTATATTTACTTTTATTAACCTTCTTATTTTATCATAGGCGCTGGCACCGGTACGGCAGGTACGGCAATTGCCCTACCACTTTTTAGTCCCAATGTTAAATGCAGTACCAAGTTTGTACTACTCTTTTACTCTTAATGGTCTTAATGATGTAGAAGAGGTCATTAGTGTAAAAGTAAAATCAAGACTATAGTTGCTAAGTTGGAATAAATAGCAGCCCTTGTGAAGGAATTCGGTGAAGCGAAGGCGACAGGGTGTCAGGACGATAAATTGCTAACATATGTTGAGAGAATTCAGTCACATATCAATGTACCTGCAACATTAATGGGTTAGTTTTATGTGAAGCTTATCCTCATTAGCAGATTATTTAGAACCTGAGGCACAGGAGCAGCTCATCCTGTGTTCTATAGACTGCAGCCTTAACAGGAGTCTAAGAGTAAATTTGCCGCCGTCAATACATGGACACGTGTTCTAATGATCTCGTATTCAGTTGGATTCACAAGTTTAACAGTTACTGCTGTGCATATAGTTTACTACAGGCTAGTGTAGAGCTATGAAAATGTTAACATTATGGCGATGAAAGGGCCGTTTAATTCACTTAGACTAGAGTACGTATAAGCTATTTAGTCATAAGAATAATTCAGATAGATGTATTCACAAAAGTATTAATATAATTAATATTAGATGTTAAAGATACATGCATGGCTAAATCCTTGGTTAATAAAAAGTGGGTTACATAATTTACATACATGTAGGCCTAGTTGGTTATAAAGTCAGACAGTATTAAATTTACTAATCATGCATTTTAAAAACTTTGGTTCTATGCAAGTCTCCACAATGCAATAGCTTTAAAGTAGACTGCCTAGGATATATTATATATCTTCAACTATATGCAGAACGTGTCCGAACGTATGGTCCCTATCACCAGTAGTACAGCCTTCATATTGATATGTGACATCATTTGGATAATTGAACCGGTTGCAAACTTAAGTTGCTCCAAAAGCAGGAAACCTTCAACTTCCTGAATTCCAGTTGGACCTGAAGGTATTATTAGAAGTTTAGAAACTGACGCTAAACAACATAACTTATAACTTATAACTTTCTCATGAGCTGCATACGCTGGCGCATACATGTATGTGTAATATTTCATTATAAATAGTCAGCATGCCTACAATTGCTTCCATGTGCTCCCGTTCGTGTCTGCGTGTGCTTAGGTGCTTCTGTTTGCGTGTGTATGTGACTGTTTGTATACGTATGTGTTCATATTTGCGTATATGTATGTGCGTATGTGCATGTATATGCATCTGTATGTATATACAATATACATGTATATACATGTACATGTATAATGATACGTGTTTGTATGTGTATGTGTGTGTGCGTGTGTGTGTGTATGTGTGTGTGTATGTGTGTGTGTATGTGTGTGTATGTGCTCAATTGACAATCATCCCTCCCCACCAAAAATTTCTGTATCCGCGCCTGTCTCGAAGTCCGATTTCTGCCATGACACTGTTACATAAGTTTTCATTGTTAATAGTAATAATAATAATAAAGTGCGCATTCCCAATTGTTTGACCTACTATAGGGTCCAGCAGTGTATATAATTACCTAGGCATACAAGTAGATATGCGGCACCGTAATTTAAGCACAGCATACACAATTTATATCATTTTACACGTGGCCTGCAAAAAATCATCTGATGATCATCATCTGATGATCATCAGATAGTGATCATCAGATGATGATCATCAGATGATGACCATGAATGATTCATTTTCACATGGACCTGCTCTAGCTAGCACTTAATCCTTACACTAGTTTGTCGCCTTCTAAATTTCACATTTCTTTTAATGTACATTCAAAGTTACCAAACTCAATTAGTTTTGGCTCTATAGTACTCACTGTTGTCATGGACAACACTAGCATACTAGGTGGCTGGTTGTTGTCTTGAACACGGAGGTGTCAATTTGTGGCTCCGATCAGCCTTCACTCAGTGAATCGATAAATCAATGAATCAATCAATGAACAAATTAATTGATTTGTTTGTTTCAAATGATTGATTGAATCATTGAAGCCATCAATGAATCAATCATTTAAGCAATCGATTAATAAATCTATCAATCGATTGATCAATCACTCAATCAAAATCAATCAATCGATAAGTATATTTATCGATCAGGCCCCCATGTAGCACATATTGCCCTGCACTTTATACTGTAGCTTTATAGCTTCCTGTATATTGTGCATAAACATACAGTATAATGTAGAACTGAGCTACCTAATGGACAACTCAAGAATCAAGCAGATTAAAAACAAAAATTCTACCGCTGTTACCGATAGACCTCTACAAGTCTGAAAAAATGGTGTTAAGAGATGATGTAGGTAGACAACCTTGAGATCGTTTTAGATGCTGAAAAGGACGTTGAAATGTTAGTTAAATACACACAAACTATATTTACCATACGTTTATTTTGCATGCATATTTCAATATATTCATAACTATTCTGAAAATAATTTGAATCAACTGTCTGATGTATGAATTGCAAAACAACAGGAAACAAGTAAATACACATAGCTAACTCTAAACGGAGTACATCTGGAAAGTGGTCAATAAAATAAACACCTGAGCACAGATCGCGAGATTATAACATCAAATAAGTATAATAATATTTTGTTACAACAACCAAACTTTTTAATATTATAACTATGAAACGCTATTATCATTGGCATGATTTACATCATACATTTGAAGATTTTAAGTCAAAGGCTATTGATGGTAAAATGTTGTGAAGCGGGGGGGGGTTAGCAGGACTATACATGTAGATCTTCTGTTTCGAAGGCTTTCTGTTTCGAAAGACACGAGTAGTTCCACCCCAATCTTAGTTATGCAGCATCAAAGGATCAATTCTTAAAATCTGATAGAGCGTCTAAAAATATGGGGTATGATTTAAGCCATTAAGATGCCATCACCAAATAAGTTCTGCGATATCAAGGAAAATAAGAATTTCGTTCATAAAAGGAGAGTGTAAAAGTGCTGAAGAGAGTTGATACATAGAACTGGGTAGGGTACATTCTAAGAGAGGATAGTTAACAAAAAGATGTAATAGAAGGAAAAATGAAGGGGAAGAGAACATAGAGAACCAAGAAGCGAAATATTAAAGGATTCGAAAAAGCATTTGTAAGTTGATATTAAACAAAATTCTGAGAATGCAATCATTTACAGAAGCCATATGCCAAGGACCTAGGCAGCACAGAGAGAGAGAGCGAGAGAGAGAGAGAGAGACTAGAAGTACAGGTATGGAGTATAGCGGAATACCAACAGATGCCGAATAATTACAGAATTAACGGTAGGGCTAGATTTGGCGGGACAATAATGCTGATATTTATAATGATTAGATCATTCTTAATCATGCCAAGAGGTTAAGGGGGGGCTGGGGAACTCAGCTCCACTACTCATTTTTCGGAAGTACGATCCCCTGCTAAGTACCCATATTGGATGTACTCCGGGCCTTATATAATATAAAGGGGCCAGAAAATTTTTGCTCATTCCATTAGAATAAAATTCCCATTTTAATCGCTGATCATATCTATGCGATAAAAACAACCAAACTGTTTTATTGCTTACAGAAAAAATCTAAAAGATTTCCTACAGAAAATATACTAACATAAAAATCTCAGGGCGATTGAAGATCATTCATAAAACCTCCCCGGTTGCAATCTGCGCTTTAAAAAGGCAGCGATTAGAGTCAATAGACTGCTAGTAATCAATTAGACAATGAGAAATCAAGGAAACCCAAAACATGGCTACTAAGCAAGTAAACTCTGCAACACATGTGGCATATCAGGAGCGTTAATAAAGTAATAAAAAAGGCATCTGAAATCCAGCATTATAATGTATTATTGCTATAAGAAAGTACTTTTCGCTTTGAATTACATAAGCGTTCTAAGAATCATAAATGTAATACTACAGTATAGAGTCCAGATAGCAGAATAGTTATCTATGTGTCTTTCTCTTCGGCGTCTTCGCTCTCAGATGCAGCTGACATTTTCTCCTCACTGCCACTTTCCTCATCTTCCGCGTCTTCATCTTCACCTGTATCTGAATCCATATTTCCATCTTTAATATCAGCAGCATCTGAACTCTTTCTGACCTTAACTAGATAGACGGAAAGATAGGTACCGTGTGTAACAAACAGATGCTTATTCTCTCGATAATAGAACAACGAAGACAGATTTTCCATTCCGTCGTGATTTTCATCCAACACGACGTTCATCGTTTGCAGTTTACGATCCAGCACTAGCACCCTATTATTTCCCGCGTCAGCCACAAATACTCGATCCTTTTCATCCAGCGTTAGACAGCAAGGTTGACTCAGTTCATCAGGACCATTACCGCGCTTGCCACCATAGGACAGAGCCTCATTTCCCCTGCTAATGCTCATCATGCAGATTCCGTGACGACTTCCAGTATCGGAACCATGGCTTACCAATACATAGCCCGCCTTGCTTCTCACTACACACAAAGGTTCCTCAATCCGTGACGGTAGATTAATAGTGTCGATGGTCTTAGACTGCTGGTCGTGCATTTCTAGGATTTTTCGTTTAGCTACCAGCAGGATTCGCATGTGATCTTCAGAAGCCATAGCGATACTACGACATTGAGAAAACTGTCTGATGATGGTAGCAGGGCTTTGAGAATTCTCAGTCCACAGCCAAACACTTCCGGTCCTATCGTCAATGCAGAATATGCCGTTATCCGATTCCGAAGCCACAATGCTCAATATGACAATACTCTCCGAGACAGTGAATTCCTGGCCAGGCTTTATGTTTAAGTACTTTTTATCACATTTACCGACAGAGTACTGCTGCAAGATGTTCGGTTTCTTTTCCGTCACCAAGTATATGTTGTTGTGCAGTTGTGTTACGCACAAGACTCTGTCCTCAACATTATGGTTACCGAGAAACTCTAACTTGACCCTATCATCTGAAAATAGCAATTACAACTGCTAGTTACCATAAACAGCGTGAAAACTATTTTGCGTAATTATCTAGCATCATATAGTTAGTTCTCTCACAAATATGAAAGACAATTATTGTAACCTAGAACGTTAATAATTTCAAAGATTTTAGTATTTTAATTAACTAAGTGTTGTAACAAAATAAGTGAAAAGACAGAGGAAATCTCTAATTTTAAAGTTCATTTTCAGTTCGGTAGCGAGTCAGTCACGCGGTAAGCACTGAATTTGAACCTTGAACTTAGAAATCCGCAAAAAGTAACATCCGTAATAAAACGATAAAGCTAGTACGAGACGGTCCGGATGGGATTTGAATCAACGATCTCCTACTTTTCAGGCGGGCTTGCTAATGAATATTAAAATAAATTGCAAAACAGTTAATGTGCCAGGCTAGACGGGAAACAAAAGCTAAGAATAAGTAAATATTTATAATCCTAACTTGTCGTTTTACTGCATAATTTAGTCAGCACACTGGCACCATATTCACTAAAATGTACATCTCCACTCGCCTCGTTTGTACACATGTTACACTCAGAGATTTAGAAACTTACTTTTTATTTAGAATTAAAGACTTAGAATGTCTCAATAGCGCAATGGTTAGAGGTGAAGATAACGTCATGAAGTTTTAAATGACAGACCCTGAGGTGAATTGAACCCTCGTGGGTTCTACTCCCAGCCGCGCCGATCTGAGAGTAAAATCTCGGACATTCACTGAACTGGCTACACGGAAAATGGACAAATTGCCTAACGGATTTAACATGTACGTGGTATTGAAAGTGATAGATATCAACGTAGTTGATCATTTCACTATCATGTGTGTTATTATTATTATTATTATTATTATTATTATTATTATTATTATTATTATTAGAGATTTTACAGAAATCAGGATGAGGTAGACATAAGTAATAATTCTAGCTAATAGTTCAAGTTAATTAAGAACACACGGAGAGTAAGTTTCGTCAAACCCAGTCTTAATTGAAAGGTTTGTGCTCTGATGCAGAAATATATTTAGAAATAAATCACACAGGAAATACTATCTAATTGAAACCATCTTATCTGAAATCAATGAACAATTCTACTCTCAGAGATTACAAAATAACCTTAAACGATTACAAGATAATCAACCTTGTTTATTCAGTCCATTCCGTATACTGTTCTTAAAGGCAGGTCGTTTGAAATGCTTCCACCAGTCCTGAAGTACGCCGGATAAATGAACGAACGCATCTCGCTCGGGATGAGAAGATATCTTTCGGTCGTTAGCCTTTCTCCACATATAAGCGCAGAACAAAATTCTTTCCGTAATCTTCTTAAAAGGGTCCTTTTTGAAAGCTGTTTTTGGAAGTTGATCAGCATTTCTCAGTAACTTGAGTCTACTGTTACCGTCTGGAGCCTTGGCTAGAGGCAGCATTTAATACAGGAGCATAAAATTACACTTCTACTAAAAATAAACTTCAACATTTATTTTAATTAAGAAATATTCTATAAAATCAATTTTAGTAATTTTACTAATGATTAATGACTTAGATAATTATACATGTAATATAACTCGATCATTAAATTTTATATTACAATAACAGAATAATGTCAAAAATCTACCACTTCTGTAACTAATAACTTTTTCAACAATAGCACAGCACACGACACAGATAAAATATACTGCTGAACTTAAATAATATAAACATATTTTGAATTCTTTACATATGCCATATATAAATTACAAGATATGGATATTCCTTCTTAATTTCAGCAAACTCAAAATACCGAGAAAAAAGTACAACATAAGAGCTCTAAGTATTTACAGAAAATAATTTAAGACCGTGAAGTCTTCGCATAGTATAGTAAATACGAGATTTCAAACTGAACATAAAATGACTAGGCACCTCTATGTCACTAGAAAATACAAATTATTAGTACAAGAAAAGATGAGAGAATATTTGAAAAACAATACCATTTAAGAATTTATATAAATTTAATTAAATAGGCCTATACATAGCTGAGTATGCGTGTGAAACCTGGGAAAATACTGACAAAATAACACACAAAATTAACTGTTTTCAACAAAGATGTCTCAGAAGAAGCCTAAATATTCAATATTGGGAGCACAACGAAAATGAAACAGTACTTTAAAGGTTTGGAAAAAGAAAATTAGATGAAATAGTTGCGGAATGAAGGGTAAGGTTCTTAGGTCACGTATTAATAATTCCTGATGATAGATATGTAAAGACTGCAATAAATTAGAAGACAAGCCAAGGTAAAACGAAAAGAGGAAGACCTAGAAGTACTTTGTTCAGCACGATCAATAAAGATTTGACAACTTCGAGCATTTCATGGGAAGATGCTGTGAGGGTTGCTGAAGACAGAAAACAATGGAGGAATGTTGCCGCCCTATGTTCTCTTCAGCACGCACAGAACTGATGATGATGATATATAGCTGATATATTAAAATTATTAAAATTATTAAACAAATAGACAACTTTAGTATAAAACACGGCCGATCATTGGGTAGAGAGGATAGTGTTTAGGTAAACAGGATTGTGTTCTCAGGAAATGACGCCCCTGCCCAGTAAATGTTAGTCGACGATGAGGAGGGCATAGGGGGCCCACCTCATCATAAGCAAAATCCCCCAAGAATAATGGTATATCAAAAGGAATATTAAATGATTTAGAGATTCACACGTATGTGGACATGAAGAGGAAAACAGAAATGAGTGGAGGCATTATACACATGGACCTGCCAGTAGGAAGTGCACTGAGAGAGAGATAGCAGGCCGTATCACCAGTAAAAAAATCAAGGCATGCCGAACAAAGGCAGATTAAAGCTTTCCCCCTTACCTAAATGGCAGCGAATAATGCAATAAGTTCTTACCAAGCTTCCAACTAAACTCCTGATACGAGTAGTCTATCAGAAAGACATGAGCAACTTTTACGGGTGCACTCTCGCGAAGTAGACCGTTGAACATCTGTTCCACAAGCTTCTTCATCACGTCGCTCTGAAACGTTGCCGCATAGATATCACGTAGAGATTCCAGAGACGAGCAGTGCAGATATATTCTGATACTGTTCTTCTTTACTACAGTAGCATTAAATTCTAGGGGACGTTTTCCTTTCTTCGATTCTCGCGTAATATGTTCCATAATCGTCTTGTAATGATTAGGATCGTCCTTCTTCGTGTTTAGTATCTCCTTCTCTGACTCAGATGCTTTCTTGTCAGCAGTAGATGCCAAGTAAGCTTCTACAGCAACCGGAGCTATACACAGAAAAATAACTGATGCTCTGGATAAAGCCGTTTATTCATAATAACATTAATAATGGCTGGGGATAAGTAGTTTTTAAGCAGTAGTGTTATTGCAATCATTATTAACTTAAACAGATCCTTGAGACGGTTGAGACTGCCAGAAGCCGTACATTTCAAAGGAAATAGTAAAGCAAGTACCGTTATTGGTAGTAGAGATGTGGATGTTGTGAATTTACAGAGTTCGGCTCGGTTGGTTGAAAATAAACGTTCGGTTCGGATTCGGTTAGCATTCGACAATTTGCGAGTTCGGTTCGGCTTACCTCAAACCAGGGTTCGGGTTCGGGTTCGGTTTCATCTTACAAGAGTTCTATTCGGGTTCGAAATAGTTAGATTTGGTTAAGGTTTGGTTAATACTGCATTGTTTAACATGTAGCACTATGGAAAAAGAGCTTCAGAAAAACACATGAAGTCAAGTTAAACTGCCACCTGTTAAAGACTAGACAATGATAGGAGGAAAGAGGTGGCCTTTCTTTTTGTATAGGCGTATTACTTAAAATATCCCAAGTTTAACAAAGAATGCTCATAAAATATATATTTTAGCTTCTTTATTGTACCAGAAACACCCTATTTCAGCACAACCAGCAAACAGATGCTACATCAATCTCAGGATACATTTTATCCTTTAAACATTATATATTAAGACGTTTAAAATTAATTGGAATTGTGTAGGTTAATTTGACACTATCATCTGAAAACCATTAAAATGTAATTAAAAATAAAAATAAATAAGGATGAATTGGTAAACACATGGGTGGGTACTTCTAAGAAGATTTAAGATTATTTTATAATACTACATATTATTTCCTATAAATGTAACCAGTGATAAACTTCTTATTTTACCTACGGAGATTCAATTTTTTGTTCGTCAGCTTGGCATTGGTTGTATAGTGCTGGATGTTGTCCTTGGCGTGAGTAGCAATCTAATTATTGTTGGAATAGTCGTTATATCCCTATACGTAAAGGCATTTGGTATCTTAAAGGCATTTGGTTTTGTTTAATGTATGTCAAATATCAAGACTTAATAAACCAAACACTATTGCACTGTTGGCAATTGATATAATTTTATTTTTTAAATTAACATTTTCTGCTGGAGTTGAATAAAAATTCAATAAATATTGCAACTTCATTTTAGTAAATTTTAGTTAATTATTTTGTGTGTATGAGAAGTTGATAACACTGTATATAGAGATTTTAGTTAATTATTTTTGTGTATGAGAAGTTAATAACACTGTATATAGAATATATGGGCTACTGTGCTTTAAATATGCTAATAAATAAAGAAAAATTAATTAACATTTATTTTAATGCTACTTTTGTAATCAGAAATTTATTCCTACGGGGATAGGTATCTGAAGTACCTTCCTTCTTTTGTTATCAGTGAGTTTTTAAATTGAATTCTAAAACGATCGAGCCTTAGAGAATATGCAATGTTATACAGTTAGGTCTGTACAACTTAATTGTCTAGGCAGAAATTAATATATGCAGTTGTATTGTCTCTATATCTCTTTTTAAAGTGAAACATTTTCCTTAGTAAGCCTATTTCTAATGCAGGTTTTGACAAATAGCTGAGATGAAAATAATTATGAGGTTCGGTTCTAGTTCACGAAGTCTGGCGAACTTGAGTTCGGTTCAGCTCGGTTTGGCCAGAATCAGGGTTCGGTTCGGTTCGGGTGCGGCTAGTTTCAGGGTTCGGTTAGGGTTCGGCTAGTGTCAGGGTTTGGTTAGGGTTCGGCTAGTGTCAGGGTTCGTGTTCGGTTCGGTTAGGCAAAATTCTAGATTCCAGGGATCGGTTGGGTTCGGGTTAGGTTTTACTCCAATCTCTAATTGGTAGTTAAGACTTATAATTATAGTTTTATATTGGGTAAAGACTTCTAAAAGCTCTAATTTATATTGGAAATCAACCAGTTTCGCTCTGCATTCGATTATTTTAATTCCATAAATTTCTCAAGCAAGATAAACTTTACAAGTGATTTAATTTATATAATACTATCACAAATAGGTAATAACTTAAAATAGGTATTTAATAAAATACTTTCAAAATACTGTACAGAAAACTGAGTCACATGCAATCTCGGCAGTTAAATCATAAATATAGATGCATAACTTTCTATATAAAGTGTTATAATATATATATATATATATATATATATATATATATATATATATATATATATATAATCTACAAAACCTCTTTTATGCTGCTCATTATCATCATCATCTTCATCATCCCTTGAATCCCATTTCAGCTATGGTCGTGATACGAATAGATCTTCACCACTATTTCATTCGATTTAGAACATTTTATAGCAGTTCCTTGAGCCTAGGCGCTCAGCAACCGTATGCACTCTCTTAAACTATTAAATTCTTAAACTTCTAACTCCTTTAAACTACTACTACTACTACACCACATACAGTCCTGGAGAGAGTTGGCACAGATAGACAGTTGATAAATGTATTAAGAAATAGGAAGAGGAGATGGATAGGACACATTCTAAGGGGGGGAAGGTCTCTTAAAAGAGGTCATAGAAGGTAGAATGGAAGGAAAAAGAGGCAGGGGAAGGCCGAGATTAGGTATGTTAGATGATTTAAAGACCCACTCATATGTGGAAATGAAGAGGAAGGCGGAAGACAGAGAAGAGTGGAGGCGTTATGTGCCATAGACCTGTGAGTAGGCAGTGCACTAACAGAGAGACTACACCAAAAAATAGGATACGTCAGAGATGTTCCTAGATCGCATGATGCTTTAAATCAATTCAACTAAAGCAAATTCAAAAAAATATGCTTAAAGAGTGAGATGAGATCCTAAATAGTGCCAGGCCAAAAAGCAAAAAACTGATATTGAAAGATAATTTTAATGGTGGGAAAAGTAATGTCGAAAGTCCACCAGAATATATAAAAAATTGATACTGCAGAGCTGAAGCTAAAATCAGAAGGTGAAGAATTTAAGACACTGGGAACAACGAATCAAAAAGAGCATTTGCTTATTACGGTGAGAAGTCTTGTAATGTCAAATAGGTTTGGAATCATAAAAATGAAACGTACGTAAAGGTTGATAGAGAAATGAGAATATCCGATAAGTCAGAAATTTTGTCAAATTATCCGAAACAGTTGCTGATGGCAATCTTTTCTTAGGTTTACCAATAACCATTCCAAGATTTAAACATTAAACCAATATGGCATCTTAACCACAAGCAATGTACCTACAGATAAAATCATTCACCGACGAATTAATGCCCTTTTCTGAATGGAAATTGATTTCCATAAAGTAAGTTACGTCTGTTTAAAGACTCCATAATACGCTTTTACAAAGGTCCTTCTAAGAGTTAACTTAAAATATTCAATACCATACCTGTGTCTTTTCGCAGTTGAAATGTCGGATTGCTTTCTTCAAGACACTTCAGAAAATCTTTAAAATGCTGAAAGCTTCGACGTTCCATAATTTGTAACAGCATCCGTACCTTAACGTGTGAAACCTTCTCATCCTCTAAGCGATTCTTATGTCTAAAACTGATGGAATTACTGGAGTACAGAAGCTCGAGAAGTTCAGAAACGCTATCACAAAGCAGAATATCCACTAGAAATCTACGATTGTCCTTGAACCATGAACATTCGTGCTCCTCTAGCGGCCTAATTTCTTCACCAGGGCTGAACTCTATTAGACAAATCAATAACACAATGAACAAGGATCGTCAAAACAGGAAAGGTTGTACAATATCGAATCACGACTACGCTATATATATATATATATACATGTATATATATATATATATATATATATATATATATATTATATATATATATTATATATATATTCGAATCGAATATATATATATATAATATATATAATTTTATATATATATAATATTATATATATACATGTATATATATAATATTATATATATACATGTATATATATAATATACATTGTGTTTTTATAAATGATACCTCACATTATTTTTACAGTAAAGTCGTAAGAAGTTGACCGAAGTCGTAAGAAGTTGACCGATGTTCTTGAAATTTACGGTAATTGGCCAGCAGCCAATTCTACCAAACATAGAGAAATTGTGTTTGACTATCTTTAACAACGAGAAAGTTATAGTTTTGCGAATAGGAGTGGGGTCAGAAAAGAAATTTTCAATACAGGATTACGGGCGTGTTATATGCAGCGTAAAATTATCTCTATAAAAATAATAGCGAACACATAACATAAAATTTCTGCTAATGCTATTTAGAAGAGCAATTATTTCTTTTCAAAACAACGTAAAATACGAAGCTGATATGTTCTTAATGCCACCAGTTTCCTAATATCTTTCTTCCTTAAGGTCTATGTTTCACATCCATGCAATAGCGTATCCAAACCAAAGTTTTTACTATCTTTATCTTTGTGTCTTTCTTTTCTGTTACCAATGGCTGCTTTTGTTTCTGCAATCCTACGGCATATTTCAGTCTCACATTTCCCGTCATCGGTTATAGTATAACCCAAATATTTGAAACTCCTTAACTGTTCCAATTTCGTACCATTTATTATGATAATAACTTCACCTTTATTATTGGACACTCTCATAACCTTGTTCTTTCTTATATTAATCTTCATTCCATATCTCAATGCCGAAATTCGGCCTATCCATTAACTTCTGCAATGCAATCTCACTGCCCGCTACCATTCCTTGGTCATCTGAAAAATTGTATATCTTGTAACAATTTTCCCCTCTTACTTTTATTCCTTCTTCCATGTTTTCTGTGGCTTCCTCCATCATTGCCTCAGCGTAAATGTTAAACAGTAGCGGCGAAATGCTACAACCGTGCCTTACTCCACGTCCTATTTTACCTTCTTCTGAGTATTCTTGTTGGATTTTGATTACTGCTCTTTGATTCATGTAAAAGTTTAATATTAGTCTTCTATCTCCCCAGTCAATTCCTATTCTTTTCAAGATCTTCATCATCGTTATCCAATCAATTCTGTCAAAGGCCTTCTCAAAGTCCACCAAGCATACAAAAACGTCATTTCCATATTCTAAGCTTCTTTCGCAAAGAACCCGCATTACCCCTATTGTTTCTCTTGTGCGCATCCTCTCTTAAAACCAAATTGTGATTTGCTCAGTATCATATCTGCTTTCGACAGAATGAGAGTTTTATTATCTTTAATAATATCTATATGCACTAGGTATTAAACTGATTGTTCTGTAATTCGAACACTCCACAGCATTGGCTTTTTTGAGGACTGGGATAATCACTGACTTGGTAAAGTCGTGTGACAAAATAGGCCTACCTGCATTGTACACTTCCATCCCACTAATACAGAATATAAATAGCGGCACTTAGGAAAATAATGTTATATAAGATTAAAATCTTAATACTATAAATACTTTTCGAGAAATGTGTTAATTAGCTTACTTCCATCTTTACGAATGTACAACTCGAGATGCTGTTGATGAGTTGAATCTAACGACGACATAAATTTCTCATATGTTTCAATGTCAACGTGCTCAAGTATCATCTTTATAAGTGTATCATTCAGCTTATCGTAGTAGCGTTGAGCTTCTAAACTGTCAATAATTTCTTGCTGCTCTGGCGAAAGAACTCCTTCACTATATAACTCATCGTTCAATCCATAGACATATTCCATGCTTGTTTTTAGAGATTTCTTGTGATTCCCATCACTTAGCCGTCTTTGGTAATAAAAAAAAAAAAAAAAAGCAATCCAACAAAATTCTAAATAATAAATATATACAAATAAGGATGGAAAAAGGTAAACAAATGTAATAACACATAACTTGGGAGTCTTTACATTCATGTGCTTACAATTTTCAACCCTAAAAGGCAGTCCAATTTCGCATCAAGAAAGAGAGAGGAAGGAGGAAATGGGCCTTAAACAAGCATCTGTGCTTCCTGAGCCAGTGTGCTTTATGTTATGTTATAATATGAGCAAACTTCATCGCATTTTGTTTACAGAAGGCGGAGTTATTGGCCTTCTTGTGAACTTAACCTCTTGCGCAATGTTCAATACTGCGTTGCGGCTGAGATTGACGGACAGATCACAAGAATTACTATTACTATGCTATCTGTTGACTTAAGGAGATTTAACTTTTCAGCGATACGTGCAATTACTCTGTCTAATATTACGAAACATACTGTGCACCTCTAATCGATGGTTCCAAACTTCTACACAATTAAACCCGTTGTGTATTACTCTTTCAGTCACCCTGAACATTTGCTTACTGCTTATTTTCATTCAATACTTTGAGATGGATAAATTGCTTCAAAATTCACCACATTTTAAATTTAGTTTCACTTTATTTGTGCATCAATATACAAGTATATGTATATATCTTGGAATATTTCCAAGTCACTGACATTAAGCTAGTTAGCCAATAACTCATTCGCACTGAGTTTTGGAAAGATTTTCAACTTCTGCTATCTTAACTATGTGGGTTAAAAAATTGCTATCTTAAAATATGAAACAAAACTTTACATTTTATGCTAACTATTGTCAAAGTAATTTGCTACCAACAATCTCTAGAAACTTACATTGAAATAAAATCTGTCACTTTTATTTTTTGTAATTGACTGTAAAAACTGACAGTATATTTACTTATAAGTTTTTAGCGATTTCTATACTATCTACTTTATTTTGCCCTTTAGTTAATAAACTGAGTTAAAATTATGCTAGTACATGCTAGTAAGAAGTGCACTAAGAGAGAAAGACAGAGAGAGAGAGAGAGGAAGAGACAGGAAGAGAGATAGAGAGAGAGAACCATGAAGCAGTTTAGTCTATTATCCACGTTATCCTGTAAGGTCCAAAATTTACTACCTGATCATCTCAATCAGAAGTTGATTGAGATATTTAGACTTTAATGAAAGACATAGTACACTTGAAATATGAGAGTAAATTAGTTATAGAGACGGAAAACAGAGACGGAGAGAGCATATTTATTCCTACAAATCAATCAAAATAAATATAGAAAATTAATTACAACTACTAAATATAAGATTTTAAACAAAAAGCAGTAGGGCCTACCTTTCACACTCAACTGTTCAGAAGCCATTCTGAAGAGATCTAATAAATGCAATAAAAAATATAGTTCAGCTATAGTACCAGACAAATTCAACATAAGGCTGTAACTATGAAACTCCTTATGCTATGTGCTATGTAAACATAATGCAAGAATACATTGGGTACAAATAAAATTATTAATAAATATCAAGAAGAAGATAGCCTAATAGTAATAATAATAATAATAACCTTTAATAATTGCGTGAATCGTTTTTATCAAACCCCAGGTTCTTTACACCGGGGTAAATTTAATAATAATAATAATAATAATAATAAGGATGCGTCCAGATCAGACGGCAAGCGTCCGGACGGCACGACTTTAGTGCCCTGGTGCAACGGTAAATATGCCGTATGGGACGTCACGGTCATTGACGCTATGGCAAACTCCTACCTGAATACGACTTCAGTCACAGCCGGTAGAGCTGCTGTTCATGCCGCCTCTAGGAAGTTGGATAAATACCGTGATCTGTCCTTAGGATATGAAGTTGTTCCGGTGGCCATTGAAACCATGGGCCCGATGAATCCCGAAGGAGTTGACTTTATTAATGGCAAAGGCAGACTTATTGCAGAGCAAACCGGTGATAAGCGAGAGACATCTTTTCTTTGGCAAAGGCTTTCCATGACTTTGCAAAGATTTAATGCAGTCTGCTTCAACACAATTCAGCACGTATTGCTTGAATCGTTTCTATAAAACCCCAGGTTCTTTACACCGGGGTAAATAAATAAATTAATAATAATAAGAATAATAATAATAAGATCTAGTGGGCTTTTGTGAATTTAATTTTATTAAATGAAGTCTCTCTTATCTTATTTATTAGCCCAGAGCCCCAGGGGCGAAGCTGACTTTTTTTCCTCAGGGGGTCCACACACACTCACACACACAAGCACGCACACATACACACAGACATAAACACACATAAATACACATATTCATACATACATACATATATACACACATAAAGACATATATACACACATACATGCATACATACATGTATACAAACATATATACATACATACATACATACATACATAAATGTATACTTAGATACGTACATACATGAGAATCGCAATCGTAGGCAGGAAAACAGTTCCTAGAGGGGGAGGGAAAATGTTCAAGGGCGGATGAAATTAGAGACTTTGAAAGGGGGTGGAGCATGGGGAGGGGCTACCGCACCCCTCCCAAAGGAGAACTTTTTAGAAATTAGTGAGGAAGTCTATGCATTTTAGGCCAACTCACATTGAAGAATGAATTATTTTGCTTTTTGGAATTTGTCAAAAAAAGCCTTTTCAATTACATATCATGAAAGCAATCTAACAAGCATAAAATAGTAATAACTAATAATAACTAATCAAACTGAATACGGAAAATCAACAATTCTGAATATTAAAATAGAGCAGCTCTGAGGCATGAATGCCGTCCAACATTCAATTATGTTGTTTTATAAAATTTAATAAATTACAAACGCATAAAAATTAGTTTAGGTTAGGGGTTGGCTACTAGGGCCAAATAAGACTCGAGTCATGGATTAAATGGGGTCGGGGAAACTATGCAGGGACGTCATCAATATTAATATGCCTCCATTTTTCTAATGCTCATATGGAACAGAGAATTAAGAAGTGTAAGTAAAATTTGTTTATTACCGGGAATCAAACCTCGGACCTCTCAACTTGGCCTCGAGCGCACTAACCATTGCGCTATAGTTCACACAGATACTACACTTTCCAATTTTATACTAATGGAATTTATGCCTAAGAATGCTCGATATGCTTCATTGAGAAAATGAAGCATATCGAGCATGTCTTGGTTTCGACTCGATTAATATATATCTAGGTGTCATGGGGGACGGTATCCCTTAAATTCTACTTTTTCAAATTCTTTAATGAATTGTATGCTCAAATTTTAAACTCTAGTCCCGGGTTGACCAGACTCTGGGTTGCCGTTTATGGCTAATTTCCTTATATTCTACGGGAGTATACACATTAGCGACGGGACTGCTAGATGACCTCGAGTAGCCGGGTGGCGATTCAGCACGTATTGCTCAAATCGATTTTATCAAACCTTGAGTACTTTACAACTGGGGTAAAAATAAAAATAATAGTAATAGTAATAGTATTAGTAATAGTAATAGTAGTAGTAATAATAATAATAATAATAATACAAGTTGGCGTCCATTTCCTCATCTAAGCATGATGTCAGGGACGTCCTCACAGCACACATCACTGCAGATAAATTCAGTCAGACCAATCAACTAAATTGATCAGACTAATTTATCAAACAAAGTAATTGAATAGCCCAATTACTTTGCACAAGAAATGTGCCGAGAAGAAATGAAATGTGAAATGAAGAAATGTGCTGAGATTTAAGATCCTAAATGAACGCCGGTCCGATGATAAAAAAGGTCAGGATAGATAGAGTAAGGCTATGGTTGGATGAGATGTCTCGAGCTTCCAAGAGAAAGATGAAAGAGAATAACGGTAACGAAGATTAGTAGTTAAAGAGTTTCAGATCGAAGATGATTAAACGAAACCAATGAAGTCCTTATGGTAGGCATACAGTCAAATGATCAACAGGTACGGTTGCAATTTTTTAATTGACTAATTCATTATATATCACGTATATACCCAGTATCTATCAAAATAAGTAGATAGGCCTACTACCATAAATAAAATGACTTCTTAATAAGCCCGTGAATTTTCTATACTATAATAATAGTTGAGAGAAGAATGCCTACAGATGCAAAAAATTGTTCCTACAGTTTTATATTATATATCATTACGAATGAGCACGGAAGCTCAAATTTAAGTTAACTATATCTAGACCTAAAGAACAGGTTATATTACTGATTAAAACATCTAATTATAGGATCTAATTATAGTCCAAATAATTTAAATAAATATTAACTTTTCCTTACATTTTAGGTACCTCTTTCGTTTTCGGCAATTTTGGTTTTTTGACAATAAGGAATTCCCCAAGTTCTCTTTATTGTGTTGCTTCTTTAAGGCACAGCTAAACAGTGCAAACCAACATAAGACAACAACAAAAATGTTCCATTGTAAAAAGTAAAAAGTAAACACGCATTATAGTGAAACGATCAACTATATTGATATCTATCACTTTTTAATACCACATGTTTAAACCGTTAGGCAATTTATTCCATTTGCCGTGTGACCAGTCCAGTGAATGTCCGAGATTTTACGCTCAGATCAGCGCCACTGGGATTCGAACCCACGAGGAATCAATTCACCTGAGGATCTGTCATTTAAAACTTCATGACGTTACCCTACGTTATTGAGACATTCTAATTCTAATTATAATTTTCTAATTAATTAGAAATTCTAATTGTAGTCAATCATCAATGACAAGTTGTCATTGCCGACAGTTCCAATGTATTATGAATTTGTTATGTAAACTTTAAAATTAGCCAGACACTAACTGTAAAAAGGACCAGACCCAGAAGGACAAAGACTATGCAGAACATGAATGACAAGGACATGACATAACATAACAACAATAAGTGTGCTACAGACACCAATAACAGCATCGAGCACTATTGAGACAAAATCAAGCCGACGAGCAACAAGAAGGTCCAACAACAGCGCAAATTCCAAAATCCAGAAAATCAACCCAAAGATAAAGTGATTAAAGAAAAGGAGGTTTAGGCGCTGGTCGTAACAATTAAGGATCACACCCTCAATAAAGGTCAATGATCAGGACTAGGATTTCTGAAATGTTCCTTATAAGGACATGAACAATGACTTATAAGACTGATGACAACATGGAGCACTCTGGAACCAAAGTCAATCCAACGAACAAAACAAAGTCGCCAAAAACTGTATCAAATCATCCAGAAAACTATTCCAAAGATAAGAAATTAAAAAATGAGGTTCACGCGATTAGCTCAACTCTATTGACCCCAGATGGGAATGATTTCAAAGATAGGCTGTAAAACAATAAGAAAATGTATTTGTTTGGCTATATTTGGTTCTTATATAAACGGCGTTCAAAACCGAAGTTTAACTACAAAATTAAACGCTTAACTTAGAATCTTTTAGCAGGCCTAATTGACTCAGTATAATATTATACTAGTTCAGGAAGTCGGGAGACTTGTAACCAGTGCAGTGAACAGAGCAGTAAACTGTCGCTAAATTTGACACTTCAGATCGATCTTTTGTGCTCTCGGGGTCACGGATGAGCTTCGCGATAAAAGAAATGCCCGCTATCGACCCGCTATATTCTTTTTAATAAAGTCAAGTGATTAGTTGTGCTATCTTATGAATCGATCTTGCCTACATATTATTCATGCTTGTCAGAGAAACACGCACTATAGTGAAATGATAAACTATGTTGATATATATCACTTTTAATACCACATGCTTAAACCGTTAGACAATTTAGACCATTTTCCGTATAAACAGTCCAGTGAATGTCCGAGATTTTACTCTCAGATCAGCGCGAGTAAAATCTCGCGCTGATCTGAGCTCACCTAGCTATTGCATTATGATGATCGAAATCACATAGCTACTGCAATATACAACATGCAGTAGCATTTTCAAAGATAATCATTCTTAGAGACAGAATTAGCCTACGTACGAGAATTTTTTGAATGCACGGTTCAAAAATAATTAAAATAATTTATTTCAATATTTTCATTTTTAGGTTGATCAGCTGCACAGATTACCGTCTTAAAATTAAATATTAATTTACAGTTAAAATTAACATTTCTTATATCCTCGAATTATTTCCACAGCAACTCGGTCTTTTTCTAATGTCGTTTGAGCAAATTCCTAAGCAGGTATGAAATTCATAGGGTTTGGTTCCGTTTCGTGAAGGATAATAGGATTAGGGCTAGATGCCTAAGGCTAACGAAGATTATTGTTGTCGTAAAATCATTCAGGTCGTTTTCTAATGGACTACGAGTGGCCTGGGTCCCATATAAACTGCTCGACACAAGCCTCAGGGGGAGGGTAGAGAACTAACACTGAATCTCCCAACAACATCATCATCATCACCACCACCGCCTTCCCTTGAATCCCAAATTAACTAGGGTCCTGATACGAATAGATCTTCTCAACTCCTCTCTGTCCATTATCATATCTCCTTTCTGCCCTATATCATATCATGAGCCAATTTCCTATTTTTCATCTCTCTTATTAACCGCGTCCCACGTCAGTTGTGGTCTACCTCTCTCTAACTTAACCTCCATCTCCTCCCTCCAAACTCTCTTCACTACACCCGCCTCTGTCTGTTTCACTATATGACCAATCTCAATCTTAACTGCGCCAGTCTTCTTAGATATGTAAAAGCACTTGATCGTCGCTAGGAGCAATGTGCTAAGCTTTGCGGAGATTATGTTGAAAACTATAAAACAATTTTTATTCAGATTCATTGTTTTATCTGCTCTTCTCATTACTACTTGATAAGACCTCGTATATGGCGGACGAAATCTTAGCAGCAATGCTACGCTTCAATTTCATACTACAGGCCCGAGAAACAAATCAAACAACACAGACTAGACTTATCATCACATTTTGTATTAAAACTAAAACAAAAACTACGATCAATTCACAAGTATCATATCATGAACTACTAGACAACTAAAATATATAAAACAAACCTTTAAAATAACAAGTACATTAAAAGTTATCCGACATAAAATGACACAATAACAGAGAAGTACACGTGACTATAAATTAACTTTTTAAGATGCCTAGACCTAATAACATGTATTAACTAACTGTATAATTAATTATGAACAGAATAAAATTTACAAAACATGAAACAAGTCCCGAAACATTGTAATTTTCATCGTAACACTTACAATTATCCAACAATTATTAAATACACTTAAAAACAATCCTACACAAATTTACGATACAAAAGTAATAAATATTTAACGTCTTCGTCCTACTCGACGTGATGTTTCGTATGCGTGCTAGTGTGCTATATTTGAATCAGTGCTTTTTAATTACCCCAACAAGTCATACAAGATGCAGTAGAAGAACAGCTGTGGCATAAATAAAAAAAATATTTCGTTCACTAAGTTCATAATAAAAGTTGTAGCACAAGCACAGGCATACATGAATAGCAACGTAGACTAGGGAAAAGTTATTATAAGTTTCTCGAATTAGCGAGGTGATCTTTTGGTAGCACAACTGCAGTTGAAAGTGAATATCAAATATTAAATATAGCCAAAAGCTGGAGTCACGTTTTAACGTCAGATTCCTGCTCAGATTTAACGTCAGATACCCACAGCAGCTAATTAATCATTAGCTAGACTGACAACAAAACAAAGGACTACGGGAATTAGGATTCAAGAATAAACTTTCCATCAAACCTTTTAAATAATAACAATTTCTCTCTTTCCACTTGTCTATCTGCTCTACGCAGCTATACTATCATCGCAATATATAACATTATCATCACAAAGTTACTCGAAAGTTCTTCTAGCATTTGCTATAGGATTGAAAGGGAACAATTAGTCTAACTAGATGGTATTGGGAACTAGTAGAAGCTAGCGGGAGGGGGGAGGCTATAATTCTAAAGACTGTAGCGAACAATCCAGAGTCTAATGAAGTCATAGTTGTCACAGACCGAATAATTACAGTTTGTTTTTCCGTGTATTTGAAGCGCTGACAACAGACTGCTTTTTAAGTGAACTACACTAAACGCATACCACAATCTTCTACATGATTCATTAGCAGGAAGCGATTAAATAGCAACAAAGAACTGGAAATATTCGCAGACTTTAGATACGTGAAGTAAGAGACGTCCTCGACACAGTAAGTTTACGCTTCATCAAGTACACGGTGTCACAGATTTAACTTGGGTAACATATCAACAGTAAACTATAATTAATTTAGTAAACTGATATCACGCTTACCTGCATACACTTAAATGTCACTAATAAAAAAAGAACTACAACTATCTGACATTAGTTGATCATCTAAAAGAGATGTTCACGACATCGTAGAGAACTCGGAACCTCCAGCTTACAACTCAAATGCGTTACAGACTACGCCATTCATAAGTGTCACTCATTGTCAGATCTGGTAAAAGTAGCGGTATAAAGAGCGTCACGAAAAATCTAACACATACTCTGTAGCAGCCCAGCAGAGACAGAGTCCACATTCTCAGAGTATACAAATGTGAAATTCGTACAGATCATCTCTGAGCGGAGAGCTACAGTAATGCTACATGGACGATCAGCGAGTCCACTAGACTAGACATTGGTGTGGCAACTAGATCTCTGCAAAATCTAAATTATATGCTATTGGTATAAACACAGAAATCAATGTCATACTAAGGCAATTCTTTCCATCATTCCATAACCGCAAACAGTTATACTTGTTGCATGCATAATCTACCAGGTGCAAACAAGCGATAACAGCTAAAATGATTTAAACTTTAAATTAATTAAAATAGATAGATCAGTACAGATTATTACAGACACTGTTCACCGACTGGCTAATCTAACCAACATCTCAGCAGTAGACGCTTAAATTAATAACGCAATATAAAGTAATTTTAATGTAGCCGGATTACAGCCTACTACGGCCACAACGGCTAAACTAACAAATAATTAAATGTAGCTATATACTGTACAGATATCTATCAATCTCGTCAGAATTTGCTAATACACACGAACATACTACTACAGGCACACGAATATGTTTACACAGCAGCTGAAATAAGATTTCGGTGAAAATGAAGCCAATCTTTATCAGAATATACATATTTTTAACTAAAATTCTTATCTTACCGATTGCGGGGTTATAGTCTGCGGCAATAGCAAGACGACTTACATGAAATCATACCCACGATTGTTTTGCATTTTAAGAAGAGTATAGACTAAAGTTTGAAACTTCGCGTAAAATTGCAAACCCATAAAATCGTAAAAATGGCAAGTAAGAAGTACAAAAGAATTCATCCAAAAATTACAGTGAAATTACTCCCAAGAGTAAACTAATTCAAGATATAAGTGAGAATAATGCTCAGTTTGCAGCTAACAGGTCGATATATTTGTTTCAGCAACAAATTCTACTAATCTCTTAAATCGGTATCCATTACTCTCAGTAAACAAATATACAATTGTGTATTATGATATAGTATCAAACGGTGGGACATAAACATATAAATATATCTGCAGTTCTGTATATGATATACTATATACAGACAAATAATTATAATATCACACCTACCAATACACACACAGACATCTATGCATATAGAAACATACCTAACAATACTTAACGATACAGACACTGACACATATACAGGCTGACAAACATAGAGATTCTGATTTTGATTACGGTGCTTTAATTAGTTCAGTGAAGGTCAGCGAAAAAGATATAAAAAGTGCTAGAGACGTTACCAATAAGATAATCAACAAATATGCAGAGAGGCAACTACACAACATAATCATGGCATAGAGTGAAAGAGTTAGAGCCAGAATGAAAATTCATTTCGCCTTCCAAAGGAACCATCGGCAACAGGCTGTGTATGTGACTAGATGAAACGTAATCAAAGATCTTTCCGGCCAATGAATTAATTGTCGGCAAGGATAGACTGATGAATCCAATCCAATGAATCACTACGGTGAAGATTTTCTTCTCTCTCTCTCTCTCTCTCTCTCTCTCTCTCTCTGTCTCTCTCTCTCTCTCTCTGTCTCTTTCTCTCTCTGGTTGTCCGAACATTATCTCCATATCTATCGATTCTATTCTCTCGTTGTACTCCCTTCTTCTCTCACTCTTCATTCCTATATTTCGCTCGAATCCTAAGCTCTAAATCTCCAGACACCCTTCTTCCACTCTCATGATTATCGATTTTTCTTGCAACGTCGAAATATGCAGCATCTGCAAGAACAAAAGAATTTTATTTAAATGCATCAACTACACAGTAAATGAAGAAAAGAATTCGAGATTATAGCGGCTCATACTTCCGCAATAACTGAAGTATCAAACGGGTTCTAAATACAATTCACAAATAAAAAATACGTAAAACTATAGATTCAATAATTTAACAAGTCCGTTAAAGCGTCCGTTAGCAAGCGAGATACGAAGTAGTGCCTGACGAAAAACTAGATGTGTTATTAGTTGCATTGATATGCTGAAGATAAACGATCAAGACGTAGAGAATTCAATAATGTAGAAGCAGTTAATCTGAATTTAAGTCATATTAGACAATGGATGAACCAGTGTTAGGAATAGAAATGATGAAGCAAGACATAAATGTGCTAATACTTACTTAGTCTCGTGTACAACGTCAGGATCAACAGCTGTGCCAGCAGCTACAGCTGTCGATGTGACAGTCTGCGTGATTGGTCGATTACATCTATCTGCTTCCTCAGCTGCTTGATTAGCTGCGTCATCTGCCGTTAGCTCTCCATTAGAGTTCTTCAACTAATCAATCAATCAATTAACCATTCATTTAATCAAGCAACGAAAAAATCAATCACTCTACCATTTATACCCACCACCTCCTAAAATAGTACCATCATCAGCTCTCAACTCTCCATGAATACTATTTAAATTAAACAAACAAATCAATCAATTGTCTTAACTGATCGAAGAGCAGGTTAACCTGCCTTAGACTACTAATTAGATTTGATGTTGTTGCTGTTCACACAAGATGTTAGCTGCGACGATGATCCCCTCAATTCTCTGTTACAGACTTCTCTTCAGAAATTCCTGCACATAATGCTGAACATTTTTGAGGATTCATATCTGAAGAGCGATAACTGATTTAATGTTGGAGTTGACAGATCACTTGCCTGACAGGCAGGATGCCATCGGTCCAAATCTCAGATTGACAGACTCTTATATTAAATATTTATTTAAACCTGTCTAACGCCGCCACCCACTTACAAAAGCGTCAATGGATAGATCAACAACTACACTTAGTCTTAGATATTATAGGGGCACAAAAACAGCAACGCAACTGTAATTCTGACTCAGCAGGATTAGCACTCCGCCTGATACCATCTTGAATCTCTACTGAAGTTCTTCAAGAGAATCAATTTTTAGATCACTCATTTAATGAATCCATCATCGTGGTGTCAAAACAAAACATTATTGTGGTCGCGTAGTTTTTCTACATGAAAATACTATATACGTAAGAATGTTTATTATAAGTATTTTGTATTATGAAGACAGGAATGAGTGTTGCTGGATAGTGTAAAGTTCCACTCATATGTAGACAGTTTTACTAGTTTAGATATTAATTTAAAGGTAATTGTTATTTACCTAATGATTACTATTGAACTCTTTCTCTAAAGTTGTCTGGAAGACCGAGTTCGGCCATGACACTGCTATATGAGTTTTCGTTGTTAATAACAATCCATCAAATATTGAACAACTTCATAGGGTCAGTAGATTGTTACAGGGCTGCTCTATAGACTGCCAATTTCAATTTCAGCTATTCAAAATCGTCAATCACCTATACCAATATTGCTGTGACCGCCTTCAGATTAAAAGAGAGAAAACAGGTCAATAATTAAGTTACATGTTTAATTACAACTGAACTAGCTAGAAAAGTCTTAGATAAAACAGAACTAGATAAAAAGTTTTGATAAAACAATTAGAATTTAGTAAAATTCCACTTAGCATAATGTAGCCCAGTCACGCTATATTTATCAATAATAGTAACGCTTAGTGCTCTAATCATTTGATCCACAACTGTGTGACAGGTATTGGAATATTACAGTAGCAGCATAATTCTATACAACACTTACTACCAGAACTATACTAAATACTAGAAAATAATTACAAGCTCAAAGACAGCAAACTGAGTTCAGTCCATTTATCCATGACAACACATACCTTAACATTACCAGCTGAAGACACCCTACCCGCTACTGCAGCTCCCCCACCCTTACCACCTCCTGTTGTCCCTAGCAACCTCGCCTTGTCATCATCACCATGGTTACGAGCTCCTTCATCCAGCTTTGCAGTGGCACCTTTAGCAGCGGCAGCGCCAGTGGCTGACGTCTGCCGTCAAACAACAGTAAACAGCTATTTGTTCAGATAGCCTGAATTACAATGCATGTTGAAAGTATATTTAAATTAAACTGTATAGCAAAAACTATTTCAGCTAATCACACAATATCAATGTAACTGTAACCAATGAAGAAAAACGGAAAACTGCGTAAATGTAGTGAGAGGCGATAAGGCTGAAACTAAGGAAGGCAATAGAAAACCACTCCAGAAAACATTATTGCCCAAGTCAAAGGCTACAAAAAGTTAAATGTATGCTGAGAATTTGGAATGTGATCAAATTTGTGTTCAACAGAGTGTTCGATTATAAAGTATAAAGGTGGACAGTAGGACCGTGTTGTGACTGGGCCAGCCTTAGCAGTAGACTGGGGGGAAGTAAATACGTCAATACTTAAATAAAATGAGCGTATGAATGCAGAGAGATAAATGAAGACAAACCAGCTGTCGTCCTGTCCAATCAAACTGCCAGTCGTATTCCCAGCCATGGCGAGTCAGCAAACCCGTAAAGAGACCCCTAAGATAGATATAGTCCGGTGCCTCAAAGAAATCTAGACCTCTCACATACCTCAGGTATGTCATAAACTCTTCTGTAAACAATTAGACAGTTCAGTAACAATCAGTCAGTTCAGCAACAATCAGTCAGTTCAGCAACAATCAGTCAGTTCAGCAACAATCAGTCAGTCAGTTCAGCAAAAATTAATTAGTTCAGCAACAATAAATTAGTTCAGAATCAATCAATCTGTCATTTCAGCGAAAATCGTTCAGTTCAGCAACAATCAGTCACTTCAGCAACAATCAATCAGTTCAGCAACAATTTTTTCAAGTGCCAGCATGGCTTAACTTCATTTATAGACACGCACGATCTTGTCGATGTGCTAACCGTCCAACAATACGAACAACTACATGTTGATATTATTGTTCATATATCTACACACAAACTACGCAGAATTTCTTAAGAGAGAAATATATAAAGATAGAAGGAGACTAATACAGATAGACTCAAGATTTGAGATACACGTACCAGGGTGTCCTTCACATAGCACTTCTATAGCTGTTGCTCTCTTTGTGTCTCCTATCTTCTGATATCGCTCTTTCAGTGTATCGGCCTTCAGTCCTTGCCAAGGTAGACTACCTCTCAGGAAGTAGAGGAACATGTGACCCAGCGCCTCTAAGTCATCTCTTCTGCTCTGCTCTGTATACAAGATATGTCAATGTTGTTCATCGGCACAGGAGGCATGCTGGCTTCTTCAACCATTTCACATTTCTACCTCAGTCGATTGAAAGATGGATATGACTATAGATCTAACAGTGGGAACTTATCGTGTATGGGCCCTTTAAGCCTTAGAAATTCAATTCAATATGTAATGTTTATAACACAAATTTTTAGTGACAATAATTAAAATGAAATTTATATTATCTAGATATTCATGTATCGAGTACTATCGAATAAGGGTGACATAACAGCAAAAGATAGTTCAAAGTTATTTCGTTCCAATAATACAGCCCAGATATACTACTGACACTGTCCTAGTAGCAAAGTGACTCAAATTTTAGACCAAACCTCTTAATCTCATACAGTATCACGAATGATATGCAAAGCACCAATCTCGACTACTGAGATATCGATCAAATGCAACAACAGAGCCATAAAAGTTAAGAAAATCTTAGCATAAGATTACTACTTGAATGCTCAGACAATCGAACCTTTTCCGAGATGCGTGTTGATGCTCATGTACCGAGCAGTGCCTGTGAGGCTCTTGTGCTCTCTGTAAGGTATGTGCTTGCTCGTCGTAGGGTCGATGTATTCCTTGGCGAGACCAAAGTCTATGATGTGTATAATGTTGTGCTTCTTGTTGGAATGTCGTCCTATGAGAAAGTTCTCAGGCTTAACATCACGATATATGAGGTGCTTAGAGTGCACGTACTCCATGCGTGTTAACTATGCGCATACACAAAGACACGTTACATAAACTAGTAAACAAAGACACATTGTGATATAAACAATGACACATTATATAAACAATGACACATTACATAAACAAAGACACATTATACACACATTGACACATTACAACAAAGACACATTACACAGACAAAGATACAGTGTGACATAAAAAAGACACATTACATAAACAAATACACAGAGACACATTGTGATCTAAACAATGACACATTAAATAAACAATGACACTTTACATACACAGAGACACATTACATAAACAAAGACACATTATATAGACAAAGAAACATTCAAGGTTATGGGCATAAAAACTGTTTAATGACTTTATTAATTTATAATATAATGCTCATTTAAACTTTCAGTTTTTTTTACCGCCTGAAAATCCACTTTCAACTATTGGCTCTTGCTTTTCAAGATTCCACTTTCACGCAGGAAAAAGCACATTACATTAAAAAAATCCTATCATTTTCCTCAATTTAAAAAGTCTCAAGCCATTATTTACAATTGCTAAAACTATATTCCTGGCAGCATATGATTTTAATTTTTGTAAGTAAAACATGAGTAATTATGAGTAATTAACGCTAATTTTTTATTTTTTTTATTTTTTTTTAAATTTTTTATTCCGTATAGTTACACACATGATATACCACATGTGTTTACAATGTTTCCTTTCTTAAGTTTCTGTTTTTGTAGTTTTCGTTATTTCCTCCATTCCTTTCCATGGTTACTAGTAATCGTTGCCTTTTGTTGGCGCTCCAATAGCAGCCGGCGCGGATTTAAGAATAACCTCCAACACCCTGGGGATTGTTTACTTTCAAAGCTGTCTACACGCGGTCTTCCAAAGTGGTCGCCCACAATTTACTAACCGCGTGCAGCGTGGGTTTACTTCGTTCAACTGACGCGCAGCTTAACTGAGTGCGCTAAATCCCCCCAAAGGGGGGGGGGATTTAGCGCATGCTAAATCCCCTAATCTGTAGTCTCTTTCCATCTGCATGCTCTCATATTAATACAGCGCGTAATGTGTTCAATGCACAGTGGTTCTCAACCTGCTAAAACAGCGACCCTCCATTTTTTGTTTCTTTAAGGTGGAGAGTCTCGAGTTTTTGAGAGCTTTGTTACTGGACTATGATAATGCTTTTTGAGAACTTTGTACTAGTTTGTGGGATACTTTGTTACAATAACGATAAATTAATATTCAATATTGAATATTCGTAAACTTACTTATATCATCAGTGTAGACAGTATATTATATTCATGGTAAATTATAATACTTAAAATTACGACCGTTCATTAACCTACCCATGCAATTTACAGTTTTTCAATCATTGATTCAACTCATTAATTGATTATATATCTAAGTCTAATATATAACTTTCTGATATTAAACATAGTAATAAACTCTTTAACTACCAGATTTTTGTATCTAATAGCCAAGCCAATAATAGAACGACTATCTGCTGTCTGGATTTTTCCCAGACTCTAGCTCTAAATATGGCGGCGCTGTGACTTTTTACTGCCACTTTGTTGCCCGAGAATTAGAGACCCTATTAGGGTCAGAGAAGTGGCTTCCGGTAGTAAGATGTTTAAAGCAGGCACCAGTAAACATTGCTGCTAAAGTCTTGGTGATGAGGTCTTGCAGTATGGTTTGTTTTAGTCACATAGTTTGCTGATCGGTGTAAAAATATTTTATTGCGCAAATTAATAGCAGACAGCGACCCCTCTGATTAGGTCCGGCGACCCTTCAAGGGGTCGCGACCCACGGGTTGAGAACCACTGCTCTAATATAAAGGTAGAAACTACAAATTAAAGTCATATTCATATTAAAATGAATCTGTTATAGAAGATAAACAGTAAAGATATGTACCTCTGTAACAAGACTGTTCTAAGGACTGTGTAAGCTATTGACTGTAATCGGTATCATTGTGGCATCAAAGAGAAGCATTGGAAAGCAACGGCCTGAGGTTGAATGAGGAAAGATGTAGCATTTGGAGAGCAGATGGAAGGGTAAGGATATAGAGATAGAGTAATAAGTCAGGTGATGGATTTAAGGAAGGCAACAGAATTCAAGTACTTAAGATCTATAATATGAGAGGATGGGGAGTTGAAAAAGGAGGTTGCTAGTAGGATCCAGGCTGGGTGGGCAACGTGGAGGGCAGCTAGTTGAGTGCTGTGGGAATATCACTACGACTGAACGGTAAATTCTATAGTTCAGTGATTAGGCCACTAATGATGTATGGTGCTGAGTGCTGAGCACTAAAAGGAGAACAGGAACAGAGATTGCATAAGGCAGAGATGAAAATGTAACATCCAATATGTAATAAAACTAGGAAGGATAGAAATTAAAATGAATACATGAGAAAGAACTTGAGTGCTGAGGGGATTACGGATATGTTGATTCAGTCAAAATTGAGATATAAATATTTGTTGCAATGAAAGTGTGCATAATAAAGGTGTTATAGCTCCATTCTACAACTCCACGTTCTTTAGGCAGTCAATACACATTTAATTCTTATTTGATAAAGCGACACAAATGTATGGAGCCAAAAGGTGCAGAAATTTCATTGGTTGGCAGTAGATTGATAAAAAGTTAAAATTCAAATATTTAACGCAAAATATTCAGCGCAGCACATCATAAATCTTTCTCCCTTTAGTGTTGCGTGAAGTGGTAGGACTAAGGCAGATATTCTTACTCAAACTCCGCTTTCAATAAAAGAGGAGAACAATGTTCAACAAGTCTTCTCAACGCAAATGTTATGCCTTTATCGAAACTTAATGCAATAAGAATTATGGTTATGAGGTTAGTTTTCAAAGTCCATCTCAGTTCCAGCTAGTCGCCTTTTAAGAAAAATGCAGTTTACATTGTTAATCATTGTTTCATTGTTTTCATTAGTTTTTAATCATTGCTATAGAGGCCTAGATAAAACATGGAGGAAATCTAAATCTTTATATTTAAATCAAAATAATTTTGACTTACAAGTTGGTTTGCGATGAGTAGAACGGTTTTAAGGGAGAACTTTCTATCACAGACATCAAAGAGATCTTCAAGTGTTGAACCCAGTAACTCCAGGACTAGAGCATTGTACTTGCCACATGGGCCAAAATAAAACACATGCGGAATTCCCTCTCTATGAAAAGCACAGTAAAAATGCTAATATTGAGTAAATATAACAATATTATTATTAAAAAATATAATTATTCAATAAAATAATAATAATTATTATTATTATGATTAATATATAATAAAATTCAATAAGCATTAATTTTACATACATTTATTTCAAATGATGAATTTAAAAATGAAAAATATTTATGAATCATCTTAAGGTATTTAGACGCAGATGTACTTAAATTTCAAGTTACCTTTTCTTAAACTTACACACTTGTTAACAAGTAATTAGAGAAAATAGAATATCACACACCTGGGGACCCAAGATGTTTGTAGAAACGGTATTCTAAATGAAGCTGAGGTGCTCGAGATTTCATTGGCTCCTACATAATCGAAATAAAAAATGTATATATATGTAGTATTAATCCCATGTTCTGTCCGGGACACTGAAGAATATACCAACCGTAAACTGCAAGTGTCGTAAGAGGCATCTGAGCAATAACTGAGGAAGGAAATGAGAAACCACCTATGAAGCCATATTATTCTCCATCTATAGGCTATATTAAGGTATAGATAAGGCATAGCCTGTTGTAAAGGGATTAACTCGAGGATAGATGGAGTACTCTTTAAGAAGCGTTCATGAAAACAGCACCTGAGTAGGAATATGTACCTCAGATCTGCCACTTTGCAGAACACTACAGAGAGATATAGTACAGAATATAATACAATGAACACAACACAATAGTAAAAATACATTTACACATACTAGATTCATTGAATAAAATACAACGAAGAATTGAAGATTTTATATCCCATTTCTCACCCAAGGGTGATGTCTGAAAAGCCGCAAAATGGAACATACAACTTCAAGCAGTTTTACAGCATCACAATAGAAGAATCTATCAGAATTAACCAGAACTGCTACCATCTTTCGTTATTCCCTTTTTTCTTCAAACTTAGGTAGCACGAACAAGGGAAGAAAGCCAAGGGCTTATTTCAATCTCCAATCATACCTGATTACAACATCCAGCTTGTTTTAAAACTATTCACGGACACGGCATTGACAACCTCTTCACTCAATGAGATGAGGTCAAATCAAATATTTATACAATCTTAAAACAATGCTTTTATCTCTACTTCTCAATGTTCTTTTTATTAGTCCTAAGGTCCTATTGGCAGCTTTAACAGCCACAGTACATTGTTTCCTCACCTTGAGGTCCTGACTAAATATTACCCCTAAATCATTCTCCTCACTCACTACCTTCAATATCTTATTATTTACAACATATTCTTTATTAGAGTTATTTTTACCATTTGAAGTGAATTACCTTTCACTTGTCCACATTGAATTCTAAGCTCCATTTTTGGGACCACGAAGAGTTTTTAGTTTTCATACAAAAGTTGTGATGTAATATTAATTTAATATATATCAAGAAATTTACTATTACACATGAGGAATAACTATTGCAAAATTCAATCCCTTGATTACAAATCTATAGATATGACCAAGAGCATCTCTTGCACTATAATCAAAATCATGTTAAGCACTATAACATTAAAGATTTTTTTTTAGAAAAATTAAAAATGCAATGCTCATGATATTGGCTTTTACCTGCTATGTACATACACAGTACGTTGCAATTGTTTGATAATTAACTTTAAGTAGCTCACTACAATGATTTAATTATTAGAATAACTGAATAACTTCTTTAACTAGTTTTAATTAGTTTGATTAATTGAGCGATTGAAATGACAAAGCAGGTCTGCAATTCTACATCCTATATACTAGCATGATAACAACGGAAAAAGCATTTTCTAAAGAAATCCTATGTTAAATAGAAAGCTTACCAATTTTATTGCTACATGTTCATTGTTGTATAGATTCTTTCCTGTTAACAGTAATAGTAAATACTTGACATAAATATAGAAGAATAAGACAATGCAGTATATTACAATGCATATATTACAATTTTTACACAGCTACTGAATTCAGGTTAACTTGAGATGAGACTTCTCTTTACCGACTGAATAAGCATGCAGTGCAGGTTTAGATGCTAGTCCTACATAAGTAATATCTATTCAAAGCCTATTACTATTTTTATGCATCTATATCTCAATCACAAAGTTAACCCCATCTTAAAGGCTTCTCATATTAGCATATCTAAAATGCCTCCCTTAGAAAAATTTAAGTACTTAAAGATTATTACTCGAGGTGATTTTCTGCGACATTACAGACTTGCCCACAGAATCTTAAATACTTTTAATCTTGGCAATATCAACTCTTGTATAGTGAAGCCGCAACTATTTAATGGGCTTTATTATTAGAATGCATAAATTTTCATTAACAGAATCCACTAATTTCATGATATTATACACTACGGTGTAACATATTATTAACATTCTCGATAGGTCACAGAATATTGATAGTACGACCACATATAATGAAATGAATTAAACTGCGCAGTATTAAGGACTATAATTAAAACAAGTATCCTATAAATATGAAATGAGTTATAAATGCTTAGACCTACACTACTTACCCAGTCGTAGTTCCCCAAAGTTACCACTGCCTATTTTTTTCCCAACGCGAAAATTTGGTCCAACCATCATGATATTTGAAGAACCACCGCCAGCACTTGGTTGTCGACTCGAATAATTTGTTCTCTCGCTGAGAGCAGGTGCAGAGGATTTTCTTGTGGGTAACTCTATCTGGGTAGCTGCTGCGGCGGCCATCTTTGTACATCTACCCAATAGAAAGGCAGTTGAATGCGTTCCTTAGCTATCAAAATTTACTAGTACTACTATTCCTTTTCGAAGTTATTTCAGTTGACTAGCGTTTTCATATTAAATTACCAATATAGTCACATTCAATGCTCTATTAGACACACCTGTATACTCCAATAAATTTCAGGAAAACATCAAAATATATGGATGCTGATTTATAGATTAGATCAGAGCCAAAATTCTATTTAAGTTTATACCTCAAATCTAGGTTCTAAGCAAAACCAAATCCTTAATCAAACCCACAAGAACAGACATACAAACAAAATAATAATAATAACAATAATAATAATATAATAATAATAATAATAATTATCATAATAACAATTTAAATTTTAATTATATAAAAATATAATAATAAAATTGCTTCAGCAATTCCTTTAAGCAGCTGGATGATCTCGAGTAGCCTGCCAGTAATCCAGCACATATTCCTCAAAACGTTACTATTAAATCATGTATTCTTTACACCTGGGGTATATATATAAAGTTTAAAATAACAATAATAATAACAAAGTTAAGAAACAAGTTTGGTAGGGCTTAAAATGCATGAAATAACTTTGGTTAGAATTTGCTATGTAATTAAGACTATTTGCAAAATCATCTATAACATCAACTAATGTTTATAGAATTAAAAATTGCCTATCACAATATCAGGTTCAACCAGAAATGCAATTATCCTGTTGGTGTAATTTCATATCTTTAGACAGGTTTCTGGATTTTAAATATTTGTACCACTTTGCTTTTGCTCGTCGGCTTGAACTTGGTTTAAGAGTGTTCAATGTGGGCACTGATGACTGTAGCATTCTAATTACTGTTGTGGTAAATCAATGAGGAAATAGAAAAAAGCCTCTAATTATTTTAATTCAGAGATTATGTATTAACTATTACTAAATAGGTAGCACAAAGTCTCAACAAATATGGTTGGCTCGAGAGTCCTAAGTTAAGGTTCCTAAGGGAGCCAAAAACCATTGTTCATTGTTGCAGTTTATTGCTTATTACTGTGATATTTTGTAAAGTATAATGGTTTGAAATAATTAAATAAATAAGTAAATAAGTCTAAGGCAAAAAGTCACTTGCCTGATTATCTTACTTAAAAAAGTACGATTTTGATCATTAACTTCTGAGATTTTCAATAATTATTTATATAATTTTAGAAATCTTTAACAATGTCTATGGTAAACTAGATGTGACTCTTGTATTACTAGCTATTATGATATAAAGACTCACATTTTGTAAGATAGCTGAAGGCTTGTGTACTTGGCAACCAATAATCAATCAATCAACAATCGGCTAGGGGAAATACCAAAAATCAATACAAGTAAGTGGAGTGGTTCCCAAAAGCACTATAAATATAAAGGATATAGATAATATACACTAATATATATTTCAATAGCTTAGACTAGAAAGAATTTGGCGAGAAAATTAGAAATATTATGAGTAGAATTGGGCGAAAAACAACAAATATGTAAACAACAACAGATATAGCAGCTGATCGATAAATTTTACACAGCGTTACGTCTAGCGCAAGCTCACAGAACCTTTAAAGTAACTTAAAATAATTAACTCATTGGATTTTCCCTTTAAATATTGCCGTCGGACTATGTCAACAGACCCTAAGTATTATTTTGATAATGAATTATTTACTCAGTAATCTGCAAAAATTCTCACCAAAAAATCAGACGCTTAACTATGGCTAAATAATAATCGTGCAGTGACGATCGAGTTGGAAGCAGTAATTAGGAATTGCATACGTGCAAGTGTATATACCAGTTGACCTAGCTCTTTAGACTGAATTATTCAGGCTAATATGCTAACAGTGTAAGTAGGCCTAATTATTTAGTCCGTATATACTCCAACTAAGTATCTATGGATAATTTTATTTTTTTTCTTTGGACTGGTTTATTGGATTCTGAAATTTACTCCGTTTTATCTTCGTTTTGCTCACGTGCTTGGATTTGTCTCAACAGTGCTTATGTTGTCATATATGACAGTAGCACTCTAATTGTTATGTTACTTATGTTAGTTATGTAGTAGTACGGCTTGGTGGGTTTTAAACAAGCTCATTTATACTCTCTGACCCAGTACTGCTACGTTTCAGATAAACAATGTGAAATAAAGTTAGAAGAACTTTATTTTGTTCAATTCATTTCATCATACTGTACAGAATCAACAATAGATTGAGCTACCTCTTACAGCAATCTTTTGCTCTTTTAAAGACCTATCTCTTTATTGTCTTTTCCACATATATTAGTGTCCAAGCATTAGCAGCAGTCATGCGACCAACGCGAGGCCTCCTTTTCTTCAAGTCGATTTTCTTATATATTCGGACCAGTTTTCCGGATATTGGATTTGGTTCTTCTCCTCGGATTGATTTGGTTTCATAGAGATCTACGTTGTCATTGACGACAGTAGCAGTCCAATGGTAGTTGTTATTGCTTACTTGCGGCGGTACTTAAGATGGTTGTTGTTATTATTCCAGGCAGTAACTATATTTAGATCAATCAATTAATCCATCAATCAATAAGAATTTAGCATCCGGCTCCTCGCCATATTTCAATGTCAGATCAATAGCTAGTCACATGAGGAAAGGTCTGTAGCATGGTTTCCGGGTTAATCACATTTCATGTGTACACACCAATGCATTGAACAAAACATGAACACTTACAATTCCATATGTAAATAATTTGTAATGAACTAAAAGCGGCCGATATAGATAAACCTAGTTGACTTAACATATAAACCTAACGTTTAGACAAAATTTTGTTTCGCTATAAATTTTCATACATAAAATACGCAGACAAGATTGCCAGCTAACCAGTGATCCACCTAATAACAGATACATAGCATAGGATTTTAGCTCAAACTGTTAAATAGTTAGCTCACTAAAAAACTTCAACAAACCAAATGCAAATGCTACATTATCATCTACATTCAAAAGACACCAAATCCTCTATTGTCATAAAACTGACACCAAATCAACTGTTTAGTAGCAATTAGGTCGGACTTCAACAAACCAAACGCAAACTTAAAACATTTCGACCAAGTCGGAATCATATTAAAATGCTAAGCCATCTGATAATTAATATTGAAGTCAATCAGTGCCAGAAAATGAAGCATATTAAATAAATGCATTTCATATTACAATGGTGACAAATATACTCAATTTTACATCCTCGTCTAAGGGCAATCCGGGACGGCCCAAAGTCGACTATTTTTCCAGTATTTGCAAGAACCGAGGAGAAAATCAATTAATAGACCAATAACTGTGTTCATTTACTAACTTTGAAGCTACAAACGTGTAAATTCATTTCATTTGCTTTGGAAAATGAATTCCAGCCGGTGATAAAAAAGTTTATATAATGAGCCATGAAATCTGCCGAATATAAGTATTTACATAACTTCAAATGATCAGCAAACAGAAAATAACTGCAAATATACCAGATATGACATTACTCCTGCACATTTCTTACAACTTCTTAAATATTATAACATTATACAAATAAATGTTGTTTTAATATACACAAAACATCTACAATTAATCAATACATCAATATGTAAGTGGGATGTAATATAAAACAAATATGCCGCTTAGTCGTACTTAACAATAGTTCAGCCAAGATAATAAAATAACAATTAAGATCCTAATCGATTGCGAAAAACAACAGTTCAACTCAGGCAAAATGATATTAGCCGGGAACCAAAAAAGCTAATTACAAAGTCTGCTTCGGTAATACCGAGATTGGCTGGCAGTTATATGACAAAAGGGTTGGGGAATAACTAACATCATCATCGTCTTCCCTTGAATCTCAGCTTACTTTGGGTCGGAAATTTAACTGTCTCATTCGTTTAGAAAATTTTGTAGCAATTTATGAAGCCTAGGCGCTCACCAACCGAATACCCTTTCTGGCGCTTGATTTGAATTTTTTGCTTTGGCCAATAGCAAGTCAAAACCAAAATTCAGTCAACTGGATGAGGAAATAATCACAGCTTGCAAACAAGATAAATCAATCAGAATTAACGTTCTCCACATTCAGGGTCGATGACGGCAAAAAACCAGGAAGACAACAATAGGCTCCTTGAACACAGGCATCGCTATCCAGCCGCCACATCACAAGAGCTCAGGAATGGTGAGGGACGGTAAAGTAAGATCGACTCTATTCAACCAGAAGTTCGCACACGATGCATGGTAAGTTCTGCCACCATACGTCAGCTTAGCAGCATTACAGTACCGCGAGCCTTTAGCTTTAGAGTCCAGCATGCTATGGGATTGGCTGTCCGGAGACCAGTCCACGTTTAGCAGACAGATCCCACAGGCTTTGTCCCTAGCGTCGTCGTCATCAGCCTTCAGCAGGGCAGAGCGATCAAATCTTATAGCTGAAAACCTAGGCACTACCTCCTGAAACACAATCAAATCTAGGAGTGATCAAATCTAAGAGCAGAAAATCTAGGAACTACCTTCTGAAACCCAATCAAAGTTTAGAATGATCAAATCTAAGAGCAGAAAATCTAGGCATTACCTAATGAAACACAATCAAATCTTAGAGTGATCAAATCTAAGAGCAGAAAACCTAGGTACAAACTCCTGAAACACAAACAAAGCCTATAACTTGATAAGGCCAAAGGTTTTAAACAAAATTGCAAGCAGAAGACGATTACATGAAATAAATTGCACTTAAAGAAGATATATGCCAGTGTCTTTGGGGCTGTATAATGTATATTGTGTAAGATTGAAAGTTTTATTTTTGTGTTGTTTAAGTTCTATACTATACTCTAGAAAGACTAGAAGCAATACAAACAGCAAGACTCTTATTAGCAGATAAGTGAGAGAAGATCTTGTTCCACAGAGACTCAGCCTGCATCGACAGTTCCTGCAATCTGGCAGTGCTCACAGCTACACACACACCAATCATACAACCACAGCTACACACACACCAATCATACAACCACAGCTATACACACACCAATCATACAACCACAGCTACATACACACCAATCATACTACATAAACACTGCACAACCACAGCTACACACACACCAATCATACTACATAAACACAGCACAACCACAGCACATACCAATCATACTACATAGCACAACCACAGCAAAACATATACCAATCATACTACTCAGCACAACCACAGCTACACACATACCAATCATACTATACAGACACAGCACAACCACAGCTACATACATACCAATCATACTACATAAACATAGCACAACCACAGCACATACCAATCATACTACATAAACACAGCACAACCACAGCTACACACATACCAATCATACTACATAAACACAGTACAACCACAGCTACACACACACCAATAATACTACATAAACACAGCAACAACCACAGCTACACACATACCAATCATACTGCATAAACATAGCACAACATTACATAACAAACACAGCACAATATTACATAACAAACACAAAATACTACAAAACAAACACTACACAATATAATTTAACAAACGCAATAAAATACTATATTGCAAACACAGCATATTATAATATAACCAACAAAACGTAATATAATATAACAAAAAAACATAATATTATATACCAAACAACAAAATACTGCATAACAAACATTGCACAATTTTATATAACAAACACAGAATAATATTATATAATAAAGACAACAAAATACTGCATTACAAACACAGCATAATATTATATAACAAATATAGCATATTACTATATAACAAACGTAACATAATACCACTGCATATAACAAATACAACATAATCATCATCTTCCATTAAATACCACTTTAGCTAGTGTCAGGATACAAATAGACCTTTAAACTATTCCATTCGTTTTGAATATTTTGTGGCAATTTCTGGGGCATAGGCGGTCACCAACCTAATGCCCTTTCTGACGATGGCTTGGATCTTAGTGCATTGTCGCCTTTTACGACACGTGCAGTCTACGGTTGGTCTATTCTTCAGCAGAACAACAAGGCTATATAACACAACAAAATACTATATAACTTTTGAGATTCTACCATAAGTATTTCTAATTTTCTATCACCGTCTTTAGTAACTGCATGAGCAACGTCTTGAGAAGATCCCAGTAGTTAGTAACTTAAACTTTACAGATCAAGATAGTTCAATATATGGTTGTATGCATATATACATCTCAGCACATTATATACATGTATATATATATATATATATATATATATATATATATATATATATATATATATCATACCAAGGGGAATTTTAAAGCGTAACGTGCAACTGACTAATCATAACTCTTAGAAATTGCGCTATTCTACACTACCGACTTAAATGCAGATTTTTAGATTCCGTAAATTTGATGAAATAAAATTCATTATTTTCTTAATCCATCAAATAGATAAAAATTATACAACACATTCAGAGATCTGATAAATAATTTTCAGAAATAAACACTTGTTTAATATCAACTTTGAACACTGCATACTTGGATATAACTACAAAGTATACTTACACACGGCTAACATTTCTTCAGAAATTCTTCTCAGTACAGAATATATTTCATAAACACCTGAAAAAGAGAATAGAGTACCAATGAGGAGAGCATCAAAAAACAAAAGTTAAGAACAAATAATATTCAATAGACAAACAGCTTCGTAGAATATGAGGATATTTAAACTACAGAACTAATATCTATTTTCACAATACACTATACAATACTACTACTACTACACAATCTTCAACACTTGATGCCTTTGATCTCAAACAACATATATCTTCCCCTACTCACTCCTCTGGTAATATTCTTGATCTTATCACTCGAAACAGCATGTCATTTCTTAATCATGGAATCTCTGATTCTTCATTATCAGATCACAGTGCGATTTTCTGTAAATTGCCTGTGACTGTTAATGTACACCCTTCCAGAACACTTAAAACTTATAGAAAACTCTCTTCTATTAACATTGATGCCTTCTCTGCTGATATTGTGTCCTCTTCTTTGTATTTTAATCCATCTTCAACCGTTGTCGAATATTCAGCTCAATTTAGCTCCATACTTTCTTCCTTATTAGACAAACATGCCCCTCTCAAGACCATTACCACCTCACCATCTTCTCTTGCTACCTCTTTTCTCAACTTTTTCAATGACAAAATAGCCAAACTCTGTAGCTCTATACTCTCCAACTCCATAGACACCGACAATCCATTTCTGCAAATATGCCTGAACCACCACTACTTTCTAGTTTTGAACCAGCTAAACCGGAAGAAATACGCAATTTTATTCTTCGCTCTACCGACTCATCTTGCTGCCCTGATGTTATTCCTACACGCTTACTGAAATCCTGTATTGATGTTTTAGTTGCTCCTATTACTTACTTAATCAACCTCTCACTCTCAGAAGGTATCTTCCCGACCTCCTTCAAACAAGCAGTTGTATCTCCTTTGCTAAAAAGCCTTCTCTACCAAAAGATGATCTTTCCAGTTACCGTCCTATTTCCAATCTTAACTTCATCTCTAAACTTCTTGAAAAGGTAATTTATACCCGTTTATGCACTCACCTTGATTCTTTCCCTTCTCTCTCTCATTATCAATCTGCATATAGAAAACTACATTCTACTGAAACCGCTCTTCTTCGTATACATAATGATCTTAGCTTGGCCATGAGTAGTAAACAGGTTTCTGCCTTGGTTCTTCTAGATCTCTCTGCTGCCTTTGATACAATTGACCATGGCATCCTAATAAATAGGCTTAAATCTTGTTTTGGCATATCTGATTCTGCTTTCTCCCTTCTCACATCATATCTCTCATGTCGCACATAATCGATTGTTATTGGTCAAAATCGCTCTTCTGAACTATCCCTTCTACCCGGTGTTCCTCAAGGTTCAGTGTTCAGTGTTAGGTCCATTGCTCTTTTCTTTATATATCACTCCTCTTAGCTATCTGCTTGCTCAGTCTTCCATAAATTTTCATTTTCATGCAGACGACACACAACTATATATTTCCTTTTCTAATCATGATTCCGATCAGAAACTGGCTCATCTCTCATCCATTCTAGACTAGGTTTATTCCTGGTTTTGTGCTCACCGTCTTGCTGTTAATCCCTCCAAAGTTGAATACCTTTTAATTGGCACTCGAACCATGACTTTGAATCCCATATCTCTTCTGTTTGTCACGTTTCTTTCTTTCAGATTCGTCAGATTAGGCAAATACGCCCATCCCTTACTAGAAATTCAGCCACTATCCTTGCTAATTCTATAGTTCATTCAAAGCTCGACTACTGTAATTCATTATTACATGGATTGCCTACTCCTTCTCTCAATCGTTTGCAGCACGTCCAAAATTCTCTTGCACGTGTTGTTTGCAAGTCCTCTCGACTTCAATTTCGCTCTCTTTCTCTGCTTCGCAGTCTTCACTGGCTCCCTGTTAATCAACGCATAAAATATAAAATAGCTCTATTAACTTTCAAAACTCTGCGATTTGGCAAGCCTTCTTACTTATCTGAAATTCTTCTTCCTTCTATCGTCCCTCACGTGCACTTCGCTCCACCACCGATGCCAATCTTCTCTCAGTTCCAAATATTCTCACGTCATTGGGCAGACGTTCATTTTCTTACGCAGCACCCACAATCTGGAACTCTTTACCTGCTAATCTTCGCTCTTGTTTTTCTCTTTCAACATTCTCTATCAAGCTTAAAACTTATCTTTTCCCACCATAGACATAATCAATCTACCTTGACCATTTTTTGATCACCGGATTGGCTGGCTTTCGTTTAGGACCTTACTTCTCCTCAGAACATTTCTTTCGCAGATTGGTCTGGGTGAATTGATCTGTAGTGATGTGTGCTGTTGGGGACGTACCTGACATCATCCCTGGATGAGGAAACGGACGTTATACCTTTATTATTATTATTATTAATCCAAACAAACGCAGAGATAACGTTATACTGATCAATTTTTAAATATATCTCAGAATTTAGAATTAATTTCAGCAGCATTCATGATAAGTGAGAAGAAGCTGTCAACATGTTAACGTTGGTAAAGGCAATTAATTGATATGCCCATTTATCATTGCGCTGGAGAGGCTCTTGCCGTTATTTACTTGTTGATTAAACTTCTCCACGCTTAAGAACCGCCTGCCTACCAACAACCTAACATACCTTCCAGATAAGTTAGACCATGCTGCGTGTTGAGGACCTCCAGCAACACTTCAACGTTATCAGCTCCGCACAGTATATGATCAGCTTGTTTCAACACCTCACAACCCTTTTCCATGCACCTCGTCCACTCCACAGCATGTCTATCTCCTTCCTATATGTATGTATCATCCATGCACGTATAGATAATTTACTCTAGAGCACGTTTTCCTACATATGTATCATCAATGCACGTGTAGATTTAATTTACTTAATGCACGTGTTTATTTAATTTAATTTACTTAACAGCTAGTCTTCCTACGTTTGAATAATATTTTAAATAGATAAATTAAAGCAATCTACATGTATATATATATATATAAAGGTTTAAAGTCCGTTTCCTCATCCAGGGATGATGTCGGGGACGTTCCCAACAGCACACATCACTACAGATCAATTCACACAGACCAATCTGCGAAATAAATGTTCTGAGGAGAAGTAAGGTCCTAAATGAAAGCCAGTCTAGTGATCAAAAATGGTCAGGCTAGATTGATTATGTCTATGGTAGGAAAAGGTAAGTTTTAAGCTTGCTAGAGAATGTTGAAAGAGAAAAACAAGAGCGAAGATTTGCAGGTAAAGAGTTCCAGATTGTGGGTGCTGCGTAAGAAAATGAACGTCTGCCCAATGACGTTGAGAATATTTGGAACTGAGAGAAGATTGGCATCGGTGGAGCGAAGTGCACGTGAGGGACGATAGGGAAGAAGAATTTCAGATAAGTAAGAAGGCTTGCCAAATCGCAGAGTTTTGAAAGTTAATACAGCTATTTTATATTTTATGCGTTGATTAACAGGGAGCCAGTGAAGACTGCGAAGTAGAGAAAGAGAGCGAAATTGAAGTCGAGAGAACTTGCAAACAACACGTGCAAGAGAGTTTTGGACGTGCTGCAAACGATTGAGAGAA